>JACEIK010001095.1:133710-146379 GCA_018107945.1 Datura stramonium
ATATATATCATGAATGATAAACATGCATAACTGAAATCATGAGGAACAATGGGAGACTCGTCATATAACTTATATTACCACGATAGAGCTTACATGGTTTCAACTATCACACTCAAGTGGGTAGAGCCGTCTAAAGCCTTGCCAGGGATAAAGACGCTATCATGATATCGATATCAAGATGAAGGCCCCTTGGGGCAGGGGAAATCTCACAAAGGAGGTCTCAAAATAATATGATCATACCCACGTTGACGCGTAGTTCTGAGGCATAAGGTTGACTGACCCTTAACCTACTCGGTACTAGACAGTACTCTCAATAACATGCATATGCTCTCCATCATTTTTTAATGAAGCTGACCATCGTCTATTGACGAAGTTGAATAATCATGCATATATAAAATCTAAAATCATATATGAGGAGCCTTGGCTCAAACCATGCCACAAGCTGAACATAATTGAGAGTCTTGACTCCAAAATCATATGGTAAGCTAATTCGTGAAATCATAATCATACTTGAACATATGGGATTTTCCAATACTTAAACATGCTTGAAAATACTTGATTCGCTTGAAAACAGGATCGTAGACATGGGTAACTTGAAAACATGCTTTTCGTCATAGATATCTCATCATATTTGAACATACATCATAAATCTCAACTTTCATGAACTTCTCATGATGGGCATTATAATTTATAAAGCTTGAAAACATGATTATAATTGAAAACAATGTAAAACTTGCCCATAAGTCATAATTCAATAACAGAAACATGTTTAGATCATACATATGGTAGAAATTTAGGAAATTCATGCATTGGGTTAAAACCCCATAGGATCAACATATAGACTTTCATGAATTAGAGAGAGATTGGGCATGGGAGTGAACAAATTCACCTATTCATAACCTTACATAACTAAGAGAATCTGATTCTACAATTTCTTTAATTGCCCAAGGAAGAATTGAGAAGAATTTGGAAGGAATTAAGCTTGAACACCCCTCTAGCCCTCTAAGCTTGCATGCATGAATAAGAATAGCTTAGAATGAACTTACCCCTCTTAAAACTCATTATTCATAGCTTAAAACAATGTAGTTTAGGTTGACTGCCAGCCCCAACGAGGGACTGGACGAGTCATTACCAAAGGGAACGAGTCATCATCTCTCGTCGTTAAGTGCACTGCCAATTTTCCTCAAAGGGTCCCCATGAGGGACCTGACGATCCTGTTAACTCCACTACCCAAAACCTCAAGTCTTTAACCCACTGCTGACCACAACTCACCTAACGAATCATGGCATCTGACCATGACTCGTGGTCTCCAGTCGTGGGTACACCGCTAGCTCTTCCTTCATCCTTCAACTGCCATTGACCACGGGTGACCTAAAGACTCGTGGTCACACCCGTGGTCACCCCAACCTGAACATTTCCAACCAAGTCAATGCTCCTCACTACGAGTCACTTAACGACTCGTGGTCAACCTGACGGGTCACCAGATGACTCATTTTGTGACCTGGTGCAGAAAATCCTATTTTCTCCATTTCAACTCCTGGGTCGAATCTTAGGGCTTTCGGGGTATAGGATCAAGTCTATCTTTGGTATACAGTCTGTTTAGGATGGTCAACCGAAGTCTAAAAATCTACTTTGCAGCACCATAATTATTGCATACCGGGCTTTTCTAAGGCACTTTCTGGAAATCTCCCAGCAACTTCTTGTACATTGATCTGATAGAGTATTGCCTCATATCTTCCAAATCCTTCACAGTTAAATCAGCCTCCAAGAGATACTTTTTTGCCTTGAAGATTTTCTGCAATAGCCACGAGGCTTGTTTAGGCTATCTTTATCATAATTTGCAAAAGAGTTCTTTGGACTTAAACTAGTCATATCAAGAAGTAGATTAGTATTCACTTCATTAAAATAATTGTTAGGTTTTGCAAGCTACAGATTTATAACAATATTAAAAACTTCTATATGCAAATGATGAGAATATGTAATACTTAAGCTCTTACTCTTTAATTTTTTAAGAGCATAATTCTTATCCTTTTGGGGATCACAATATCATTCTTGACACAAAATGAAGAGACATATTTTACCAAACAATCTCATTTAGAATCTCATAGATTGTAATTGTCTCTTTATGAAACCAATAAGGTTCATTGCACTTAAGATATTTTGATCTTTTCTTCGCAAAAAAATGCATGTGTAATTGCCAACACTTTCAACATGCAGAAAATGCAATATATACACAAACTCATAAGATCTTATATCATCTACTAAACTTTTTGTTATTGATCTCTCTTGATAATTTGAACCTTCCATAGAAAGAACTCCAAGTACATGAATAACTAAGGAAAATCAGATGGTAGAACTCCAAGTATATGAATGACTAAGGAGAATAAACTAATAAAGTTACGTGTTGTCTTAAAATGAGAACCCCAACAGGTATCTCTTGCCCTTTGAAGTCCAAGTACTCGATTCAATCTACACGCTGTTTGAACCACCGAGCACTTGTAGTTCCTCTAATTTTTCTGCTTGATCATCCTTAAGCATCTCCTTGCACTTAAAATAACCTTCAACAACATTCAAAATATTAGTAAGAATATCAAAAAATAGATCCACCTCATAATACTTCTTTGCAACAACTACAAGAGTCAATTACAATTGATGAGAAAAACAATGTATGCAAATGTTGAAGGAGAATCTTTCATGATCAAAGTTTTAGGATCGTTGATTTCTCCCTATATATTGCTAACTCCATCATAATCTTGTCCTTGTATTTTCACGACCCAAATAGCCGTGATTGACACCCACACAATCCTCCGGTGGGAGAACCAATGAATCCTGATACTACCCCCACAATCAAAACATTCATGAAAAAGAACTCAACTATTGTGAAAAGAACAAGTTCAGATCATTACAATGCGTGTACTATAACTAAATAAGCAATTTTCCAAAACCTGATTGTCATTGCACTAGACGTCTAATTTATTACAAGCTAAGAAACTAAAACCAAAAATGAAATAAAATGTTTGAGTGTCCAAAAGAAGGACATCTACAAGAAATGAGTGATTTGCGTCCTCATCTGCTAACCTTCTTGATTCACAAAGGATGTTGGCTCACAGGTGAGGGTGCAAAGAACTGCCGAGCTCTAACTCTACACTCAGAAAAGAATGCAGGGGTAGGGTCAGTACATGATAAAGTACTGGTAGGCAGCATCAGCCACCTTACATAATAACATATAAGTACAACAATTGAGATATAAAAAGGGTCCTTAACTTTAAGCAGAATTACAAGCCATTTCATGAAGTTTTACCCAGGAATCAACCGACCTACTCGCTGGATTAGGCTTCTCGCTGTAGCGGTCACTTGTCTTCCACAGAAAAAATGGTCCCACTGCAACGGCACTGCTTAGGCAGTAGCTCGATAGGCTGCTCCCTTCTTAGCTCATCTATTACACAATTTAATAAAATCAACAATCACATTTCACATAACACCATGAATCCATCAACGACCATAATAACAATAAGCACAATTTCCATTAAGAATTACAAATCCTCAATTATTCTCAATGAAAACTACTCAAAAACCACACATAGTAACAAAGTCATATTTAGCATTAACGCCACGTTCATTGTTATCAATTTGCATCATATCCACAATAAATTAGCACATCCTCATAATATGTTTCACATACACCTCATGAAAATAAATGAAATCACAAATAATAAGCAAATAACATAAAGAACGATATCATGACGGTCACACGTCTCTGCCATCACCCCTTAACACTCAACCACACGAATCTTGTACACATGCTAGTGGGTCTTATTTATTCCCAACCAGTCATGACCTGCAGAGGACTCTAGAAATCCCTGTATTGTACCAGTGTGGCATCCGTTCCCACTCATATGCTCATCCGGATGCTCCTCATGGGCACGAGCCACTCAAATATTTTTATTTGCTCGCCTGGATACTCCCCTCGAGCTTGAGCCACTCAACATTAAGATGTTAAAATCTTTTCATTCATCATCCTCATAAAACATTCCAAGTGCATCATACAGAAACTTACATTCTACTTCTCGAATAAGCCATCATCAATTAACCATTGTCTCACTTAACAGAGTGTGATCCCCTTACTAACCATTCATCACAGGTAATTACATTAGCATATATATGCAATCATTTAACAGTTCATCACAATTCAATATCACATCTTATCACATTCTTAAGATAAATTATTAACAATAGAGTCACATATCACATAAACATCTGAAGGCCAATCATATATCAACCTTGCACCCTATACATGCCATTATATAGGTCTATCCCTATTAACCGTAACCTACCTTGATTTGGAAGGTAATATTCAACTACTCTGGGGGAGCCTTGCCTTTCCTCGAAGCTTTGGAATGCGTGAAATCTACAACATAAGAGTAATTTGTTAATTACCCTTCAATTTAGAGCCTAATAGATCAAACCCTCCCATTCGAGGTGTTTTCGAAAGTATAACCCCAATTCTTCTAGGTTATAGGCGTATAATTCCTGCGTAACCCTTGTTCCCATCATGCAATTCTAAGGGAGTAATCAACACAACACAATATCACCCAAATCACCCCACCATTGCAGCCCTAGTTTAACAACCTAGGGTTCTTCCTCTACAAACTTCCATCATTACAGGCCTACAAGGATTCTAGGATCAAAATCACTTACTTTAAAGATAGAGAATCGAAATTCTTACCTTGAGTGATGGGATTACTGCTCAGGAAGGTTTCTCTATCCTCTAGACCTTCTGATCGCATTTTCGGAAATAATAAGGTGAAAAATATAATTCCCACTTAAACTCACTTTTCGATTCCCATCATCCACTGTAGGGGACCCGCTACAGCGGTCATAGGATCGCTGCGACGCTACCAATAGTTACTCCCTAATTTCTCTAAGGCGGAACTTCGACCGCTATTGCGGTCTGCCTGCAGCGGAGTTCCACTGCTGCAGCGGTCCCCTGGACCAGTAGCTTCCTAAAAATGCACAGTTCTATACTTAGTTTATTTCACAACCTCCCTATCTCATCCTTAGCCAGATTTCTGTGTTCTATACCCTTAACCATCCCGTAATGATGTCCGGGTTGTTACATCAGATACCAATTAAAATTTTGTTCATCCCCCAACGGTCTATACAAAAGTAAGAAGGACACATACTAGATTCTATGAACAACTGGGGGTACTTGACCCACATATCAGCCTCGGCCTCCCAAGTGGCTTCTTCCATCGAACGGTTGTTCCACTAGACTTTTACTGTCGGAATCTCCTTGGACCTCAGCTTAAGAACCTCTCTGGCCAATATTGCTACAAGTTCCTCCTTATGTGACATATTCTTATCCGTAGCACAGAGTCTCACTTGATGATATATGTTCCATCCCCATGGTACTTTTTCAGCATGGACACATGAAACGTCGGATGCACTCCAAACAAACCCAGCGGCAATGCCAACTCATAAGCCACTTTCCCCACATGTCGGAGTATTTCAAATGGCCCAATATACCTCGGGCTGAGCTTGCCCTGCTTTCCAAACCTCATCACCCCCTTCATGGGGGACACCTTGAGCAGCACTTTCTCCCCTTCCATGAACTCCATGTCCCTGACCTTCTTGTCTGTGTATTGCTTTTGCCTACTCTAAGCAGCCACCAGACGGTCCTAAATGATTCGAACCTTTTCCAAGGACTCCTTTAAAAATCCGCCCCCAAGGTCTCACCTCAAACGCATCAAACCACCCAATTGGAGATCTGCACTTTCTCCCATACAAGGCTTCAAAAAGTGCCATACCAATTCGTGAGTGGTAGCTATTGTCATAGGCGAACTCTGCCAAAGTTAAGAACTTGTCCCAATGACCCCCAAAGTCTATCACACATGCTTGGAGCATGTCCTCCAACACTTGAATAGTACTCTCTGATTGCCCATCTGTCTGAGGATGGATGTTGTGCTCAAGTCCAACCGTGTACCCAACTCAACCTGCAAGGTCCTCTAAAAATGGGAAGTGAACTGAGTGCCCTATATGATACAATGGAAACAGACACCCCATGTAATCTAATAAACTCCTTCACATACATCTTGACTAGTTTTTCCGTGTTGTAAGTCACCTGGACCTGTAAGAAATGAGCAGACTTGGTCAACCTATCCACTATGACCCAAATTGAGTCAAACTTCCCCAAGGTCTTGGGAAGACTGACCACAAAGTCCATAACTATTCCCTCCCATTTCCACTCGGGGATTGGCATTCGCTGAAGAACTCCTCCAGGCCTTTGGTGCTCGTACTTTACCTGTTGACAATTTAAATACTAAGCCACGTAGTCCACAATGTCTCGCCTCATCCTACCCTACCAATAGTGATGTTTTAGATCGTGGTACATCTTCGTGACTCCAGGGTGAATGGAGTACCTCGAGTTTTGAGCTTCTACCAGGAGAGCTTTAATTAGCTCACCAACTCGGGGAACACCCACCCACCCCTTTATTCTCAAAACCCTTTCGTTATCTAACACTACTTCCTTGGCCTCTCCCTGGAGGACTTTATCTTTAATTTTACCTAGATTTTCATCTTCGAACTGTCTTTTTTTATTTCCTCCAACAACAAGGATTTAGCCTCTAGGTTGGCTAACACTCCACCAGTTTCGGTTAGAAACAATCTCACTAAGCTGTTTACCAAGGTATGGACTTCCTTAGCCATCGGTTTTTGAGTAGCCTCCAAGCAAGCCAGACTGCCATGCTCACCGTCTTTCTGCGCAACGCGTCTAGCACCACATTGGCCTTCCCTGGGTGGTACAAAATGGTGATGTCATAATCCTTGAGCAACTACATCCACCTCCTATACCTCAAATTGAGATCTTTCTGGGAGAATACATATTGTAAGCTATGGTGATCTGTTAACACCTCACACCAAGCTCCATACATATAGTGTCTCCAAGTTTTTTGTGCGAACACCACTGTTTCTAACTCTAGATCATGCGCAGGGTAGTTCTTTTCATGCACCTTCAGTTGTCTCGAGGCATACGCAATAACCTATCCTTCATGTATCAACACAACATCCAATCCAGACCGTGAGGCATCATAATACACAACAAAATCTTTACCTTCCACGGGTAACACCAGAATAGGTGTTGTGGTTAGCAGAGTCTTGAGTTTCTTAAAACTCATTTCTCATTCCTCAGACCACTGGAAGGGCACATCCTTTTGTGTCAATCTGGTCAATGTATAAGCGATAGAGGAGAATCCCTTTACGAACCGATGATAGTAATTGTCTAGCCCCACAAAACTCCGGATTTCTATCACATTAGTTGGCCTTGCCCAGTTCCTGACCGCCTCCACCTTCTGTGGATCAACTCGGTTTCCCTCCTTGGAAATGACATGCCCCAAAAAGGATATTGATTCCAACCAAAACTCGCACTTGGTGAATTTGGCATACAACTGATTCTCCTTTAGAAATCCCAGCACAATCCTAAAATGATTTTTGTGTTCCTGCTTGGTCTTAAAATACACCAAGATATCATCAATAAATACAATAACAAAGGATCCAAGTAGGGTTTGAAAATACTATTCATCAGACTCATGAATGTAGTCGGAGCATTAGTGAGTTAGAATGACATGGTCAGAAACTCATAATGCCTATACCTGGTCCGAAAGGCTGTCTTGGGAATATTTTCAGCTTGAATTTTCAACATGTGATAACATGACATCAAATCAATCTTTGAAAATACAGCTGCTTCCTGTAACTGGTCAAACCGGTCATCTATCTGAGGAAGAGGGTACTTATTCCGAGTAGTTACTTTGTTAAACTGGAGGTAGTCAATGCACATTCGCATACTACCATCCTTATTCTTTACAAATAGAATCGGGGCACCCCACGGTGACACACTCGATCTAATAAATCCTTTACTAAGCAGCTCCTGTAGCTACTTCTTGAGTTCTCTCAACTCAACAGGCGCCATTTGGTATGGAGGAATAGAAATGGGTCGGGTTCCTGGTTCCAAGTCTATACAAAAATCTATATCATGGTCTAGCTGCATGCCAGGAAAATTTGCAGGGAACAACTCTAAGAACTTATAAACAATCGGAACCAACTCTATAGATGGACACTCTGAACTAGTGCCCTGAACATGCGCCAAATACGCTTAACAACTCCTCTCTATCAACTTACGGGCACGAATATAAGAACTAAGATTCTTAGGAGTAGGGCTATGATTCCCTTTCAATTCTAACCTAGATGACCCTAGACTCGATATAGTGACAATCTTAGCATAACAATCCAGAATGGCGTGGTAAGGAGACAACCAACTCATTTCCAAGATTATATCAAAATAAACCATGTCTAAGATCACTAGGTCCTCCAAAATGTCAAATCCCATGAATTCAACAATGCAGTCACGAGCAATCCTATCCACTAACACGGAATCCCCAACAGGAGTAGACACACAAATAGAAGTATTAAGCACATCACACACAAGATCACGACCCAAAGCAAAATAAGTAGACACATAAAAAATGAAGAGTTCGAGTCAAATAACGCAATAGCCATTCTATCAGCCACAAAGATCATACCTGTGATACCAATGTCTAAAGCCTCTGCCTCCGGCTACCAGAAAAAACATAGAAATGAGCCTGGTTACCAGCTTGAGAACCGCCCCGGTTAGGCTGTGCCACCCTTTTACCTTCTTGGGTGCTATCCTTACCTACCTGAGCACATCCCCTACCCTGCTGAACACCACCTCTAGAAGTTGGCTGACCATCTCATCCCAACTATGGATGATCTGGATTGAATGCACTACCTCCCCTCCCGGTTAGGGCCGGAGCTTGAGGAGCTGGGTGAGGAATAATCTGTCTGCCCTGTTTGAACCTGGGGTACTATCTGCGGATGTGGACATACTCACCACACTCATGGATGACCTTCTCAATAACCGGTCTCTGAGTGGGAACAAAAGAAATAGGAAGAGCTCCAAAATCAGAATGAACCATCTGAGTACCCCAAACTGCACATGATGATCGCGGAGCTGTCCCTAGTGGACCTCCGACTGACACCTGCATGGAAAATTGAATAGGGCTTCCAGAGAAACCCTGTTGTGCTGGAGCCTTCCCATAAGAACCACTAAAAAAGAAAACCTTCCGAGCCTTCTTCTCGACATTTCTAGCATACCCCTCCCACCTCACTCCTTCAACCGACATTTCTGAAAAGTCTTACACGAAGAGACCATCTGCAGAGCTGGTACTTGGATACCCATATTTAGGCCTTTAACAAACCGCCTGATCCTCTCCTCCTCTATGAGAATTAAGGGTAGAGTATATCTGGACAAGGAGTGAAGCCGGACCTCGTATGCAGCAACTGACGAGCTCCTCTGCTTAATGGTGGTGAACTTATCCCGTCCTATCTCTCAGAGTGCAGGGAACATAATTATCTAGGAATATGGAGTAGAATTGGGTCCATGTCAATGGTATTGACCCTGCTGGTCTACAGTCAACGAAAGCCCTCCACTAGAGCTTTGCATCACCCTTCAGCTGGAAGGTGACAAACTCAACACCATACTTCTCTATCGCTCCCATCTTATGAAGCCATTCGTGACAATCTATAATGAACTCATAGGAGTCCTATGCCTTTGTACCATAGAAGGTGGGAGGCTTCATCTTGGTGAACCTCCAAAATAAGTCGTGCTCTTCCCCTTCATCATCGGTCCTACCACCGGCCTCGGAAACATCACAGCCTTCGATATATCATCATTCTGCGGGGACACAATAGCTGCATGCTGAATTCCTGATTGCTGTCCCACTGGAGTTGTTGGCGCTACCCCGGCACCCACAAGGCCGCTCAAAAGGTTGAGGACCTGAGCTAGGACCTCTGAGGACGCTGGCTCGACAGGAGCTTCTCCCTGCGTCGGGACCTCTACCTCAACTGCCACCCGCTCCTGCACTGCTGGTGGCACAAGAGATATAGACCTCTCCTAGATTGGAGCAGGGAACGGGCCCCTCCTCTAGCCGTAGGGGATCTATGGCCACGACCTCTTCCCTTTCCTCTACCATGGACTGGGGCAGCCACTACTGACTCAGGTGCTTCTGTTTGCATGTGTTCTCACCATCTGAGGAAGAAATAAGAAATGTTGTTAGATACCAATTTGGATCACTAGATACCAATTGGAATCAAGTAATCGCATGAAAGGAAAGAAGGAGTGAGTTTTCCTAAAGTCCTACAGCCTCTCGAAGATAAGTTGAAGACGTCTCCGCACCTATCCATGAGACTCTACTAGACCCATCTTTGTGCAATGAGATCAACGAACCTAGGTCTCTGATACCAACTTTGTCACGATCCAAATGACCGTGATTGACACCCACACAACCCTCCAGTGCACAAACCAACGAATCCCAATACTACCCCCATAGTAAAAACATTCATGAAAAAGAACAAGTCAGATCATTACATTGTGTGTACTAAAACCAAATAAGCAATTTCTCAGAACCTGATTGTCATTGCACCAGATGTCTATTTCATTACAAGTTAAGGAACTAAAATCAAAAATGAAATAAAGAGTTTGAGTGTCCGAAAGAAGAACATATGCAAGAAACGAGTGATCTACGTCCTCATCCGCTCACCTTCTTGATTCACAAAGGCTGCTGGCTCATATGTGAGCACGCGAAGAACTGCCGGGCTCGAACTCTGCACTCAAAAAAGAATGCAGGGGTAGGGTTAGTACATGACACAGTACTGGTAGGCATCATCAATCGACCTTATATAATAACTTATAAGTACAACAATTGAGATATAAAAAGGGTCCTCAAATTTAAACAGAATTATAAGACATTTCATGAACACAAGTTGTACTCAGGAATCAGCCGGCCTGCTCACCAGATTAGGCCTCTCACTGCAGTGGTCACTTGTCTGCCACAGCAAAAATGGTCCCACTGCAACGGCATTGCTTAGGCAGTAGCTCCACAAGCTGCTCCTTTCTCAGCTCATCCATCACACAGTTTGATAAAATCAACAATCACATTTCACATAACACTATGAATCCATCAACGACCATAATAACAACAAGCACAATTGCTATTAAGAATTATAAATCCTCAGTTATTCTCAGCGACAACTACTCAACAATCAAACGTAGTGACAAAGTCACACTTAGCATTAACGCTACATTCATAGTTATCAATTTGCATCATATCCATAATAAGTTAGCACATCCTCATAATACATTTCACATCCACCTCATGAACATAAATGAAATCACAAATAATAATCAAATAACACAACCAACCGTATCATGACGGGCACACGTCTCCGCCATCTCCCATTAACACTCAACCACATGAATCATGTACACACATGCTAGTGGGTCTTATTTATGCCCAACCAGTCATGACCTGCAGGGGACTCTAGAAATTCATGTACTGTGCCAGTGTGACACCCGCTCCTACTCATATGCTCGTCCGGATTCTCCTCACGAACACGAGCCACTCAAATATTTTTATTTACTCATCCGGATACTCCCCTCGGGCACGATCCACTCAACATTAAGATGTTAAAATTTTTTCATTCACCATCCTCATAAAACATTCCAAGTGCATCATACAAAAACTTACAATCTACTTCTCGAATAAGCCATCATCAATTAACCATTGTCTCACTTAACAGAGTGTGATCCCCTTACTAACCATTCATCACAGATAATTACATTAGCATATATACGCAATCATTTAACAGGTCATCACAATTCAATATCACATCTTAGTCACATTCTTAAGATAAATTAACAACAATAGACTCACATATCACATAAAAATACGAAGACCAATCATATATCAACCTTGCACCCTAGACATTCCATAATATAGGTCTATCCCTATTAATTGTAACATACCTCAATTTGGAAGGTAACAATTCAACTACTCCGCAGGAGTCTTGCATTTCCTCGAAGCTTTGGAACGCGTGAAATATACAACACAAGAGTAATTTATTAATTACCCTTCAATTTAGAGCCTAACAGATCAAACCCTCTCATTCGGGGTGTTTTTGAAAGTAAAATCCCAATTCTTCTAGGTTATAGGCCTATAATTCCCACCGCTGCAGCGGTTCCCCAGACTAGTAGTTTCCCAAAAATGCACTGTTATATACTTAGTTTATTCCACAACTTCCCTATCTTATCCTTAGCCGCATTTCTGTGTTCGATGCCCTTAACCATCTCGTGACGATGTTTGAGTCGTTACATGTATTTAATATGAACTCAATGAATGTTCTAAAAGCAAAGAACATATCACATGTTTCAGTGACCATGCAGATGTATCTATAATATGAACAATGCTAAGAAATCGGTCAATAAGTTTACCTTCTTTGTTGACATACCGTAAAATTAGAGGCCATTTGTTCTTTGTTAAAGACATCCTTAGACTCATCAATCAATATTTTAACATAATTCCCATTTATTTCTTAAATAATTGCTTCTACTATTTCTTTTGCACAAGAACTCATAATGTCTTTTTGGATGCTTGGACAAATCATGATGTTATTTTGTGGAGCATTTTCTAACACAACTTTTTTCAGATCTTCCTTCTTATCCACATACCACTTTTATAGATTTAAAAGAATTTCTTTTCTTGTTGAAGTTTCACTATCATCGTGGCCTCGAAAAGACATTTTTTTAAAAAGAAACCTTGC
>JACEIK010001095.1:195964-206264 GCA_018107945.1 Datura stramonium
TTAGATCAGGTAGCACATTTCAACATAAATTAGGGACGTAAAGACATAACTTAAGGATCTGAGACTTGGAGCTCTATAACTTAGGAACTCGTGAGTAACTATCTAAGTTATTCCTTATAGGCAAATAAAGATATATAGCCGTAATTCCGGTGATGCTGGATTGACTTACATAATTTGCAATTACCTGCGGAGCTTAATAAAGATTACATAATCATAAGTGACTTCGAAGATCCTAGGATTACCCTTTTTAGACATGGTAGAAAATTTCAACACTTAGAATAGATAACTTAGCATAATCCTTTAGGGGTATAGCAGAGAGCTTCTCAACTTAAGTTACTATTTTAGACGTTCAACTCTAATTATTTCGTAAAAGTTTAACACTTTAGTGGTTATTCATCAGTATAATACATATTGAACATAAACAACTTAATTTATAACTCTTTTGCTAAACGTGTTTAGAACAGGGTTAATCTTCCTAGCTTTTGCCTACCTCTTTCACCATCGTAACCCGTATCGTCTAATTTAACAATATTTAGCTCTACTTTCCTTATTCATCTTAACTTCTTTGCCCAAAAATTATTCACTCTACACTCGAGTTTTTACCCTCGTGTTCACTATTCCATCAATTCTTATACGCACTTACCTCTTTGCCTAATTTACAACTTATCCACGCTTTCCCCGTTGACATGTATCGATTTAGCTTATTCGCTACGTGCCTCTTGCTTAGCTTTAAAGAGGAAAAATATAAAATATACTTTTTACCTTAAGCACTTTAAAACATAAANTCCTTATTCATCTTAACTTCTTTTCCAAAAATTATTCACTCTACACTCAAGTCTTTACCCTCGTGTTCACTATTCCATCAATTCTTATATACACTTACCCCTTTGCCTAATTGACAACTTAGCAACGCTTTCCCCGTTAACATGTATCGATTTAGCTTATTTGCTACGTGCCGCTCCCTTAGCTTTAAAGAGGAAAAACATAAAATCTACATTTTATCTTAAGAACTTTAAAACATAAACATATATGAGGGATTAACAATATTATTAAAACGACATTTCAATAAGCTCGTTTACCCTCAATCGGCTTAGCGTCATCTTCTTAGCTTAAGTTCAATTACGTGTCGTCGTCTTAGAATTTCGTACCAATTTAACTAAGTGACCAGATCTTAACATATATTCAACATCACATATACAGTATACTGAAAAGGACCAGCTCACTGTGCCCACGTTAAGGGGACTTCAGACTCGATTTAGAAATACGGCAACAATCATATAAAGCTTACGCCTTTCGCTTCACGTTTGTTCGCTTCAACCATTCTTAATGATTCAAGATTTATTCCAAGTAGTTCCAACCCATTGGAAAGGGTTATACATGGCTCAATATGATTTTAAAAACATAGGAATATTGATCCTTTCAATAGCTTAGTTTTGTGCTTGAAAAATAAGTAAAGGGACGCGTTTACATACCTTGGCACGTCGACTCTAATTTCGCCGAAAATCTTCCTTTCAAGCTTACTCCTTAAGGCTCCTTCCAAGTCCAATTCACAAACCCAAAAAGCAGCAACTTCACTTCACCAAAGTTCTGGAAAAATTGGGCAGCAACATGCCACAAAAACGCACAAAGAAACAACAACACAATACTACNCTACAACATTCTCCAAGTTATAACCTCATAAACTTAAAGAAATCAAAAAGGGAATTACTTACCCTTTCTTTGAGATGTTATCAGCTAAAGTAGGAGCAAACTCCTACTGTTTCCTCTGCCTAGAATCATCTAGAAATGCAGCAATACCACAATCAACCACAATACAACAACAAGTCATGACTTCCTTCCAAGGTTCTCTTTTCAAAGCCCAAAATAGACAAGAGTGAAATTTCTTACCTGGGATATCTTTTCACCATCTTATAGGGCTTTGAATTCTCTAAATTCTGAAAAAAAAACAACTAAAACAGAGTAAAAATGAGCTTTCTAGCTCAATTTTACTTCATATAGGCGGGCTGGAAAGGGTTTGGGCGGCGCCCGTACGACATGCCCTCGTGCGTGCGCGCGCCTGCTGCCTGCCTGTCTCGGCGCCCGCGCGCTTTCCCAGCCAACAGTGCTATCTTCATACGAGCATAACTTTTTTCTCCAAACTCCAATTGACGAGCAGTTTTTTTTCACTGTAAACTAGACTCAAATATCTTTCATTTGACATGTTAATGGGACTTAGGATCATTATAGGTTTGGAGATATTACCATTTCTAGTTTACCCTTATTTACAAACGTCACATACTCTTCGCTTTTCCCTTTGCACATGTTTCCCTCCTCACCTACGGACAACATACGACCCATAATTCCCTTAATATGACATATAACAATCAAATAATCATCAAAAAAATTTCAGAGTGTAACATTCACCATGGTTCCCATACTCCTAGTTTTGGAGGTTTTTGCCTTTCATGATTGTAAAATTGTTATTTGCATTCACAGACAACCACATAACTAAATAATTACAAAGATGATTGAAAATAAACCTGCTTGATTTTTTCAAGAGTCAAAGATGAATAATTCAAGACAACGAAAGAAATCAAAGCAAGAAAATCTCCAAGTCTTGAATTAAAGTTAACAACAACTTATCTCTCAACATAAGAAAAACTTAATGTTCGACTCTGTCTACTAAAACTAGCCAAAAAAGTATTTGTACAAATAATTGAAACCTTCTCCTAAGTAAACAGGAAAACTACCAAAAGTTGTCGCCGCCTTCACATACGACCTGTAACAGGATTATACGGGTCGTACCTTGAATCATACTTTGGCTGGCTTTTGCTGATTCTGGCTAAGTGTGAATTCTGGTATGACTCATACCAAGAACCTATGAGTCATACATTCTTCCCGTGATTTGAACCTGCACTTGCTGACATCCTCTGTTAACTTTCACGGATGGCTTAGTACGACTCATACCTTAGTTCCACGATTCGTGACTCCTTCTCGTACCTTAAGACCTGCTAGTCTTTTCTTATTCTGAATTTTTTCACGATTCCTGATATGGGTCTTAGATAGCTCTCAAAATTCGTGGTTGCTACACATACCAAAATACTTGGCCTATGCAAACCTTTTGGAATTTACTACGACTGGCATGGTATGACTCGTACCATGAGCCGTAAGTTGCCTTTGCCTTATGCTTTTGTTCTGGACCTTTCTACGACTCTCAGTACAGCTTGTACCAGGATGGTACGGCTCATACTGAGGTTCGTAGTTAGCCACTTTTATGCTATTTTCTCCATATTTTGCACAATTCAACTCCAACATCTATTTTTCCTGAAAACAAAATAAAAGTGCCTCATATACGTATAAACACATCTAAGTCCATGCTAATTTCATCAGTTTTAAGCGTCGAAAGTGTTGTAAACCCACAACACATCAGATGCAGACCTTGTCTTATCTTTAGTAGGATACTTGGCTAGAAAGATGATAGACATCACAAAGGTGAAGGAGGCTATCCCTTCCACAAGCCCTCTTCTTACTATAGCTGATTGGTAAGCCCATGATGAGAGCTGGCAAGGTCATATATTTTGAATGATGGAATTACAGCTGAAGCTAGGAGGTCGACCTACTACTGCAAAAGAATTGATAGCTTGAGAGCCACGGTATCTGCTCACACAAAGTGCTATGTTGATGTGCTGAGTGGGCCCAACCTTTGAGGAGCTGCTTGATGATGATGAGGCTGCAATCCTTGCTAATGGTGTTGATGACTTAGATACAGATGGGGAGGATAATGCTGCTACGGGCTCCATGCAGGTTGATGACATGCATGATGATGAAGATAAGGAGTACAATCCCGAGGATGATGCTTAGTGACCCAGGAAGTTATTTTTCTCTCCCTTTATGATATGATTGTATGTGCACTGAGGACAATGCACCTTTTTAAGTATGGGGTAGAGGAAAGATAGATTCCTATTATTCTATTATTATGTCATTCCTCGTCGTAGTAGCTTGATGATTCATAGGTATGGGTTGTAATTGCTAGTATGGTGATGTTGACTTGGATGCCTGGGATATTTTGACTTGTTGTTTGTATTGACTATGTGATATTTATTTGCTTTATTTTAGAGTCAGTTTTTTTGTTTTGTTTAGGATTTGTTGTAGTCATAGAGTAATGAAGTTTCCCTATGATAGATGGATGAGGACCATCTTAAGAAAAGTTTCGTCATATTTTTTTTATTTTTTATGATTGAGTCATAGGTCATCCTCTTATATGCTTGTTGATATTCTGTTTAGCTGCTATGCTGAAGTAAATAGAGTGGCCATCTTGATTGCATGAGTGAGGATCCATGAGAGACACACATATCTCTTAATTTGACTCAACATATCCTTAGGGCTCAATAATGAATAAACTTGTCATTTAATATGATTGTGTTAATGTGTAGCTGTAGAAACCGATTAGATTCTTGTTTCTATGAGAAGTGAGCTGAATTACTTTATTTGTATATATTGTAGCATCTAGAACTTGCCTTAGTGTATGTTGGATAACTAGTTGGTAGGGAGTTGAGAGATGATCAAGTCATTTCTTTGATGAAACCACTTTTTTTCCTATAGTTGTTTTACCTTCCTAATCATTCTCCGTAGTTACCCCCTTTGAGCCTAAAAGCCCTATTCGTTCTTAGCCATGAAAGTAGCTTAATCCTTCTTTTTATGAGACCTCAGACTTATTGATCCAAAGTAGTCTTAGGCACTTTGAGACTTAGAATTTAAGGTCAACCAAGGTATATTTCAAGGGAAAAAGAAAAAAATTTTGTGGTAAGAAAAGAAAAGTGAGAAGAAGGAGTGCCCGTAAAACTTGTGTTGTTTACTTGCTGCTAGGGAATTAAAAAAGAGAGCTTTAATTACAAAATTCTTAGTGATTCTATGATTAGAAAACTAGTTGTCAAGTACTGAAAAATATGGCATGAAAAGAAAAGACAAGAGTGAGTAGATGAAGGGTGAACAAACAAAGAAAAAGGTGGTGGAGAAGAAAAGTGAAATATGTCTTAAAAATGCTTAGGGTGGTAGTCACTATAAAATGAAATATCAATCTACCCGTCCCTTATCCGACATTACTACCAAGAAAAGTCCTTGTAATCTTAATCTCTTGAAGCAATTAGATAGTATTCATGTACATGAAGGACAAGCCTATGGTATGATTACATATGTGCATTACATCATTTATGAGTGTGAGTGTGACTTACTTATTGTGTTCCATGTCTTTACATTGACGAATTTGAGAGAGAAACATCACTAAAAGTGAGGGCACAAGAGGTTTAATTTGGTGTACTACTTGCTGCATGTATCATACTTAATCATGTTGGCCATTTGTGTTGAAAAGATGAGTTATTTATAGAGGTTGTGTGATCTTGAGTGTGATGCTTTCATATGTATTTGATGAAATTGTCTTTCTTATGATAAACCACTCTATGAATGATCCATGCTAGTTGGTTGAGTAAGAGTTGATAGAGGTGTCAAGTGTGATGGTAAAACATGAGTTTTGGTATTTTTTAAGGATTGTTCGAGGACGAACAATGGTTTAAGTGTGCAGTGGTGATGTTGTAAATATTTTTATGCCAATTTTCCATGTTTTTACCCATATTTGATCATGTTTTGAGTTCATAATCCCTAATTTATGCTTATATTCATGTGTGTATGTGTTTTATGTGCTAACAAATGATTTGAGCAGGAAACTAAGCAAAATGGGCTCAAAATGATGCAAGGAGCAAAGATTTGAGGAGCTGAAGAGCCTGGTGCTATGGTTGGCGCCCCGCACCAAGTCCCGAACTTCAGAGAACAAAACTTTAGGTTGGGGATATGGATGTGGCACCTTGAACTTCAGAGAATTGCATTTCACAAATCTTGGTGACATAGAGGGGGTGGCGCGCCAGACCTTATCCGGAGCTAAAATTATTGGAAATTTGACTAAGTTTGTGGTGAGATACATGGGGCGGCACGCCAAGGCTATTCTAGGACAGAAAATGCTGATTTTAAAGCCAAGTTTTGAAGGGCAGAATTGTCATTTTAAGGCTCATCTATAAATACATGCCTTAGGTCGTCTGTAGAAGGGGAAGATCATCTTTTATCAGTCTTTAATCATATTTTTACATTCCGTAGTTCATTTATGAAAGCCTATAAGCCTTTTGGAAGGAAGACACAGTTCTACAACTAGGTTTTTCTCTTTTTTACTCGTACTTTCGTATGATGATGACTAAGTATTCGTTTTTCTGCTTGTCTATAAGTGGCTAAACTTATATTCTAGAGTTTTGGCCATGGTGAATGGTTGATTATTTGAAATACTAATTAAATTTGGTTTTTATTATTCAATTATGGTTGTTTGTATTTATTTGTGTTAATTTATTATTTATGAGATTGATCACCTTATAAGTAATCTGTTGGCTTTCGATTGAACTTGGGAAAGAAAATCAAAAGGGTTAAAAATAAATACAGAACAAGAATTCAAAGACCCTTGAACCTATTAGTGAGGATATAAATTGTTGTTTAGGATAGAGATATACCCTTCAACCCCGTTTAGTTGAAATACAAGTAGGCGCAATCGTCGTTTCATTGTTCTCCTGCAACCATAGGGATATAGGCGTTAGGGCTCATGAAATAGTTCTTGGATGCTAGGGATAGTGGCAAGGATTGGGATAGTAACTTGTAACTAACAACCATAGGAAGAATCATGCTATTTTAATTACGTCTTGAAAACATATCTTGAAACCAACCAAGCGCCATTGCACTAGCCTTTCACCATCATCGAAATACAATCAAGCTTACAATTGTTTTAGTTAAGTTTATATTTGAGGTTTTAGAAGTTTAATTTTCCAAATTAATCTTCATTTTAACTATTTTGTAGATTAGTGAAATTAAAGTGACAACCTTATA
The DNA here is from genome assembly GCA_018107945.1 of Datura stramonium. Classification (NCBI taxonomy): domain Eukaryota; kingdom Viridiplantae; phylum Streptophyta; class Magnoliopsida; order Solanales; family Solanaceae; genus Datura; species Datura stramonium. The sequence goes on from JACEIK010001095.1 coordinate 202,859, forward strand.
ATAATTAAATTAGCAAGTCTCTACGGGTACGATATCTGGACTTAACAATCCTACATTACTTGACAACCACGTGCGCTTGGGCAACATTACAACACCTGCAGGCATAAATGCTTGGTTTGACTGAAGCATCACTATGGAAGTATACTAAGTATGTAAGGAAAAAGGAAGGACATGGATTTAGATATACAGAAGATAGAAGGACCGAACAGAAGGCATCAATAAAACAATCACCTACCAAGTCACACATACAGTTCATAGATTCATACATGAGCCTATCTAGACCACCTTACAATCTCGACTATCCCTCAAAACATGTACAACTCACTACTAATAAGAATGATGTTGAGACAATCACACAACAAGTATAACAACCAATAATCAACACAAAAAGTCGCAAGTAACCTTTCTAGGGAAGCACTTCATGATCTTATAGGATCTAATGGAACGTAGTTGCCAAGTGCACCAGAGAGTCAACTTTCATTTGATAACCAAACACTCAAAATACGGTTAGTAGTGCATCAGAGGATTCATTCGACAGCCATACACTAGTTTCATAACAGGATGACACCAATCCATTAGCTAAAACACAAGCCTAACCATTTTAGAGCGGGCTTCAACAGCCACTCTGGTCGGCTAAGCTTCAGGCTCGACTCCTATGCTAGAGTAACTCGACAATCGGAGTATTATTGAGCCCTAAGAGTAAACCAAGTCAGCAAGCATTCACAACACAATAGATATAGCATCAACTAACTCATGCTAACTAACAAGCTAACACACGCAAATTACAACACAATTCAAGACCTACACCTACTACTGATCCAATAACAAACAACACCGAATGAATTCACAACCTTAACAAGTGAGGGAAATACATACCTACCAACAGCCCCAAATTGCAATATTTTTCAACCCAATCACACAGCCAACAAAGCAGTAGGTTCACACAACACAACAAGAGTTTGATTGGAACGGAAATCATACTGAAACGCAGAAGACGGAAGCCTTAACATACCTTATATGATGCCAACATGAATTAAGTAGATACCCAAGCTATACCTGCCACCAACATTGCTTAACATAGCTCCCAACACCTTCTGATTCGTAGCATCTAATCTTTAATAAGAAAACAACACAATGAAAACTTAAACGGTGCAATTTTTTATAGATTTAAATAAAGAAACTTCAAATAAATGATCCGCCGATACTTGTGATCCTATAATCAAACTATAAAACTAAGAATCAGAAAGGGAAGAATCTTACCATAGTAGATAACCCAAAACAACGCCGATAATCTAAGAGAATGATGCTGGAACACAATCACACATGACACACCCACGATCTAGGCATCTTTAGTTTGGCCTTAAAACCATATAAAACTTGAGAGAATTGATGGAAAAAGGGTTTTCCACTACTTGGGATTAAAGAAAGTGAGATAGGATATGATACAACTAACGAAATACACTATATATAGGGGCTTGACTGGCTTCATTGCCGCGACGCAGGCTACGCTGCTCGGTGCATTGCGTTAGGCCAAATGGACTGGTCCCTCCAAGTTTCAATGTTTCATCCCTCACACGCAATCTTGACTCCGGGCCTCCCTTGACGTTCAACACGTAGTCATAAAGCTAGGCTCGTATGTTCAAAACCTATCGAAAAAACTGACCTAAACACACGGGGTGTTACAATTCAACTGCCTCAGTCTCATTCGTATAGATAACTTAGAGGATGTTTAGTGTCTCAACGATAAAGTTTTGGGGATCATCAATAGGATTCGATCCCATGAAAAATGAAGGATTGATACGAATAAATTCTCTAATCATGGAACTTCCCAAACCTTCACATAAACCAGTACCCTAAGGCATCATTCCTTGATGTTGCGACTATGTAGTAATAATCTGGGTGAGAAACTGAATGAATCCCCTAATATCTATGTCATAAGAGTTTGGCTATAGTGTGAATGAAGTAGGGTTTTCCATAGGCCCCTCTGTTGTTGATGGAGATGAAGTATGTAATGTTTGGCAAGATGCGAGACCTTGGGCTCTAGTTTGAATTCCCTACATCTAAGGCAACCCACTAGGGTTCGCTTCAAGGACATCATTATTGTCACGACCTGGACATAGGCCCGGATCGAGTCATGGAACAAGGAACCCCGAGGGACTCCAAGTTGACCCATGACATGAACATAATATCTAACTCAATCATAAAAATGGTAGATCAACATGATAAACTTAGCGGAAGTATGAAATAAGCATAACATCAGAAATACACATGGATCTGAAGTTGATTACATTCTATTGTCTGAAAAACCTCTAAGTCTAATGAGTTGTTGGGACAACACCCAAACTAACTCTCTAAAGCTGAAAACTAAAATACTAAATTATAACTGAAATAAAGAGGGTCCCTCGACAGATGAGGGCTCACCAACAGAGACTGATGCTACTCCGAAGGCTGGCTAGGGTCGAGGCTAAACCTGAGCACCGAAGCTTGTATCATAAAACGATACAACATAGAGTATGCGGTCAATACGTGGAATGTACCGAGTATGCAAGGTAAGTAAAACGGACGTTTAAAATACATAAAAGTGCATAGGAGTAGGACAACATGATCATAACATAAATACCATAATGTAACATAAGGCTCAAGGTTTCAAAACATTCGTAACTCATGCATAATCATACTCACGAGAAAAAAAACATTATTAAAAATTACTTGATCCAAAGTATATAATCATAATCATACATAAGTCATGAGGAACATCGGGAGATTCTTATAACCGACATACCCATATGAGCACACATGAAGTTCCACTTGTAAACCCCTAGTCGGGAGGGTGCCTTGCTAAGGGTAGAACTATGAAAGGTGTGATACCACTCACGAAAGGCCCATTTGGGGAAAAAGGGGACAGTCTCAATGGAGGTCCCATCATGACCTACGGCGGCACGTAGTTCTAAGATTTGGGGAAAAACCTGGGCTGCAAACCTACTCGGTGTTAACTACTACTCCCAAAACATATATAGTGCTCATAGAATAATATACATGAAATTCACGGGATAGTTAAATCATGATAATGATAAGCATGCTTGTAAATACATGAACTAGCCATGAAGATAAGGCCCGTGAGTCGGCCATAATCATAAATCGTAAATTATGAAGTTCATGCATACTTGTAAAATAGGTATATACTTAATAATCATAAATTCATGATTAGCATTTGAGTAAATCTATATCATACATCATAAATCATGATGGGTTAAAGAACATCAAAATCAAGGTAAAATCATAGCTCAATTTATCATAGAACATGCATGATTGGGCATAATTTTATAGAAATTTAAATCAATAAATTTATAATCGAATTAGTTGTAAAATCTGACCATGATTCATAAAATATGATGTGACACATAAG
>JACEIK010001095.1:206545-232648 GCA_018107945.1 Datura stramonium
AATATACCCTAAAAAAAGCTTAAAACGACGTAGTATAGGACCCTAGGGATTAGGAATAGCGATAATACCATTAATAAAATTGCAGTTAAAAACTGTCTACCAGTCCCAATGAGGGGCTGGACGAGTCGTCATCCAAGGTCACGAATCGTTGCCTGCTGTCGTCGTGTGCACTGTCCATTTTTCCTCAATGGGTCCCCACGAGGGACCTAATGGATCGTGGTTGGTGACCACGACTCATGGTCACATCTCATGGTCTCCACTACCCAAAAACCAATATCCCTCAACAAATCTTTACCACGACCATCCCACCGAATCGTGGTGCTTGACCATGACACGTGGCGTCCAACCGTAGGGTGCGCTACCACTCAAACATCTCCTTTAAATTTCCCATGGCCACAACTGACTCAACGAATCGTGGGGTCTGACCACTACTCATGGCCATGCCCGTGGTGTCTTCAAATCACAAATTCCAGAACTTAAGCCAACTCCTCACCACGAGTCACCTAACAACTCATGTCTGCTTTTGCTTCCCTTGTAGCTCCCTCGACATGCTGATTCCTCCATAAAACTTTGACTGAAGCTAGTTCCTTGTTTCTTTACTTCGAATCTGACGATCCAGTATTTCCACCGGAACCTCTTCATAACTAAGGCTGTCTTTTACACCAACACTATCCACCAGGACAACTAGAGATGGATCACCCAAACACTTTTTTAAGAGAGATACATGGAAAATAGGATGCACGGAAGCTAACTCTGAGGGCAACTCCAATTCATATGCCACCTTGCCCACCCGTTTCACAATCCGGTAGGGGCCAACATAACAAGGGATGAGTTTTCCTTTTTTTCAAAACCTCATCACTTCCTTCATGGGAGACAGCTTCAGAAACATCCAATCATCCACTTCGAACTCCAATTCTCTCCTCCTCACATTGGCATAGGACTTTTGGCGACTTTGAGTTGTTTTCAACCGGTCCCGTATGAGCTGAACCTTATCCATAGTTCATGGACAAAATCTGGTCCTTTCATCACAGCTTCACCGATTTCAAACCAACCAATAGGCGATCTACACCTCCCCCCGTAGAGAGCCTCAAATAGAGCCATTTGAATGCTGGAATGATAGCTTTTATTGTATCCAAACTCGATAAGAGGCAAATGATCATCCCAACTAACTTTAAAGTCAATCACAAATGCTCTCAACATGTCCTCGAGAGTCTAAATTGTCCGTTCCGTTTGACCATCCGTTTGTGGGTGAAATGTTGTACTAAGCTTAACTTGAGTACGCAGTCCTTTTTGAAATGACCTCCAAAACTGAGAGGTAATGTGAGTACCTATGTTCGATATGATGGAAAACAACACTCCATGTAATCAAAACAACTCCGAATGTATAGTTTAGCATAATCCTCTGCAGAATCAGTGGTTTTGACTGGTAGAAAATTAGCGGATTTGGTCAACCTACCAACAACATCCCAAATGGAGTCATATTGCCAGCGAGTCCGAGGAAAACCTGTTATGAAGTCCATATTGCTTTCTTCCCACTTCCAAGTAGGAATTCTAATATCTTGGAGCACACCTCCGGGTCTTTGGTGCCCAACCTACTGCTGAGAGTTTGGGCACTTAGCCACAAATTCTGTTATGTCCTTCATGTCATTCCACCAATAGACTTTCCATAGGTCATGGTACATCTTGGTGGCACCTGGGTGGATTGAATACCTAGAACCATGAGCCTCATGCAATATTCGATTTCTCAAATCATCAACGTCAGGGACACACAAGCGACCCTGGTACGAAGCACACCATCCCCCCTTTTGGAGACGACCTCTACCTTTTGATTTTGAATGACTTCCTTCAACTTTACCAAAATAGGATCTTCGTCTTTTCTAGATTTCACATCAGTCACCAAGGATGATTCTTATCTGTTCTGAACAATAACACATCGGATGAGTCAACCAACCGAACTCCCAACCTTGCAAGTTGATGCACATCCTTCACCAGCTCATTCTTTCCCTAATCTATATGGTACACACTTTCCATGGAGAGTCTACTAAGCGCGTCTACTACTACATTATCCTTGCTCGGATGGTAAAGGAAACTCATGTCGTAATCCTTAAGTAGCTCCAACCACCTCTTTTTTCGTAGATTGAGATCCTTCTGGATAAGCACATACTGTAGACTCTTATGGTCCATAAGCACATCCACGAGGAACCCATACAAGTAATGTCTCCATATTTTCAAGGAAAATACCACCGCAGCCAGTTCGAGATCATGCGTTGGGTAGTTCTTTTCATGCACTTTCAGTTGTCTATAAGCATAAGCTGTAACTTTAACCAAGTCCGATTCTAGAAGCATCAAAATACACTAGAAAACCATCAGTACCCTCGAGTAGGGTTAACACTGGTGCTGAGGTAAGTCAAGTCTTCAAATCGTGAAAGCTCCTCCCATAAGCCTCTGACCATTGGAACTTCACATTCTTTTGAGTCAATTTGGTCAATGGCACTGCAATAGAGGAAAAGCCCTCCACAAATCTCTGATAGGAGCTAGCTAAGCCCAAAAAGCTCCGGATATTTCAAGGATTCACCGGTCTGGGCCAATTCTTCACCGCCTCTATCTTCTGTGAGTCTACCTGCACGCCCTCACTAGACACCACATGGACCAAGAACGCCATAGGAAATTAAACCAAAACTCACACTTGTAGAATTTTTCATACAATTGACGATCCTTCAAAGTCTGTAACACCACCCTCAAATGAATGGGATGCTCTTCCTCGTTCCGAGAGTATATAAGGATGTCATCTATGAACACAGTCACAAACATGTCCAAACATGGCTTGAACACCTTGTTCATCAAGTCCATAAAAGATGCTGGAGCATTCGTTAGTCCAAAAGACATAACTATAAACTCATAGTGACCATACCGAATTCTGAAGGCTGTTTTCAAAATGTCACTCTTCTGAAGATTGAGCTGATGGTATCCAGACCTGAGATCTATCTTCGAAAAGCACTTGGCACCCTAAAGCTCATCAATCCTAGGTAGAGGATACTTGTTCTTGATGGTGACCTTGTTCAATTGTCGATAATCAATACACATACAAAGAGAACCATCTTATTTCCAGAAAAAGAGAATTGGTGCACCTTATGGAGACTTGCTAGGTCTGATGAAACCCTTGTTTAGAAGGTCCTTCAACTAATCTTTCAACTCCTTTAGCTCGGCTGGAGCCATTTTGTAAGGAGGAATAGATATGGGATGCGTGTCGGGTAGGAGGTCAATACCAAAATCGATTCCCCTCTCGGGAGGAATACCCGATAAATCATTTGGGAATACTTATGGATACTCATATACCACTGGAATTGACTGGATAGTCGTGGTCTCGGATGTAGCATCCTTAACCCTCAATAGATGGTACAAACAACCTTTTGAAATCATCTTTCTGGCCTTAAGATAGGAAATGAAATAACCTTCAGGCACAACTGAACCACCTTTCCATTCTAGGACTAGCTCAACTGAAAATCTAAACTCTATCGCACGGGTTCTATAATTAAAGGAGGCATAACATGCAAAAAGCAAATCCATGACGAGGATAACATCAAAATCGGTCATGGATAACTCTACCAAATCTGTTGAGATGACTTTCTACAGGACTGTGACCGGGAAACTACTATACACCCATCTAGCTACAATTGAATCACCCACTGGGGTAGAGATTGAGAAGGATTCTGACAAGATCTCAGGACTGACTCCGAAACTACTAGCAACATAAGGGGTCACAAAACACAAGGTAGCCCCTGGATCTAATAATGCATAAACATCAAGGTGAAAAACTTGCAACATACCAGTAACCACGTCGGGGGAAGTCTCCTGCTCCTGATGGGATGCAAGGGCATAAAATCTATTTTGACTCTGACCGCCAGGTGAACTAGTCGAAGCACCCTGATGAGAGGGACGTGCTACTGGAGCTTCTAAACTAGTGGTTGGCATACGGGCTCCACCACCCCCTGATATGGCTGAAGGAAAATCCCTCAGCCTGTGTCTGGGTTTGCCACACCCTAAACAAGCGTCTGAGCCAACTAAACACCTCCTTGGGTAATTCTTGCCACACTTCTCACAGGTTGGAAAGGTTCGCTTTATCTACATGCTACCCTGGCTCCTCAAATTGTAGGCCTTTCTCCTTTGATCACCTCTGCTCTTCTGATCACCTCGTGGTTTAGATGGTGCAGTAGCTAATGATGGTGATAGAGCAAAAGACTTGTGATGAGACTGCTGGCGATGCCTGCCCCTTGATCTAGGCTGAGCAGTCCCATAATTGTCTATTTTGGCCCTTCTTGGTTTCTGATACACCGCCTCCATCTGCTGGGCGTGTAAAACTATGCCGGGAAAATCCATATCTTGATGCATCATGGTGATCCCACAATCCTTATCCAGGTAGTACGCCACTCCATGTACAAATTTGCTCACCCAAGCTCCCTGATCTGCCACTAACTCTGGCGCATACTTGGATAAGCGGGTGAACTCCAAAGCGTTCTCCTAAATTGATAGGTCATCCTTCTTCAGATTTACAAACTCGGCCGCCTTCCGTTCCCTCATCTCCTAAATTTGAACTAGATATGCACAACCCCTTTCAGCTGATAAGAGGCCAAGTCAACACACTCCCCATTTGCCACCCCTATGACCTGGGTGATCTTCAGAATCTCATCAATGAACTTATGCAGGTCCTCATCTACTTTTGACCCAAGGAACTTTGGTGGGTTCATCCTTAAGAAATCACTGACTCGTGCCGTCGCTGCATTCCCATTCCGAGGGAGATGCGCCACCGCCTGTTGATTGAACTGGGTGGTCAAGGACTATGCTAGCATCTGTATGGCTACTCTGAATTTAGCGTGGGCAGCTGGCTCTAGAGCATGCTCCTCATGGGCTGGTGGGACTTGATGGTGCCCCTCTCCGTTTCCGTTCTCGTGGCCGTTTCCGTTTCTCCTTCCATTTACTCGACGTGGAGGCATGATTCTGCAAATGTGTGTAGCATGAGTTAGAAGGATAGGGAGACATTTCATCGCATGACATAGATCATGAAAGAAGGGAACATTTCCTAAATGTTTTTTAGCCTCTTCATCATAAGTGTGGCGCACTTCACACCCAAGAAAAAGACTCTACTCAACGCGGCTTTTAGACACCCTAGGACCCCTTAAACCTATTGCTCTGATATCAAGTTTGTCACGACCCGGACATAGGCCGAATCGAGTCACGGGAAAAGGAACCCCGAGGGACTCCAAGTCGACCCATGGCATGAACATAACATCTAACTCAATCATAAAAATGGTAGATCAGCATGATAAATTTAGCGGAAGTCTGAAATAAGCCTAACATCATAAATACATATAGATATGAAGCTGATTACATTCTATTGTTTAAAAGGCCTCTAATTCTGATGAGTTGTTGGCACAAGACCCCAACTAACTCTTTAAAGCTGAAAACTGAAATACTCAATCATAACTGAAATAAAGAGGGGCCCTCGACAGATGAGGACTTACCAATAGAGACTGATGCTACTCTGAAGGTTGACTAGGGTCGAGGCAGTACCTGAGTACTGGAGCCTATAACATGAAACGATACAACATAGGGTATGCAGTTAGTACGTGGAATATACCGAGTATGCAAGGTAAGTAAAACAGACGTTTAAAATATATAAAAGTGCATAAGAGTAGGACAACATGATCATAACATAAATACCATAATGTAACGTAAGGCTCAAGGTTTCAAAACATTCGTAAATCATTCATAATTGATAACGAACAAAATATATTCTTAATTCAAAGAATATACACGGTCGAAGTATCAAAACAAGTAACCCGACAAGTTTCGTGGTCGAATCCCACGAGGACTAGGGGATGATAAATTCAAGCGTCGATTGAGAAATTGATATTAGCTTGCACCATATAGATTTAATATAAAAACAAGGAAATGGGGGGTTTAAACTTTACATAGAATTACACAAATAGATTTAGTGAACTAAAAGTAGTAAGATCAACAAAGTTGTTGACAATTGTGTGACACACTAAAGGTACGATATAGATGAAATACCAACTAGATCGGGATAGGCCAGGTCATCTCATAAGTTCAACAAGTGTAAATAATCTTGGGAAGTAGGTAGCCTCAGCTTCTCAGCCTATTGACTACCCTTAGCTAGAGCTTTCTCAAAATCTAGATGTGATTTAGCTCAAACCGAATTGATTTGTATCAGCAGCTTCAGTATTCCTAGCTATTAGCTACCAATTAGGAAGGAGGAAGTAATTTTAGCTATTTCAAGCTTAATTTTACAATCTCTTATCCATACACACCATTAGATTTCCTTCCAATACTTAATTATTCTCTCCCGAGCAATAAGCAAATAAGTATAGATAGACCCATATCATCATCAATAGATCTTCATTAATAGATTGAAGGGAATCTAATAGATTTACACTTAATTGAACATTATGAAGATGACTCTAGCAATAGCTAATCCAATTAAGTATTCATCATCACACACCTCTAGTTAAAGATTTTATCTACTCATAGTTAAGAAATTCAAAAACACATTCATCAATAGCATCAATGAATTCAATAATAAGAGTAGGTAGATCAAATGCACAATTATCCTCCAACTACAGCTGAAACTTAACAATACCAAAGAAGAAAATTGAGCAGAGTATTTTCTACAAGTTTCAATCAAAATCCCTTTCTCAACTAAAAGATTGTCTTCAGCTAAAAGAGGAAATAGTGATGCGATGTGTACTTGGATTTTCTCTCAATCTCCCTATCTCTATATCCTATTTTCTCTCCTCCTTTTCTTCTTCCTTTTGTAGAGTACTTTTTTCTATTTATACACTAAAAAGCAGGGTACTTTTCATCTCCTTTTCAGTGCTGGATGATTATACCCTTAATAGCCTCGTTCTAAAACCGGCGAAGGTACCGGCGGTTCGCCGATGAAATCCGTGAACCGCCGAGTATCTGCTCTTCTTCTGCACTCATTTCTAGTGAACTTCGGTGGCTCACCCGGAGTTTCGGCGATGCGAATACGTGAACCGCCGGATCTTCAGGGCCAATTCCAGAATTTTTGAGTGTCATTCTGCGAATGAACCGGCATCTCCCTCTGGTGATTCGTCAACTGTCGGTGGCATTCATCCTTTGAGGCAGTGACCTTCAGCTTTTTGTCAGTGTTTCGCCAGTTAACACCTACGCCTCGCTTCTTATGCTCATTTCCTCCTGTTTAGTCCATTTTTGCTCTTTTCTTCAAAATTAGGCATCTGCACACAACAAAAGCAAAAAGGGCATAAAATCCAAATAATCAACCCAGGAACAAAACAAAAACTCAAGTTTTAGAGTCTAATGAGTTGGTAAATTACCAACTCATCAATAATCATACTCACGAGAGAAAAAAACTTTATTAAATATTACTTGAGCCAAAGTATATAATCATAATCATACATAAGTCATGGGGAACAGTGGGAGATTCATATAACCGGCATACCCCATATGAGCACACATGGAGCCCGACATGTAAACCCCTAGTTGGGAGGGTGTTCATACCTTGCCAAGGGTAGAACCATGAAAGGCATGATATCACTCATGAAAGGCCCATTTGGGGAAAAAAGGGACAGTCTCAAGGGAGGTCCCATCATGACCTACGGTGGCATGTAGTTTTGAGATTCGGGGCATAACCTGGGCCTCAAACCTACTCGGTGTTAAATACTACTCTCAAAACATATATAGTGCTCATAGAATAATATACATGAAATTCATGGGCTAGTTAAATCATGATAATCATAAGCATGCTTGTAAATACACTAAATATCTACAACTGTGGAAATAGGGGCGTGATTTGGTAATATGCCAATTTGACCATTATTAGTAGATAAAACGATAGCCATGAAGATAAGGCCTGTGAGTCGGCTGTAATCATAAATCGTAAATCATGAGGTTCATGCATACTTTTAAAACAGGTATATACTTAGTAATCATAAATTCATGATGAGAATTTGAGTAAATCCATATCATAAATCATGCTGGGTTAAAGAACATCAAAATCAAGGTAAAATCATAACTCAGTTTATCATAGAACATGCATGATTGGGCATAATTTTATAGAAATTTAAATCAATAAACTTATAATCGAATTAATTGTAAAATCTGACCATGATTCGTAAGATATGATGTGATACATGAGAGATGTTAACCCATAGATAGATCATTAGGATTTCAGAAGAATTTGGGATAAAACCCCATAAGATTTTCAAATAGAATTTCATGAATTAGGAGAGATTGGGCATGGGTGTGAACAAATTCACCCACTCATCACCCTACATACTTGAGAGACTTGGATTCTATCACTCCCTTACTTGCCCAAGAGGAATCAAAGAACAATTGTTGAAGAACCTCAGGGTTTTATGCTTGATCACCCTCTACACCCTTGAACTTTGCATGCATGTGTTTTGAATAGTCTAGAATTACTTAACCTATCTTAATACACCCTGAAAATAGCTTAAAATGATGTAGTATAGGACCCTAGGGCTTTGGAATGACGATAATACCCTTAATAAATTCACAGTTAAAAACTGACTGCTAGTCCCAACGAGGGACTGGACGAGTCGCCGTCCAAGGTCACGAGTCGTTGCCTGCTGTCGTCGTGTGCACTGTCTATTTCTCCTAAAAGGGTCCCCACGAGGGACCTAATGGATCGTCACCTTTCGTCATCTCCACTTCCCAAAAACCAATATCCCTCGACCATCCTAAGGAATCATGGTACCTGACCACGATTCATGGGGTCCAACCGTAGGGTACACTGCCACTCAAATTTCTCCTTTTAATTTCCCTTGGCCACGGCTGACTCAACGAGTCGTGGGGTATGACCCCGACTCGTGTTCATGCTCATGGAGTGCTCAAAACAAAAATTCCAGAACTTAATCCAGCTCATCACCACGAGTCACCTAACGAGATTTTCAAATAAAATTTCATGAATTAGGAGAGATTGGGCATGGGTATGAACAAATTCACCCACTCATCACCCTACGTACTTGAGAGACTTGGATTCTATCACTCCCTTACTTGACTAAGAGGAATCAAAGAACAATTGTTGAAGAACCTCGGGGTTTTATGCTTGATCACCCTCTACACCCTTAAACTTTGCATGCATGAGTTTTGAATAGTCTAGAATTACTTAACCTATCTTAATACACCCTGAAAATAGCTTAAAACGATGTAGTATAGGACCCTAGGGCTTTGGAATGACGATAATACCCTTAATAAATTCACAGTTAAAAACTGACTGCTAGTCCCAATGAGGGACTGGAGGAGTCGTCGTCCAAGGTCATGAGTCGTTGCCTGCTGTCGTCGTGTGCACTGTCTATTTCTCCTAAAAGGGTCCCCACGAGGGACCTAATGGATCTTCACCTTTCGTCGTCTCCACTTCCCAAAAACCAATATCCCTCGACCATCCTAAGGAATCATGATACCTGACCACGATTCATGGGGTCCAACCGTAGGGTACACTACCACTCAAATTTCTCCTTTTAATTTCCCTTGGCCACGGCTGACTCAACGAGTCGTGGGGTCTGACCGCGACTCATGTTCATGCTCATGGAGTGCTCAAAACAAAAATTCCAAAACTTAATCCAGCTCCTCACCACGAGTCACCTAACGAGATTTTCAAATAGAATTTCATGAATTAGGAGAGATTGGGCATAGGTATGAAAAAATTCACCCACTCATACCCCTACATACTTGAGAGACTTGGATTCTATCACTCCCTTACTTGCCCAAGAGGAATCAAAGAACAATTGTTGAAGAACCTCGGGGTTTTATGCTTGATCACCCTCTACACCCTTGAACTTTGCATGCATGAGTTTTGAATAGTCTCGAATTACTTAACCTATCTTAATACACCCTGAAAATAGCTTAAAACGATGTAGTATAGGACCCTAGGGATTTGGAATGATGATAATACCCTTAATAAATTCACAGTTAAAAACTGACTGCTAGTCCCAACGAGGGACTGGACGAGTCGTCGTCCAAGGTCGCGAGTCGTTGCCTGCTGTCGTCGTGTGCACTGTCTATTTCCCCTAAAAGGGTCCCCACGAGGGACCTAATGGATCGTCACCTTTCGTCGTCTCCACTTCCCAAAAACCAATATCCCTCGACCATCCTAAGGAATCATGGTACCTGACCACGATTCATGGAGTCCAACCATAGGGTACACTACCACTCAAATTTCTCCTTTTAATTTCCCTTGGCCATGGCTGACTCAACGAGTCGTGGGGTCTGACCATGACTCGTGGTCATGCTCATGGAGTGCTCAAAACAAAAATTCCAGAACTTAATCCAGCTCCTCACCACGAGTCACCTAACGACTTATGGTAACTCCCATGGGTCACAAAATGACTCGTTCTATGACCCGGTGTAGATTTTCCAGTTTTCTCTATTTATACTCTCGGGTCTGATCTTAGGGCTTCCGTGGAATTACAATATCTCCCCCTTAGGAACATTCATCCTCGAATATTAAAAAGCATACAAAAAGCAAAGAAATGCAATCATCATATTCAAATACTGATGATTTAAGCTGAAAACTGATGGAATTAGTACCTCCGAATTGAACAACATGGCTTTACTGAATTCACGAACCATACATACATACTTTGAAATAAAAGAAACTTGAGCACATAATGAACATGAAAACTAAATAGAGTACTAGGGCAAAACTGATACCTTAAGATAGAACTGGGCCGATAGAGAATAAATGTGGGTATCTGGCCATCTTGTCTGCTTTGGCTTCCCACGTAGCTCCCTTGACATGCTGATTCCTCCATAAAACTTTGACTGAAGCTACTTCCTTATTTCTTAGCCTTCGAACCTGACGATCCAGTATTTCCACCGGAACCTCTCATAATTAAGGTTGTCTTTCACACTGACACTGTCCACCGGGACAATTAGAGCTGGATCACCCAAACACTACTTTAAGAGAGATACATGGAAAACAAGATGCACGAAAGCTAACTCTGAGGGAAACTCCAATTCATATGCCACCTTGCCCAACCATTTCACAATCCAGTAGGGGCCAACATAAAAAGGGCTGAGTTTTCCTTTCTTTCAAAACCTCATCACGGAGACACCTTCAGAAATACCCAATCATCCACTTCGAACTCCAGTTCTGTCCTCCTCACATTGACATCGGACTTTTGGCGACTTTGAGTTATTTTCAACTTGTCCCGTATGAGATGAACCTTTTCCATAGCCTCATGTACTTAATATGGTCCTATCATCCCAGCTTCACCGATTTCAAACCAACTAATAGGTGATCTGGACCTCCGTCCATAGAGAGCCTCTAACGAAGCCATCTGAATGCTAGAATGGTTGCTGTTATTGTATCCACACTCGATAAGATGCAAATGATCACCCCAACTATCTTTGAAGTAAATCACAAATGCTCTCAACATGTCCTCGAGTGTCTAAATTGTCCTCTTCTCTTGACCATCTGTTTGAGGGTGAAATGTTGTACTGAGCTTAACTTGAGTACCCAGTCCTTTTTAAAACGACCTCCAAAACTAAGAGGTAAACTGTGTACCTCTGTTCGATATGATGGACAATGACACTCCATGCAATCGAACCAACTCCCAAATGTATTGTTTAGCATAATCCTCTGTGGAATCAATGGTTTTGACCGGTTGAAAATTAGCGGCTTTGGTCAACCTGTCTACAACAACCCAAATGGAGTCATATTGCTAGCGAGTGCGAGGAAAACCTGTTATGAAGTGCATATTGATTTCTTCCCACATCCAAGTAGGAATGCTAATATCTTGGAGCACACCTCCGTGTCTTTGGTGCTCAACCTTCACCTGCTGACAGTTTGGACACTTAGCCAAAAATTCTGCTATGTCCTTCTTCATGCCATTCCACCAATAGACTTCCCGAAGGTCATGGTACATTTTGGTGGCACCTGGGTGGACTGAATACCTAGAATCGTGAGCCTCATGCAACATTTAATTTCTCAAATCTTAAAACATTAGGGACACACAAGCGACCCCGGTACCGAAGCACACCTTATCCCCTTTTGGAGAACATCTATACCTTCTGATTTTGAATGGCTTCCTTCAACTTTACCAAAATAGGATATTCGTCTTTTCTGGCTTTCACATCAGTCAGCAAGGATGATTCTGATCCGTTCAGAACAATAACACTGCCATTGGTCAAGTGAACCAATCGATCTCCCAACCTTGCAAGTCGATGCACATCCTTCACCAGCACTTTATTTCCCTCATCTACATAGGACACACTTTCCATGGAGAGTCTACTAAGTGCATTTGCTACTACATTAGCCTTGCCCGGAAGGTAAAGGACACTCATGTCGTAATCCTTAAGTAGCTCCAACCACTTCCTTTGCCGTAGATTGAGATCCTTCTGGGTAAACACATACTGTAGACTCTTATGGTTCGTAAACACATCCATGTGGAACCCGTACAAGTAGTGTATTTTCAAGGCAAATACCACCGCAGCCAGTTCGAGATCATGAGTCGGGTAGTTCTTTTCAAGCACTTTCAGTTGTCCAGAAGCATAACTATAACTTTTCCATGTCGTATCAATACACAACCAAGTTCGATTCTCGAAGCATCACAATACACAACAAACCCTTCAGTACCCTCTGGTAGGGTTAACACCGGTGCTGAGGTAAGTCTAGTCTTACACTCCTAAAAGCTCCTCTCATAAGCCTTCGACCATTGGAACTTCACATTCTTTTGAGTCAATTTGGTTAAAGGCACTACATGTCAGGCCTCACCTTGGGAGGCATGACTAGAACCTAGTGCCACACTGGAATCTGACTAACCTGGCTAGGCTTATGTACAACTGGTGCAAGCCTTCAACTTCACTCAAGAAAACAATGGGCTATATCTCGATTGTAAACACAGCCTCTGGCCGACAAGGCCTTGTAGCCACCTGTAAAAAAAATAGCTAACCAGCAACAGACCATAACAGGGAATCCTATGTGGGCCGACAAGGCCGCCATGATATCTAGTTATAACTGAAATGAAAATCAGGCGCTATACTAGGACCCACACGACCAATACATAAAAGGAGATATATATGGGCCCCACACGGCCAACGACACTCAACTATCTAATAATTGTAGCCTTCGAGCCTCTAAGAATATAAATAGTGGCCGAAATAGTGCCTCGGCCTACCTAGATGCTATACAAACGGAAGACTGCACTTGCTACAACTTGAAAACTCTGAATGAAAGGAGCTAACCAAACTGCTGACTCTGAACAACTATTACTGAGGATCCTGAACTTTGTCTGTCTAAACCTGCAGAAAAGAAATGCAGTGCCTAGAGGAGGGCATCAGTACAATATATACTGAATATGTAAGGCAATAAATAAGCTAATAAAGACTGGAAGTAAATAGAAAGAAGGGCAGAATGATTAACCTGTACGCCTATTAATTCGTAATCTGCATCTAACAAACATTACATGTACGTGAACTAAGACTATATAATTACACATTCATAAACTATAACTATCAGACAAGAATACAAACCAGAACCTCATATGGCCCGTATAAGCCGGAAGGTACAAGAAGCACATAAATAACTTACCTTGGGCCCTAAAAGCCCTGGTAAGTACACCTCAATCTATATACCCCTATCCAGGTTTTTAGGACTCTATTGATGTTGTAGCTAACCTACTTGTCCCCCCTTGGTCTGCAAATAAACCCGCTTGGCTCCTGATCTATAATTGTGTCTGAGTTTAGTGGACTCCTAATATCTGATATCTACACCCCAGGCACCGGGCTCAAAAGGGGGTGTAGTGTAGTGCCAATCGACATAAAATATTCCAGCCATGGAATGGACTGTATGAGGACCTTGAACCCCATCTTCTTCCCTCATAGACGACATGCTACTTTCTGAAGCGATGTCATCTCGCCCCTGGCGGGCGTCGACACAACTAGTAACCCTGGCGTGGTCATGGAAGGTTCCTGAGTGAGAGCAACCCCAACCAAGGTGCTGTACTGAAATCTTAATCTATCCACTCAAAAGGCGTATCTGGCCTTCTAGGCCTAACGCTACTACTGCTCGACCGCTAGGATAGTCACTAAGGCTACTAGCAGGCACACCGTGCACTTGTATCTGATCAGGGGATCCTGGTAGTGATCATGATCTCTAATGGTCTAGATTGGATAGGGTGAGATCTAGAGTGGCCTAACAATACTATGAATGTCCTACTCGGACAACTATAAGTCATAAATAACTGTGATGTCGCGAATGATTAGTTACTTGATCCCTCTTCTTGGAACGACTATAGGGTTGTTACTGACTGAACATGCTTTTGGGCAGTCGACCCCTAACCCTCCACAGGAAGCTTACTGATATTCTTAGCATGGTGTTGTACCAACACCGTGCTGGTCCTTTTGACCCTATCTTGTTCTGGTCCCATCTTATATGACTTTTTTGGGAGATTACTAAACTTAAAAATAAGTCTATATAGACTTAGCCTCTTACGACAATCTGTACCTGAGTACCTTCTAAGAACAGGATGGGGTGCTAGCTCTACCTCTATCTTCTAATAAGGTCCCCTTCCTTAAGGTACCCACGGGTCTATTTGACCTGGACGACTAGATTGGCTTCCTGGGTGATCTATAGGATGAATGCTATGTCAAATAGGATTGACAATTACTGGTAGTAGCTAACTAGATGGTAGGATGTCACTCAGTTCGCTTGACAACCCTAGGCTGCTAATTCTAAAGTATGGCCTTCCTATTCGAATTTCTAGCCCTGGGGTGTTAAGGTGCGCCAATGGCCTGTAGGCGTGCTTTTTTGGCTACACATGCGTAAAACTGGTAGTTATATTGCCTAGCTACACCTATACTGTTCAACTTACTAACTCAGACCCAATAATTATTCATGAGCTTCTGAGGTCTGGGCCTGGTAATTAAACATACCATTGTACTAATACAATGAACTGGAGAATAGAAGAGTTTCTACGACGCTCCCAGCGCGTATCACACTTAACAAGTTCTTTCCCGATGAGGGATACTATGGTATAATCTAATGAAAGTGTTCTAGCAGCTAACCACAACATACATACATTCATAGTTTATAGAAACAGCTGACCACAACAATTCTATTCACAATCTACTGATAGCAGCTAGCCATAACAAGTATATGAATAGACTCGTTATCTACTAGCATCAATTAATTACTTTATACAGAATCATTGTCTTGCTTCATAGGCATACGTCATATCGCTATACGACAGGAATAACTTCCCGAAGGGATAAACCTTCCATACCTCAATTGTCATTTCCCGAATAACCGACGAGTTTCAACTTGGATTCATCAACTCTTTCCTGCTGTAACCATTATACTGGAAGAAAGAGACAAATTTCAATACCAAATTCGGCTTGAAACGATAACTTTTAATACTAATAGAAATTAAAATCAAATCACATAAAACACGGCCAGAAACCTATAATTTCCCGAAAGCTTAGAAGGGAGAAATGCTTACTTGGAGCTTGTGATCGTATAGAAATCAGTTTGGAGCAATTCTGACAACTTTTGCTCGGCGGGGCTACGATTTTCAGGCGAATTTCACAAAAGTAACTCCGTAGTAATGCTTCTTGCGGGCTTAGAACTCCATACCCAAAGTTAATTTGAATTTGGACAGCTTATGATAGCGTAATCGGATGAAAAACGATCGATTTCCTCACTTCTTAATCTTTCTGGCCGAAGATGTACTTGGAAATGATTCAATTAAAGTGAAGGCCCTATATATACCTGGGAGGTCAGTGGCAGGGGAGGCGTGGTGCACCGCCCATAGCACCAAAACACGGGTGCGATGCACCGCCCATTGCACTGAGGCAGAGGCGCGACGAGCCAGCCGTAGCGCCAGGCAGCCTGGCGCGGCGCGACGCCCAATGTGTTGGGCCTCCGGTCTCGGCCTCCTGCTCACTCGATTCTGTTCTCGTCTGTTCATCCCCCGATCCTTTTCCCCTGTGCATCATACTCTAAAACTCTCAATATACGTATGCACGCGTCCGTCACACGATACAACTTACGGGGTGTAACATCCTTCCCCTCTTAGGAACATTCATCCTCTAATGTCTTCTTTAGTCTTAAAAGGCTCAAGTCTTTTTATCCGTTTCTAGGGAAATTTTGACAGAGTCTCCCCTATAATATAGACTATCTGAAGAACCTGAAACATAGAAAAGGCCAATATAAGTATCTCACATGGCACTATAACAACTATTCCACGATAGAATGGTAGTCAACTGAACTATATAGATAGCATAAATAGTAAATTAACAACTAAACAACAACTTTACCTTAATTGCATAGTCTGGATCAATTATGGGACAAATGAAGATATCTGGATCTTATATCATCCTCAGCTTCCCAGGTCGTCTCTTCTTTGTTCTTATTCTTCCACAGTACTTTAACTGAGGCTACATCATTAAATTCTCAATATTCGAACTTTCTAATCTAGTATGGCAATTGGAACCTCTTTATAGGTTAGTTCCTTAATAACTTGAACGTTCTCAATGGGACACAACTTGGAATGGGTCTTTTATATGTATTCCACAACATTGACATACAAAAGACTTAATGGACCAATTTTGGTTCTGAAGGCAATTCTAGCCCTTGTGCCCCTTTGCCTACTCTCGGGAAGATATAATATGGCCAATGAATCTAAGGCTAAGCTTGCCTTTTCTCTAATTCTCATAGTTCCCTTCATCGGCGAAGCTTTTAGGAATACTCAACCACTGCTTTAATACTTAACTGTCTACGCTGTACGTTAGGGTAAGACTTCCGACGATCCTGGGCTATTGGTACCCATTTCTTGATAAGTTTAACTTCCTCCGTCTGTCTGTTATAGTGTACCTTGGTTAACTACCTTTGATTTATCTACTTCAGGTCATCATATAGAGGGCCTACATCTGCACCCGCAATAGATCTCCGGCATTTGAACCGAGTGCTATGCTTAGCTATTTGTTTTGGGATGAGGAGTCGTGTTCAACTTAACATGCATCCCAATCTATTCTGAAAGCCTTTCTAAAACTTAGTTGTACGTTGTGCCTTTCTGTCAGAATTTACTAAATACTTGGGCTTGACGCAACTGAACTACTCTTTAAGTATTTAACTCAGCATAACCTTTAGCTGAAATATAACTCACCTAGCAAAATATGAATTGACCTTGTTAGCCTTTCTACACTGACTCAAGTGAGGTCAATTTACACCTGGTACAAGGTAACATTCTAACTATGATTAAATTGACTATTCTCCATTCCTTTTGTAGGCACAACCATCTCCTGGATTGGACTGCTCGATTTCTGCTGTCCAATCTTCGCTGGTTTGTCATTGTGGCTCTGTGCTATAACTTAATAATGTATTCCTCCTCTCATGCCATCAGTAGGTCTTTCTTACAGCCTGATACGTTTTCATTAAACTCTAGGTAAAGGGAATAACATACATGATATACCTTAGCTAGAATCTGCAGACGAAGTTCGATCACCTTTGGGACATAGAGGCAGCCTCTGGGTCTTATAACTTAATCCCTTATTATCTTAAAGGCCAACAACTTCCTACTAGGCTTGGTCTCTGGATTGTAGTAAGTTAGAGTCTCCGTGTCGTCGCTCCTCTACCTCTACAACTGGTGATGATATTGCCGTATTCCAGGTTACAACTTTATTATCTTTTAACTGTCAGCCCGATGCTCATTTCTCAACATTAAGGAATGGTCCTACGCTTTGTCAATTTACTCTCTGCCAGAGGTAGATACTCATGCCTTTCCCTTTACTTCCATGGGCTGAGTTCTGGAGTTCGTGCCCTCTACCCCATATTGTCAAAGACATTACTGACCAAGTATGTTGACCTGTATTGTTCTGACCCGTACTCGGGCCAAATTCGCTCATATGATCTTTTGTCCCTCGACATAACCAACTAGGGCCATAGCCATTATTCTGCAGGTACATTCTACTGTCATTAACACACTGCGGCAGAATCGGCCTAATTATGACCTGAGCTTTACTGTTTCTAGGGGTTTATCACTTGTAGACTCTCACATGTGCTTTGAGTGCTACTGGTAGTCTTACCTGCTCTCCTGATTTACTACCGTGAAGGTCTAGACAATTTACTTAAACGCTAGGGGTCTCCACCACTTCCTAACACTTCCCGGAGTCAACAAATCCAACCTTCCTTTGCCACTTTGCTCTGGGAAACATCGCCTCAATTCTTACGCTCTTTGATACACTGAAAAAAATTTGGGAGGCGGGAATAGCCTTTTCTTACCACAATGGGATTGAAGTATGGAAAAGTGCAACATTCGAAGGTTTGGAGGTAAGAATCCTGTAATTCCCTCTCTTTTTCATACCCTTCAGGTAGTCTAACATTAACTATTGCCCTTGCCAGATCTTGTATATCTAATAATAAGTCGACTCGTATATATGCTATACTCCTGACCTTATACTCTGAGGTTATAAAAATAACTAGGGACGGTGCCGATATATCTACTACCTTATGAGATTTCTGGTGTCCCAGGAAGATACTAAGAAAATTAAAAGACATTCGCCTTCGTCCTCAAACTGGTTGTCCCCCAACTATGGTTCACACTGGTACCCTTTCCTACTGCTGCAGCTAACTGGCGGCTGGCTGGAGTCTATCTCATATCGAACCTTATCTTAGACAGACATAGAACCGAAAGCTTAGGGACTCAACCCTGTATAACTCGGCTCTATAGAATGATCTGAGAAGAAGAAAGGGTAACCATACTATTATGCCTCGTAGCCTCCTGCTTATAGAATACGGTGCACAACCCATTTATAAGAAGGACTCTATAGAATGCGGTGCACAACACATTTATAAGCAAGACTCTACTAGACACGACTTGCAGACTCCCTAGGATATGAACCACTCTGATACCAAGTTTGTCACTCCCCACCTTGGGAGGCATGACTGGCACCTAGTGCCACACTGGAATCTGACTGACCTGGCTAGGTTTATGCACATATGGTGCAAGCCTGCAACTTCACTCAAGAAAACAACAGGCTATATTTCGGTTGTAAACACAACCTCTGGCCGACAAGGCCTTGTAGCCACTTGTAAAAGAAAATAGCTAACCAGCAACAGACCATAACAGGGAATCCTACGCAGGCCGACAAGGCTGCCATGATATCTAGTTATAACTGAAATGAAAACCAGGTGCTATACTAGGCCCCACACGGCCAATACATAAAAGGAGTCATATATGGGCCCCACACGAACAAAACACTCAACTATCTAGCAACTATAGCCTGCAAGCCTCTAAGAATATAAATAGTGGTTGGGACAGGGCCTCGGCCTACCCAGATGCTATACAAACGGAATACTGCACTTTCTACAACCTGGCAACTCCGAATGAAAGGAGCTGGCCAAACTGCTGACTCTGAACAACTGTTACTGAGGATCTTGAACTCTGTATGTCTAAACCTGCAGACAAGTAATGCAGCACCTAGGAAAGGGCGTCAATACAATATGTACCAAATATGTAAGGCAATAAATAAGCTGATAAAGACTAGAAGTAAATAGAAATAAGGGAAGAAAGATTAACCTGTACGCCTGCTAATTCGTAATCTGCATCTATACGTGAGCTAAGACTGTTTAATTACAGATTCATAAACTATAACTAGTAGAAAAGAATACAAACAAGAACCTCACCTGGCCCGCATAAGCCGAAAGGTACAAAAAGCACATAAATAACTTACCCGGGCCCCCATAAGCCCTGGTAAGTACACCTCAATCTATATACCCCTATCCAGGTTTCTATGACTGTACTAGTGCTATAGCCAACCTACTTGTCCCCCTGAGTCTGCAACTGAACCTGCTTGGCTCCTGATCTGTAGTTGTGTCTGAGTCTAGTGGACTCATGGTATCTGATATTTGTACCCCAAGCACCAGGCTCAACAGGGGGTGTAGTGTAGTGTTGATCGACATAAAATAGTGTAGCCATAGAATGGATTATATGAGGACCTTGGACCCCATCTTCGTCCCTCGCGGACGGCATGCCGCTTTCTGGAGAGATGTCATCTTGCCACGACAGCTAGTAACCCTGGGGTGGTCATGAAAGGCTCCTGAGTGAGGGCAACCCCAACCAAGGTGCTGTACTGAAATCTCAATCTAGCCACTCAAAAGGCGTATCTGGCCTTCTAGGCCTAACTCTACCACTGCTCGACCCCTAGGATAGTCTGTAAGGATTCTAGCAGGCACACTGTGCACCTATATTTGATTAGGGGATCCTGGTAGCGATCATGATCTCTAATGTTCTAGACTAGATAGGGCGAGATCTGTAGTGGTCTAACAATACTCTGAATGTCCTACTCAGACAACAATAATTCATAAATAATTGTGAAGTCGAGAATGACTAGTTACTTGGTCCCTCTACTTGGAACAACTGTTGGGTTGTTACTGACTGAACATGTTTTGGGCGGTCGGCCTCAAACCCTTCACAGGCAGCTTATTGACATTCTTAGCCTGAGAGTAGTGTTGTACTAACACTGTGCTGGTCCTTTAGACCCAATCTTGGTCTGGTCCCATCTTATATGACTTTTCTGGGAAATTACTAACCTTAAAAATAAGTCTACATAGACTTAGCCACTTACGACAATATGTACCTAAGTATCTTCTAAGAACAGGATGGGGTGATGGACCTACCTCTTTCTTCTAATAAGGTCACCTTCCTTAGGGTACCCATGGGTCTATTTAACCTGGACGACTGGACTGGCTTCCTGGGTGATCTATAGTATGAATGCTAAGTCAACTAGGATTGACAATTACCGGTAGTAGCTAACTAGATGGCAGGCTATCACTCAGTTCTCTTGCTAATTCCAAAGTATGTCCTTCCTATTTGAATTTCTAGCCCTGGGGCGTAAAGTTACTCCAATGGCCTCTGGGCGTGCTTTTCTGGCTACACAGGTGTCAAACTGGTAGTTATATCGCCTAGCTGCACCTATACTTTTCAACTTACTAACTTAGACCCGATAACTATTCACAAGCTTCTAAGGTCTGGGCCTGGTAATTAAACATACAATTGTACTAATACAATGAATTGGAGGATAGAAGAGTTTCTACGACGCTCCCAGCGTGTATCAGACTTAACACGTTCTTTCCCGATGAGGGATACTGCGGTATAATCTATGAACATGTTCTAGCAGCTTACCACAACATACATACATTCATTGTCTATAGAAACAACTGACCACAACAATTCTATTCACAATCTACTAATAGCAGCTAGCCGTAGTATGTATATGAATAGACTCATTATCTACTGGCATCAATTAATTACTTTATACAGAATCATGGTCTTGCTTCATAGGAATATGTGGTATTGCTATATGACGAAAATAAATTGCCGAAGGGATAATCCTTACATACCTCAACTGTCATTTCCTGAATAACCGACGAGTTTCAACTTGGATTCTTTAGCTCTTTCCTGCTATAACTATTATACTGGAAGAAAGAGACGAATTTCAATACCAAATTCAGCTTGAAATGATAACTTTGATACTAATAGAATTAAAATTCAATCACGTAAAACACGGCCAAAAACCTATAATTTCCCAAGAGTTTAGAAGGGAGAAATACATACTTGGAGCCTGTGATCGTATAGAAATCAGTTTGGAGCAATTCTGACAACTTTTGGTAAGTGGGGCTACAATTTGTCGGGAAAATTTCACGAAAATAACTCTGTAGTAATGCTCCCTGCGGGCTTATAACTCCATAACGAAGTTAATTTTAATTTGGACGGCGTTTGATAGCATAATCGAATGAAAAATGATCGATTTTCTCGCTTCTTACTCCTTCTGGCCGAAGATATACTTGGAAGATGATTCAGTTAAAGTGAAGGGCCTATATATACCTGGTAGGTCGGTGGCAGGGGTGGCGCGACATGCTGCCCATAGAGATAAAACACGGGTGTGAAGTTTCCCCATTGCGCTGAGGCAGAGGCGCGATGCGCCGGTCGTAGCGCCCAGTGCGCTGGGACTCTGGTCCCGGCCTCCTGCTCGCTCAATTCTGTGCTCTTCCGTTCATCCCTCGAGCCTTTTCCCATGTTCATCATGCTCTAAAACTCTTAATATACATACACACGCGTCTGTCACACGATACAACTTATGGGGTGTAACACTGCAATAGATGAAAAGCCGCCAACAAATATTTGATAGTAGCCAGCTAAGTCCAAAAAGCTTCGAATATTTGAAGGATTCACTGGTCTGGGCCAATTCTTCACCGCCTCTATCTTCTGTGAGTCTACCTGTACACCTTCACTAGACACCACGTGGCTCAAGAACACCATAGAAATAAACTAAAACTCACACTTGCTGAATTTTGCACACAATTGATGATCCTTCAAAGTCTGCAACACCACCCTCAAATGAGCGGCATGCTCTTCCTCTCTCTAAGAGTACATAAGGATGTCATCTATGAACACAATCACAAACATGTCCAAATATGGATTGAACAACCTGTTCATCAAGTCCATAAAAGCTGCAGGAGCATTTGTTAGTCCAAAAGACATAACTACAAACTCATAGTGATCATACCGAGTTTTGAAGGCTGTTTTCGGAATGTCACTCTCCCGAACCCTAAGTTGATGGTATCCGGACCTGAGGATCTATCTTCGAGCAGAACTTGGCACCTTGAAGCTCATCAATCTTGGGTAGAGGATACCCATTCTTGATGGTGACCTTGTTCAATTGCCGATAATCAGTATACATACAAATAGAACCATCTTTCTTCCTGACAAAGAGAATTGGTGCACCCCATAGAGACTTGCTATGTCTGATGAAACCCTTGTCTAGAAGGCCCTTCAGCTGATGTTTCAACTCTTTTAGCTTGGCAGGAGCCATTCTGTAAGGAGGAATAGCTATGGGCTGCGTGTCGGGTAGAAGGTCAATACCAAAATTGATTCCCCTCTCGGGAGGAATACCCGGTAAATCATTTGGGAATACTTCTGGATACTCACATGCCGCTGGAACTGATTGGATAGTCAGGGTCTCGGACTTAGAATCCTTAACCCTAATTAGATGGTACACAGAACTTTTGGAAATCATCTTTCTGGCCTTAAGATAGGAAATGAATCGACCTGTAGGTACAACTGAACTACCCTTCTATTCTAGGACTGGCTCACCTAAAAATTTGAACTCTACCACACGGGTTCTAAAATTAATGAAGGCATAACATGCAAAAAAGTGAATCCATGCTGAGGATAACATCAAAATTGGTCATGGAGAACTCTACCAAATCTGGTGAGGTGAGTTCCTGTAGGACTGTGACCAGGCAACTCCTATACACCCATCTAGCTACAACTGAATCACCCACTACGGTAGAGACTGAGAAGGATTCTGACAAGATCTCAGGACTGACTCCGAAACTACTAGAAACATAAGGTGTCATAAAAGACAAGGTAGCCCTAGATCTAACAATGCATAAACATCAAGGTGAAAAACTCGTAACATACCAGTAACCACGTCGGGGGAAGTCTCCTGCTCCTGATGGGACGCAAGGGCATAACATTTGTTTTGATGCTGACCGCCAGCTGAACTAGTCGAAGAACCTTGCTGGGAGGGACATGATGCTAGAGCTTATAAACTAGCGGCTGGCATACGGGCTCCACCACCCTCTGATCTAGCTGAAGGGAAATCCCTGAGCCTATGTCCGGGTTTGCCACACCCGAAACAAGCGTATGAGCCTGGGTGATTCTTTCCATACTTCACATAGACTGGAAGGTGCGCTATATATGCATGCTACCCTGGCCCCTCGAATTGGAGGCCCTGCTCCTCTGATCACCTCGTGGTTTAGATGGTGCACTAGCTAATAATGGTGCCGGAGAAAAAGACCTGTGATGAAACTGTTGGCGATTCCTGCCCCCGGATCTAGGCTGAGAAGTCCAATAATTGTTTGTCCTGGTCCTCTTGGCCTCTCTCTGCCTCCGATACACTGCCTCCATTTGCTTGGTGTGTAAAACTATGTGGGGAAAATCCATGTCTTGATGCAGCATGGAGATCTACAATCCTTATCCAGGTAGTCTGCCACTCCATGTAAAAATATGCTCAGCT
The DNA here is from genome assembly GCA_018107945.1 of Datura stramonium. Taxonomy (NCBI): domain Eukaryota; kingdom Viridiplantae; phylum Streptophyta; class Magnoliopsida; order Solanales; family Solanaceae; genus Datura; species Datura stramonium. The sequence continues at coordinate 230,645 of JACEIK010001095.1, forward strand.
AAGCTCTCTGACCTGCCACTAACTTTGGTGCATACTTGGATAAGCGAGTGAACTCCAAAGCGTACTCCTGAACTGATATGTCATCCTGCTTCAGATTTACAAACTCAGACACCTTCAGTTCCCTCATCTCATGAGGGAAAACCGATCTAGAAAGGCGGCATGAAACTCATCCCAACCCATAGGGCCTGCTCCCATTGCCTTACTATCTTTCCACTATTTGAACCAGATATGCACAACCCCTTTTAGCTAATAAGAGGCCAAGTAAACGCAGTCCCCATTTGGCACCCCCATGACCTGGGTGATCTTCAGAATCTCATCAATGAACTCATGCGGGTCCTCATCTACTTTTGACCCAAGGAACTCTGGTGGGTTCATCCTTGAGAAATCATTGACTCGTGCCGCTGCCGCATTCCCGTTCTGAGGAAAATGTGCCACCACCTATTATTTGACCTAGGTGGTCAAGGCCTATATATGGCTGTCCTGAATTCAGCGTGGGATGCCAGCTCTGGTGCATGCTCCTCATGGGCTGGTGGGGCCTGATGGTGACCCTCTCCATTGCCGTTCTCGTGGTCATTTTCGTTTCTCCTTCTATTTACTTGACGTGGAGACATGATTTTGCAAACATTTATAGCACGAGTTAGAAGGATAGGGACACATTTCATTGCATGACATAGATCATGAAAGAAGGGAATATTTCCTAAATGTTTCATAGCCTTTTCGTCATAAGTGTGGCGCGCTTCACACCCATGAAAAAGACTCTACTCAACGTGGCTTTCAGACACCGTAGGACACCTTGAACCAAATGCTTTGATACTATCATGACCCGAACGTACACCCGGATCGTAGACACGGGACAAGGGACCCCGAGAGACCCCAAGTCGACCCATGAAATATGCATACAACTAATCTCATTCAAATAAGAGGAATGATAATCATAAAAACATAGTTGAAACGTAATTATAGCATAATATTAGGAAATACTGGAAATATACATAGCTGAGCACTACATACTTGTCTGAAAGCCTCTAATACATAGGATGGGTTGATGGGACAACCTCCCCAACTAACCCGACTAATACTAAAACATAAATAACATGAAAGTCTGTTAAATGGCCCTAGAAACATGAGGACTCACCAATAAGCTGATAGCGTAAGCTGAGATGGACTAGGGGTGAGGATTAGCCTGAGATCCGGACCCTGTATCACGAGACGATACAACATAGAAAGTATGCAGTCAGTACGTGGAATGTACTGAGTATTCAAGGTAAGTAAAATGGACATTTTTAGAGTAAATAAAACTCATAAATAATATGAGAGAAGGACATCATGCTTACATCAAAATCTTCGTAATAAAACATAAGGCTCAAGACTTTCAAATAATTCATAATCATTAATTTTCATAATCGTAATTAAACTATATCAAAACATAAATTGAGCCACAACATAACATAACAATGCATAAAACATGCGGAACAATGGGAGGACTCGTCATAGCCGACACCATCATGGTAGAGCCTTTCATGATGCCCCACTATCTCGCTCAAGTGGGCAGAGCCGACCCTGGATAGTCAGGCGAAGGTCGTGCATTAGGCGTGATATCACATATGAGGGGATCATTATCAATACATCATATCATTTAGAAATCCAAAGTGGCACGTGTTTATGAGACACTGCGTAGTCCTTTGAACACCAGGCTGCTCGGTGCTAGACAGGGCTCCCAAAAACATGCATATAGGTTCATACATAAATAAATAACATCGTGCATTAAGGTTCATTGGCTAGAATATTACATTTATCATCATGGATCCCCTTTAAAACATGCTTAGCCAAGATTCATAGGCCTTTTTCATCAGCCAACATCATAAATTGATAAATCATATAATTCACTTAATAAATCATAAATTATCTTCAACATGTGGGCATTGCCCAATACTTCATCATATTCAATTCTTTCAAAATATGCTCATAAACATGGGAGTTTGGAATCATGCTTTTCCATCATCA
>JACEIK010001095.1:246029-269425 GCA_018107945.1 Datura stramonium
TCCATCATCAATAAACTCAAAATATAGAGTATTCATCATAAATCATAACTTCCATGAACTTTCATCAAATGGGAATTTTCAATTTAAAAGATTGAAACATGATTTTAAGGAAAATAATGTAAAACCTACCCGTCATTCGTAATTCAATAATTAAAACTCAATTAAGTCAAACCCATAAAGAGAAATCACATTTTCATGCATTTGGGTAAAATCCCATAGACTTGGATAGAAGGATTCATGATTTAAATCGAAATTTGGGCATGGGTGAGGAAGAATTTCACCCATTCTAAAACCCTAACTACCTGGGAATGGATTGATTTCGAGGTTCCTTGAATACCCACAAAGAAATTGATGGAAATTCGGGGAAGAAGACCTTGAATCTCCCAAATATCTATCTAAGCTTTTGCATGAAATGGGCATGCATAAAGGACTTAACTCATCTTATCCCACTCAGAAAATTACACAAAACGACGTAGTTTAGGGTCTCAAAGCATGGAAAAGTCGGGAATGCCCTTAATAAAATTTCCCTGAAAACTGCTCCGGGCGGACCAACGACCGACCCAACGGGTCGTTGCTCGACACCACGACTCGTGGTATCGAGTTGTTGGGTCCACTGCCTCATGATCTATCTTAGGTCCTTCCCACGACTTGTCAGGATGAGTCGTTACATTAAAAAAAGGATCATTGAATCGACCATGACCAACTCCTTGACCAATCTGACTTTCCTTTTCACGAGTCTCACCACGACTCGTGGTGCCTTCCAACGAGTCGTGGTCTCCATCTGTTGAATGCACTGAAATTTTCGACCCTCAAACAATGACTAGGAACAACAGGCTGTTGCTTCTCACCATGAATCGTGGGATTCCCCATTGTTCCCCCTCAGCCTAAGCTCAGTCCTTCCAACGACTGGTAACAACGACTCGTTGTTCCTGAAACGAGTCATTACACCATCTGTTGTCACCACTGATTCCCTGAATCGCCCATTCCACGTCTGCTTTCAACGTCTAATGGTATGCAACCATGAGTCGTTGGGTCGCTCATCCTGTGATGTTTTTGCCAGTTTTCTGCACTTTTCAAATTAAACTCCCGCCTCTATTGTTCGACCTCTCCGGGGTATTATAGATACCAAGTTTGTCACGACCCGGACATAGGCCTGGATCGAGTCATGGGAAAAGGAACCCCGAGGGACTCCAAGATGACCCATGGCATGAACATAACATCAAATTCAATCATAAAAATGGTAGATCAACATGATAAACTTAGCAGAAGTATTAAATAATCTTTACATCAGAAATACACATGGATATGAAGCTGATTACATTCTATTGTTTGAAAGGCCTCTAAGTCTGAGGAGTTTTTGGGACAAGACCCCAACTAACTCTCTAAAGATGAAAACTGAAATACTCAATCATAACTGAAATAAAGAGGGGCCCTCGACAGATGAGGACTCACTAACAGAGACTGATGCTACTCCGAAGGCTGGCTAGGGTCGAGGATGAACCTAAGTACCGGAGCCTGTAACATGAAACAATACATCATAGAGTATGCAGTCAGTACGTGGAATGTACCGAGTATGTAAGGTAAGTAAAAGAGACGTTTAAAATAACATAAAAATGCATAAGAGTAGGCCAACATGATCATAACATAAATACCATAATGTAAGATAAGGCTTAAGGTTTCAAAACATTCGTAAAATCATTCATAATCATACTCACGTGAGAAAAAAAACTTTATTAAACATGACTTAAGCCAAATTATATAATCATAATCATACATAAGTCATGAGGAACAGTGAGAGATTCTTATAACCGACATACCCCATATGAGCATACATGGAGCTCGACCTGTAAACCACTAGTGGAGAGGGTGTTCGTACCTTGCCAAGGGTAGAACCATGAAAGGTGTGATATCACTCATGAAAGGCCCATTTAGGGAAAAAGGGGATAGTCTCAAGGGAGGTCCTATCATGACCTACGGTGGCACGTAGTTTTGAGATTCGGGGCATAACCTGGGCCTCGAACCTACTCGGTGTTAAATACTACTCCCAAAACATATATAGTGCTCAAAGAATAATATACATAAAATTCATGGTCTAGTTAAATCATAATAACCATAAGCATGCTTGTAAATACATGAACCAACCATGAAGATAAGGCCCATGCGTCGGCTATAATCATAAATAGGTATATAATTAGTAATCATAAATTCATGATGAGCATTTGAGTAAATCCATATCATAAATCATAAATCATGATGGGTTAAGGACATCAAAATCAAGGTAAAATCTTAACTCAATTTATCATAGAACATGCATGATTGGGCATAATTTTATAGAAATTTAAATAAATAATTTTATAATCAAATTAGTTGCAAAATCTGTCCGTGATTCATAAAATATGATGTGATACATGAGAGATGTTAGCCCACAGATAGATCATTAGGATTTCATAAGNTTTTAACTACAAGGGAGTAATGAAATTTACATAGATATATAGGTTAAAGAACATCAAAATCAAGGTTACATATTAACTCCATTTATCATAGAACATGCATGATTTGGCATAATTTTATAGAAATTTAAAATCAATAAATTCATAATCAAATTAGTTGTAAAATCTGCTCATGATTCGTAAAATATGATGTGATACATGAGTGATATTAACCCATGTAAAATTCATTAGGATTTCATAAGAATTTGGGATAAAACCCCATAAGATTTTCAAATAGAATTTCATGAATTAGGAGAGATTGGGCATGAGTGTGAACAAATTAACCCACTCATCACCCTACATACCTGAGAGATTTGGATTCTATCACTCCCTTACGTTCCCAAGAGGAATTGAAGAACAATTGATGAAGAACCTTGGGGTTTTATGCTTAATCACCCTCTACACCCTTGAACTTTACATGCATGAGTTTTGAATAGGCTAGAATGACTTAACCTATCTTAATACACCTTGAAAATAGCTTAAAATGATGTAGTATAGGACCCTAGGTCATACGACTGAAGATAATTAACTTAATAAATTTGCAGTTAAAAACTGACTGCCAGTCCCAACGAGGGACTGGACGAGTCGTCATCCAAGGTCACGAGTCATTTCCTGTTGTCGTCATGTGCACTATCCATTTTTCCTCAAAATGTCCACACGAGGGATCTAACGGATCGTGGTTGGTGACCATGACTCTTGGTCACCTCTCTTTGTCTCCAATGCCCAAAAACCAATATCCTTGACCAATCTTGACCACGACCATCCCAACGAATCGTGGTGCCTGACCACAACTCGTGGGGTCCAACCATAGGGTACACTACCACTCAAACTTCTCCTTTTTATTTCCCTTGGCCACGGCTGACTCAACGAGTCGTGGAGTCTGACCACAACTCGTGGTCATGCCTGTGGTGTCTTCAAAACACAAATTCCATAAAATAAGCCAACTCCTCACCATGAGTCACCTAACGACTCATGGTCACCCCCACGAGTCACAAAATGACTTGTTTTGTGACCTAGTGCAGATTTTCCAGTTTTCTCTATTTCAACTCTCGGGTCTGATCTTAGGGCTTCCGGGGCATTACAATATCTCCCCCTTGGGAACATTCATCCTCAAATGTTGAAAAGCATTCAGAAAAGCAAATAAATGCAATCATCATATTCAAATACTGATCATTTAGTTGAAAACTAATGGAATTACTACCTCCTAATTGAACTACATGGCTGAACTGAATTCACGAACCGTACGTACATACTTTGACATAAAAGAAACTTGAGCACATGAGCTAAAAATGAAAACTAAATAGAGTACTAGGGAAAAAATGATACCTCAAGATGGAACTGAGCTGGTAGAGAATAAATGTGGGTATCTAGCTATCATGTCTGCTTCGGCTTACCATGTAGCTCCATCGGCATGCTGATTCCTCCATAAAACTTTGACTGAAGCTACTTCCTTATTTCTTAGCCTTTGAATCTGATGATCCAGTATTTCCACTGGAACCTCTTCATAACTAAGGCTGTCTTTCACACCGACACTGTCCACCGGGACAACTAGAGCTGGATCACCCAAACACTTCTTTAAGAGAGATACATGGAAAACAGGATGCACGGAAGCTAACTCTGAGGGAAACTCCAATTCATATGCCACCTTGCCCACTCGTTTCACAATCTGGTAGGGGCCAACATAACGAGGGCTGAGTTTTCCTTTCTTTAAAAACCTCATCACTCCCTTCATGGGAGACACCTTCAGAAACACCCAATCATCCACTTCGAACTCCAGCTCTCTCCTCCTCACATTGACATAGGACTTTTGGCGACTTTGAGTTGTTCTCAACCTGTCACATATGAGCTGAACCTTCTCCATAGCCTCATGGATTGAATATGGTCCTATCACCCTAGCTTCATCGATTTCAAACCAACCAATAGGTGATCTGCACCTCCGCCCATAGAGAGCCTCAAACGGAGCCATCTGAATGCTGGAATGGTAGCTTTTATTGTATCCACACTCGATAAGAGGCAAATGATCACCCCAAATACCTTTGAATTCAATCACACATACTCTCACCATGTCCTCAAGAGTCTGAATTGTCCACTCCGCTTGACCATCCATTTACGGGTGAAATGTTGTACTGAGCTTAACCTGAGTACCAAGTCCTTTTTGAAATGACCTCCAAAAGTGAGAGGTAAACTGAGTACCTCTATCCGATATGATGGACAACGACACTCCATGCAATCGAACAAACTCCCAAATGTATAGTTTAGCATAATCCTCTGCGGAATCAGTGGTTTTGACGGGTAGAAAATTAGCGGCTTTGGTCAACTTGTCTACAACAACCTAAATGGAGTCATATTGCCAGTGAGTGCGAGGCAAACCTGTTACAAAGTCCATATTTATTTCTTCCCACTTCCAAGTAGGAATGCTAATATCTTGGAGCACACCTCCGGGTCTTTGCTGCTAAACCTTCACCTGCTGATAGTTTGGACACTTAGCCACAAATTTTGCTATGTCCTTCTTCATGCCATTGCACCAATAGACTTCCCGTAGGTCATGGTACATCTTGGTGGAACCTGGGTGGATTGAATGCCTGGAACCGTGAGCCTCATGCAACATCCGATTTCTCAAATTATTAACGTCAGGGACACACAAGCGACCCTGGTACCGAAGCACAACATCTCTCCCTTTGGAGAAGACCTCTACCTTTTGATTTTGAATGGATTCCTTCAACTTTACCAAAATAGGATCTTTGTCTTGTCTACCTTTCACATTAGTCACCAAGGATGATTCTGATCCATTCTAAACAATAACACCGCCATCGGCCGAGTCAACCAACTGAACTCCCAGCCTTGCAAGTCGATGCACATCCTTCACCAGCTCTTTCTTTCCCTTATCTACATGGGACACACTTTCCATGTAGAGTCTACTAAGTGCGTCTTCTACTATATTAGCCTTGCCGAGATGGTAAAGGAAACTCATGTTGTAATCCTTATGTAGCTCTAAACACCTATTTTTCTGTAGATTGAGATCCTTCCGGGTAAACACAATACTGTAGATCTTATGGTCCGTAAACACATCCCCATGGACCCCGTACAAGTAGCGTCTCCATATTTCAAGGCAAATACCACCGCAGCCAGTTTGAGGTCATTAGTGGGTAGTTCTTTTCATGCACTTTCAGTTGGCATATGTATTTTGGGGATTTTTTTTGTAATACTCATGATTTCTTGGTTAAAAATAATCCTTTAAAAATGTATACATGATATAAATGTGGCTCAAGGACCCATAATCATAATCATAATCATAATCGTGTTCATCATCATGTGAATCATATTATAAAATCATAAAGTCCATATTTTTGAAGAAACTTCATAGAGATCATGCCTTTGAAGAAAAAAAATCATATTTTATCTTTTATCGTATTTTCATGGTGAGAACAATGAAATTCATAGAAGAGGATTATCAAAAGAAACTAGGGGTATCATAAGGAATTGATAATTCTTAATGAATTAACGTGAACCATACTTTATGTTCTTATATTTAAACCCTACCTCATTGGATAAAGGAGATATTCATAGGGCCGGAAGAAGCACATTGTGGGGAAGAACAATAAATTTCCCACCAAAAATGATTATCCTAACATACCTTAAGTGCTCCAACTTCCTTGAAGGAAAACTAAACTTTCATTAAGAAGGCAAAAGATCTACGTTTAATCCTTTGAAATGGGTTTTCTTGAAAACCCTATGATCATAGAGTAGAATTGTGCTAAGAAGTCATGCACATATGTTAGAGAAACATAGAAATATGTAAAATAGATTCACCTTGATGTGGGAGGAAGAAAAGAGGGGAGGAGATTCGTCTTAGATCACAAAAAATGTAGTATAAAGGAAATTTTTAGAAAAACTCGTACTAGGTTATAATTATAAGTTGAGGACAGGACCTGGAATTTGGCATTTCATGAGCTCCATCACACGTGATGGATGTCACACCCTGTGTAATTTAAGTGACTATATCATAAGATATAGACATATGAGTCAAATAGTATTACTAGATGTCATATGTCAAAGATAGGTTGGGGGTTGAATCCTCAAACGAACATTGCATGAGAGGGGAGAAATTCCAAAAAGCCTAAGAAACAAGACTACCGTGACACATGCAGTCTAGGTTGGCACGTTGCGGTAGAATAATTAGGCAGATGATATATTTCTTTTATCTTGTGTTATTTCATTTGCACAAAATATTTCCTAAAAGAACCATCTCGTCCCTCTCATTTTCCTTGGGTTTCCAAGAGTAAATTAAAGGGAACTCATCCATGAAAGATTGAGCTAATCTAGAATTGAGTTGGGGCAATTGTAAAGGCGTCTACAATATTTTTTCCCAATCGAATTCAAGTTAGTTTATCAGAGTTTTGAGAAAGTAGAACCTTGAGGTTTTTGGTATACCATTATTTCTCTTAAGGTGAAGGTAAAGGTTTCTAAACCTTTATCTATCGTTAATTAGGAAGTTTTGCCTTATTGTCGAAAAACAGCTACCGACATTGGAAACTCTTTCCGTTTATCGTGTTGTGGACTATTTTACGTGCTTTTAGTTGTAGGATAGTTGTGATTATATGTTACAAAAGAGTAATGAAGATTTTGATTGAAGAATAGTCTAGCTATGGGGATCAATTACGAGGTATTTTAAGCCTAACCTTCTTTGGCAAGTTTCCTTTATCACATAATTCAAATGAATCGTTCCTTATCACCCTAGTACTCATACCATAGTTATTGTTAAGTTTGGATTTGGCTTATGGAGTTATATATATATATATATATACATTGTGTGTGCCCACGTTATCTTTCCTTGTTAGGATTAGCATTGATTAATGATAATGTCCAAAACAACTCTCCCATTATATATATCTGTGTGTGTGCCCACGTTATCTTTCCTTGTTAGGATTAGCATTGATTAATGATAATGTCCAAAACAACTCTCCCATTAGGGAGGTGGCAATAATCGTTTGCAAAATAATTACCCAACAAGAGTCGGGTTGAATCCCACAAGGATTAAAGGCTAGATTCACCAAATTCTGTAAATTAGTTCACACAAGAACGGATCATTTCTAATGTAAAATGAATTTTTGGGGGATTGGTTTGAACTAGTATCAAATGAAAATGTTAAATTAAAGAAGGAAAAAATGATTGTTACTAGCAAGATGAAAGACTAGGGGCGTGCATCTGATGGGGAATCGACTTGATATGTATTAACTAAGAGCCTTGGATTATATTAGTGCATGGATAGCCTTATATTTGACTACACTCTAAGTTTCTTAACCAAAAGAGTATGTTTACTTTGGGTTTTCTCAAACCCAAAAGCCAAAATCTACTAAACAACCAAATAATGGTTGAGGAGTGGTTTAAACTATTTCTACTCTAACTCTTTAACGGAGTGTTAATTGGGTGTATACTATCTCTAGCTATAACACATAGATCAAAAACTTCAAATCCTCACTCTTGAAGTCTTACCTAACTTCACTTTCCTTTCTCAAGCAAAAGCAAAGTTAGAGACTTCAATTAATGCTTGCAACCATTAATTTTCAGATTAAAACTTGAAAAAATCAATAGATCCATGCATTCTAATCAAATTTAAAATCAATTAGTCAATATCTAATCAAATCTAAACACCCTCATTCATACACACCCCTAGAAGAAAAATTAGTTGCTCATAATTAACAGAAGAGAAATTATACCAACAAAGAATTTCTCAAAACCAATCATATTAAGCAATTAATATTACTTCTAGCTTAGAATCTGCAACAAAGTTGTTTTCTCACAAAGAAGATGACGAAGTTTCATGACCCGAGAATGGACCTCGGACTGCGACACGGAAATTAAAAGAACGAATGGCTCCAAGCTACTCCATGACACATAAATAGCATGATTAAGTGCATAACTAAGCAAAAAGAAATCATAATTATATCATAAGTAGAAAAATACATATCAAGAAACATAAGCGTAAACAACAAGCTAAATCATCTAATACATAACCGTCTGAAAAGCGTCTAGTTATAAGATGAGCTGATGGGATAACACCCGCGACTAGATCGGCTAGGTCAAAAACTGAAAGACATAGACATAATACATAAAGATGATAAGTTTCATCAAAATATGAGGACTCACCCAAATTGAGGCTAAACTGGACTGAAGCGCGAGTGGAGCTAACGTCAAGGCTGAGGCTGATCGCCCGAACTTATATCATGATATAATATATCATAGAGTATGCGGTTAGTACTTTGAATGTACTGCGTAAGTAGGTTAGGTAAAAATATAATACTAAAATGTCAAAATAAGATCATGAGTTTTAGATAATCTTGAATCACGAGTTGTTGATCATAAACAGAGTATAAAGGCTTATGATTTTAAAAACTAAGTCATAAAGTTGATCTGATTGAATTCATAAGTAAAACCTCTTAAAACATATATTGAGCCAAGATATCATAGTCTTAATTCATAAATCATGAACATAGGCATATATATATATATAGAAAATCAAGGAACAATGGGAGATTCTTATATCCACATACTACAAGTGAGCATACATGGAGCCCAGCTTGTAACCCTAGCTAGGAGGTGCATTCATACCTTGACAAGGGCATCTATCATGAAGGAGTGATATCACTCATGGGTGGCCCATTCAGACTTGGGAAACACTCTCATGGAAGACCCCATCATGGCTACAACGGCATGTAGTTCTGAGTCCTGAGTGCGCTGGAACCTTGACTTACTCGGTGTTAAATACTACTCCCAAAAAATATATAGTTCTCATATCATAATTGTGAACATAGGTTTAAATAGACTAGTTTAAACCATGAATTTCATAGTGTTGTAACATACTTGAACTAGCCATGAAAAACAATGCTGATGAATGACCATGATATATGAACTTGAGATTTCCTGAAATTCATGCATACTTGAATAAATAGTCATAACTTAAAATTATAGATTCATAAGCTAAAAAACTCAAAAAAAAAGTTCATACATAATTGGGTAAAGTCATCATAAACTTGAAAACATAGATTCAGGAGGAATTTTAGTAGGAAACATGCAATCATAATCGTAAATCATGAATTCAAACATAATAGACTTGAATTCATAAGAGATCATAAGAGATTTTTATGAGAATTGGTCTAATCCTAGAATTTCAATAAATCATGCTTGAAACATGAAATCATGAGATAGAGATAAAATTGGGTATGAGGGTGGAAGGATTTCCCCCATTCATGACCCTACATACTTGGACTTGGTGAAATTCTTTCTAGGGTTTGATGCCCAAGAGATTTGGAGATGAAGGAGAACCTTGATTCTTGAGGAATTGAGAGAATGGATCTTCAAATAAGAGTGTTAGGAATGAATAAAACCTTAGAATATACCCTCTTAGGAGCTTAAAATGACCTAGTTTAGGAGTTAAGAACATAGAAAGTATGGAAATACCCTTAATGACTTGGCTTCAAAAATCATCCTGGGAGACCTAATGGGTCACTTAACGACCTATTAGGAAACTTAACGGGTTGTTTAAGTTCCATCCGTTACCACTGGAAAGAAATTTCATTTCTATGATCTTTTCTTGATGCCTCCACTAAAAGATATGTCATGACACTTAACATATCACTAAAATAGTCGTTAAGACCTTCAAAACTCCAACTTTTTACCATCTTTTTACACTAACGGAGGACTTAATAACCCGTCATGTGACTTAACGAGTCACTTGACGACTCATTCTGTGACCTGTTGTAGGTTTTCCTGTTTTGTCCATTTCAGCCCTCAGGTATGATCTTAAGGAATTTTGGGGTGTTACATTATCTCCCCCTTGGTAACATTTATCCTCGAATGTAGATTAAGCATACATAAAGGATAGGAAAGAAATTGCAATCCCAAAGTAGAATAACTATAGCTGAAAACTGACAAAGTGACTGACTCTGAATCAAAATACATGACTAAGTTTAATTCATGAAATATACAAGCATACTATGACATGAAAGGAACTGAGAGACATGAAATTGACGAAGCTAAATAGAGTACTAAGGAGGAAATTTTTACCTCATGTTGGAACTGAGTCAGAAGGAAAAAGATGTGAGTATCTAGCCATCATATCTGCTTGGTTTTCCATTTAGCCCCCTATTAGGGCTAATTTCTTCTCAAAACCTTCACTGAAGCTACCTTCGTGTTCCTCAGCTTCCGAACCTGACGATCAAGGATCTTAACTGGAACCTCCTCATAGGTAAGGCTATCTCTCCCACTGATGCTCTCTACCGGAACAACTAGAGCTAGATCACTAATGCACTTTTTTAGTAAGAACACATGAAAAACTAGATGCACCAAAGCTAAATCCGCTGGTAGCTCCAACTCATAAACCAACTTGCCAACTCGCAGAACTATAAGTACCAACATATCAGAGACACCTTCAAAAACACCCATTCAGCGACCTCAAACTTAAGCTCTCTCCTCCTAACATCCGTATATGATTTCTATTGACTCTGAGCTATTTTATGCCTTTCCCTAATAATAAAAACTTTCTTTATAGCCTTATGAACTGAGTCTAGCCTTATTAATGAGCCTCACCTACCTCGAACCATCTAGTAGATGATCTACATCTCTGCCTATAAAGAGCCTCAAATGGAGCCATTTGAATGCTGTAGTGGTAACTGTTATTATAGGCCAACTAGATGAGAGGCAAGTGATTATCCCAACCACCCTTGAAATCAATCACACACGCTATCAACATGTCCTCAAGAGTTTGAATGGTCCGCTTGGTCTGACCATGTGTCTGCGGGTGAAAAGTTGTGCTAAGCTTCACTTGAGTACCAAGACCTCTCTGAAACGGTCTCCAAAAATGAGAGGTGAACAGAGTACCCCTATATGAGATAATAGATAATGGAACTCCATGCAACATAACAAACTCTAGAATGTAGCTAATTACAACATATAAGCTCATTATCTACTGGAAGCAGCTANCTATATGAGATAATAGATAATGGAACTCCATGCAACATAACAAACTCTAGAATGTAGACTCTACCATAATCCCTGGCTAAATTTGTAGTTTTGACTGGTAACAAATGTGTTGCTTTAGTCGACATGTCTACGACTACCCATATAGAGTCATACTATCGTCGCGTATGAGCCAACCTTGTAATGATGTCCATGTTGATTTCTTCCCGCTTCCAAGTAGGAATACTAATGTCCTGAAGCATACCTCAAGGTCTCTAATGCTTAACCTGCACCTATTGGAAATTCGGACACTTAGTCATAAATTTCACTATGTCCTTCTTCATGCCATTCAACCAATAGACTTCCCATAGATCATGATACATCTTGGTAGCACCTGGATGGATAGAGTACCAAGAGCCATGATCCTCTATCAACATCCGCTCTCTCAAGTCATCCACAGTCGAAACACATAATCCGTCCTGATATCGGAGCACACCATCTTCTCCTTGGGAGAAAACTTCTACTTTCTGATTCTGGATAGCTTCCTTCAACTTCACTAAAATATTATCTCTATCTTTCCTTTCTTTAAGTTCCATCACCAATGAAGATTCTGACTCATTTTGAACAATAACACCACCACCCATCAAATTGGTAAGGCAAACCCCCAAGCGAGCCAGCCTATGAACATCCTTCACCAATTCTTTCTTCCCATCCTTGACATGGGACACACTCTCCATGGACAATCTACTAAGACCATCCACCACTACATTGGTATTGCCCGGATGATAAAGGACACTCATATTATAGTCCTTGAGAAGCTCTAGCTATTTCCTCCGTCGCAAATTCAGATCCTTCTGAGTAAACACATACTGAAGGCTCTTGTGGTCTGTTAACACATCCACGTATACCCCATACAAATAGTGCCACCAAATCCTTAAGGAAAACAACACCGCCGCCAACTCTAGGTCATGCGCTGGATAATTTATTTCATGAGTCTTAAGCTATCTCGAGGCATAAGCAATGACCTTCCCATGTTGCATTAACACACATCCAAGGCCAATATAAGAAGCATCATAGTACACAACAAATCCATCCATGACCTACGCCAATGTCAAAACTTGAGCTGAAGTGAGTCGAGTCTTTAACTCTTGAAAACTCTTCTCGTAGGCATCGGAGCACTGAAATTTAACCTTCTTCCAGGTCAACTTAGTCAAAGGTGCTGCAATGGATGAAAACCCCTCTATAAACCACCCATAGTAGATAGATAAACTCAAAAAGCTTCTAATATCAGTAGGGCTAACAAGTCTAGGCTATTTCTTCACCACCTTAAGCTTCTGAGAGTCTACCTGCACACCCTCACTAGATACCACATGACCAAAAAATGCCATTGAGTTCAACCAAAACTCTCAATTTCTAGATTTAGCAAACAGGTGATAATCCTTAAGAGTTTGAAACACAATCTTCAAATAATCAACATGCTCCTCCTCTCTCCGAGAGTATATGAGGATCTATGAAGACAATGACGAACATATCTAGATACTTCTTGAACACCCTGTTCATCAAATCCATAAAAGATGTAAGAGCATTCATTAGTCCAAAAGACATAATGAAAAACTAATAGTGACCATACTGAGTCCTGAAAGCTTTCTTTGGAATGTCACACTCCCTAACTTTGAGCTGGTGATAGTCGAATCTAATGTCTACCTTTGAAAAGCACTTAGTGCCCTGGAGCTGGTCGATCAAGTCATCAGTCCTGGGGAGGGGATACTTATTCTTGACTTTATCCTTATTCAACTATTGGTAATCGATGCATATCCTAAGAGAATCATCCCGTAACACCCTAGAAGTACCTAAGATTTGACCCGAGGATTGAAATGGAGAAAATAAGAAAAACCTGCACCAGGTCACAGGATGAGTAATCAAGTGACCCGTTAAGTGACTTGACGGGTCATTGAGTGGTCCATTATGTTCCTTACTATGGTGAAAAGTTGAGTTTCAGAGAGTTTTTATTGCTGGTTAAGTGACACGACAAATCATCAAGTGAGGCATCGAGAGAAGATAAAAATACTTGAGAAGAATTGACCAGTGACAATGTGTCAGGAAATGACTCATAAAGTCTCCCAATGGGTCATCCAGTCACTTATTAGTCTGGAAATGAGTATTTTCCTGTTAAGGGTCTTTTCGTAATTCCTAAGTTCCTAACTCCTAAACTAAGTCATTTTAAGCCTTATAAAGGGTGTTTTAAAGGGTTTTAATCTTCCTAAACCCTCATTCTACTCCAAACATCCTTAAGTGAAGATCAAATCCCCTCAAGAGAAGCTAGGGTTTTTCATCAAATCTTCCCCTCAATTCCTTTTGGGTCTCCAATCAAGTTGAGGATTCATCAAGTCCAGGTATGTAGGGTTATGAATGGGGGAAATTCTTCTACTCTCATATACAATTTCATCCCAATTCTATGATTTCAAGTATCTAACCATGTCAAGTTAAAATTCTAGGGTTTTAACCAATTTTCATGAAATCTTTCATTCTATCTCCATAGGTTTAATCCTCTCATGTTTCAATCGATGTTTTATAGCTATTAGGGCATATTTACCCCTCAATTTACTTCCTAATGCACGATCACAAGTTTGTGAAGATTATGCCTTATTATGCATGATTTATGAATTTCAAGCTTATGAATCCACGATTTCAAGTATGATGAATTACCAAGTATATATGCATGAATATTTGTGAATTCTCAACTTTTGGTTCCATGATTTCAAAGTTATGAAGTTTGATTCAAGCATGTATTTTTATCTTATGAAATTCAAGTTCAAGTATAATGGCTAACCTTATGGCACCCTTTCACGAATATTTTCCTATATGTCAAAAATGATTATGTCACTACCCGAACATAGGCCCAGATCAAGACACGGAACCTAGAACCAAAAATGGCCCAAGTCAGCCAATGGTATGAACATGACAACTAAAGATCATTATAACAAAGTTGATAACTAAAATCTGAAATAGCGGAAATCTGAATAATAAATGTTTATCCAACGAAAACATCACAACACAGAATCCGAAGCTCAAAATATAGGTCTATGTCTAAAAAAGCCTCTAACATACTAACGAGATGATGGGACAACACCCTAACTAGCTCACTAGAAGTCTGAAACTAAAAATAACATATTAAACTAACTGAAGTTCCTCGAAGGATGAGGAATCACCAACAATAGCACGAGGATAAACTCGGGAGACTGGCTAATGGCGAGACTGAGCCTGAATGTCTGAACCTGTATCATGAAACGATACATCATAGAGTATGTGGTCAGTACTTGGAATGTATTGAGTATGCAAGGTAAGTAAAATTGAAGTTATGATTATCATAAATCATAAGATTATGAGAATAAAGGCTACATGCTAATATCTGAAAACATGAATAGACATAAAATTAAATAAGTGAATATGGCTTCATATATCCAAAATCATAGGTGAAAGTTCATAAACTAATCCTTGGATCAAGCCTTCTGAAAACATGATATGATATCTTACAGTATATGCATTACTTAAATCATGATTAAATCATGAGGAACAATGGGAGACTCGTCTTAACCGACAACCACTATCTATAAGCGCATGATGATCCCACGTCTTGCCCCTATGAAGGAGGGCCATCCTAAGACTTTTCGGGCCGAAGGATTAAATAAGGTGTGATATCATGATGGGCCTTGGGCTAGGGAAACGCTCTCTTGAGAGGCCCCAAAGTATACCTATGTTGGAGAGTAGTTTATGACACTCGGGAACCTTGGAACCCCTAACCTACTCGGTGCTAGAAACTACTTCCAAAACATATATAATGATCATATAATCATATATCAAAACATAACTTAAATCTTAACATATGGGAGTATTGACTCCAAAACTTGAGATAACTGAACTTATTAGCCTTGTCTAAATCATGAAATCATGCTTAACTTGAGTGGGCTTTCCCAAATCTTTACATCATCTTGCATGAAATAGACATCATAAGTAAATCATAAATATATTCATGGGTAGTTTGTAAACATTCATATATGTTAGATATTTCATCATACTTGAAACCCTCAATCATAAACTATATTTTTTCATAATTGCATAATTGGGAATAATCTTCTAAAACTTGAACTCATGAATTTGTAATTAAAAACACGCGTATATCTGCCCATTAAGCATCAAACATACTTTAAAATATAGAGGGAATCAACCCATAAACAATTTGTAAGTAATGTATGAAATTAGATTGAAATCACTTTTAAATCATAATTTGAATTGAGACTTGCTTCATGAAATTATGGGGAATTATGGGCATGAGGGTGGAATAAATCCTCATTCACGGACTCACATACATGGGTAAGCTGAATCTACACCCTTCCTTGAAAGCCTAAGAGATTTGGGGAAGAACTTGAAGATTTCTAGGCTTGATCTCCTATGGGATCCTCTAGACTTGCATGCATGGGAAGGGAATGGGTTAGAATAGGCTAAACCCTCTTAAAATCCTCCTAATTGAGCTTAAAATGATGTACTTTAGGGCTTAGAAGCTTAGGAATTATGAAAATTCCCTTACTTAAATCGCAGAAAATTTTACTCTACTAGATGTCATGACTCACACCACGAGTCGTACCTCCATACCATGACTTGTGGTTACCATCTGTGATCACCATTTTTTCCTGACTTTGTAAAGTTTTCCAAGGGTCAGACCACGACTTAGTGGTATGAGTCGTTAGGTCAACCTGTGGTCACTGCTTCCAAGATCCTTAGTTCCTCCTCACGAGTGATACCATAACTCGTTACTCCTTCCCACAACTCGTACGACGAGTCGTTCTGAGTCATTTTTCAAACATTTTCTGCTAATCACATTTCTAATTTCGAGTCTTCTCTTAGGAACCTTTGGGGTATTACAATATCTCTCCCTTGGGGACATTCATCCTCGAATGTGGGTAAACATACTGAATAACTGGGGAAAGGAATTACCATCCCAGATGTTGAATATCTGAAGCTGCAAACTAATGGAGTGACTACCTCCAGACTGATATACATGACTGTACTGAGTTCATGAATCACACACACATGCATTGACATAAATGAAACTGAAAAACATTGACTAGACATGAAATCGAATAGAGTGCGAAGGAGGGAACTGATACCTCATGCTGGAACTGAGCCGAAAGGGAATAAATGCAGGTATCTAGCCATCATATCTGCTTCGGCTTCCCACGTATCTTCCGCAACAAGCTAATTTCCTTACAAAACCTTTGTTGAAGCTACTTATTTGTTTCTCAACTTCCGAACCTGACAATTAAGAATCTCAACTGGCGCCTCCTCATAGCTAGGGTTATCCTTCACACCCACACTGTCCACTGGAATAATCAAAGTCGGATCATCAATGCACTTCTTTAAAAATGACATATGGAGGACTAGATATACGAAGCCAACTCCACAAGTATCTCTAACTTGTAGGCCACTTTGTCAGCACGTCTCACAATCTGATAGGGACCAACATATCTGGGACTAAGCTTCCCTTTCTTTCCAAACCTCATTACCCCCTTCATGGGAGATACCTTCAAGAAAACCCTATCATTAACTTCAAACTAAAACTCTCTCTGCCTAACATCAGCATATGAATTTTGATGACTTTGAGCTATTTTCAGTCCTTCCCTTATAAGTTGAACTTTCTCTATAGCCTCATGAACTGAATAAGGCCCTATCAATGTAGCTTTTCCTCAAACCAACCAATAGGCGATCTACATCTCCGCCCATAAAGAGCCTCAAGCAGAGCCATTTGAATACTAGAGTGGTAATTGTTGTTGTAAGCAAACTCGATAAGAGGTAAATGGTTATCCCAATACCTTGGAAGTCAATCAAACATGCTCTCAATATATCCTAAAGAGTATGAATGGTCCATTTAGCCTGACCATTTTTTTGCAGGTGAAAAGTTGTGCTAAGCTCTTCTTGAGTACCAAGTCCCTTATGAAATGACTTCCAAAATTGCGATGTGAATTGAGTACCTCTATCTGATATGATGGACAAGGGAACTCCATGCAACTGAACTAACTCTCAAATATAAAATTTAGCATAATCCTTCACTGAGTCGGTAGTTTTAACCAGTAAGAAATGAGCTAGTTTAGTCAACTTGTCTACAATCATCCAAATAGAGTCATACTATCGACGTGTGTAAGGTAACCAAATGATGAAATCCATATTGATCTCTTCCCACTTCCAAGTGGGGATACTAAGGTCTTGTAGCACACCTCCTGGTCTTTGATGATCCACTCTCACTTGTTGACAATTCGGACACTTAGCCATAAAATTCTGTTATGTCCTTCTTCTTGCCATTCCACCAATAGATTTCCTGTAGGTCATGGTACATCTATGTGGAACCTGCATATATAGGATATCGGGAACCATGATCCTTATGCAACATCTGCTCCCTCAAATCATAAATGCCTGGAACACACAAATGATCTTGATATCGAAGTACTCCAGCTCCCCCTTGGGAGAAGACCTCTACCTTCTGATTTTTAACCGGTTCCTTCAACATTACCAATATAGGATCCTCATCTTGTCTATCCTTGACATCAATCACCAAAGAGGATTTGAAACCATTCTAAACAATGACACCACCATCCGTCGAATCAACAAGGTGAACTCCTAATCATGCAAGCTGATGCACATCCTTCTGCAACTTTTTCCTCCTATCTTCCATATGAGAAACACTCTTCGTGGATAGCCTACTAAGAGAATCTATCACTATATTGGCCTTTCCCGAATGATAAAGGAAACTCATGTATAGTCCTTGAGAAGCTCTAACCACCTCCTTTGATGCAAATTCAGGTCCTTCTTAGTAAACACATACTGAAGGCTCTTATAGTCTTTGAACACATCTACATACACCCCATACAAGTAGTGCCTCCATATCTTCAAGGAAAACACCACTGCTTCCAACTCTAGGTCATCCGTTGGATAATTATTCTCATGAGTCTTAAGCTGTCTAGAGGCATACACAATGACCTTACCATACTGCATCAACACACACGCAAGACCAACCCTAGAGGCATCACAATACAAAACAAATCCGTCTGTACTTTTAGGTAGAGTCAATACTAGGGCTGAAGTGAGTCGAGTCTTTTACTTTTGAAAACTCTTCTCACAGGCATCCGACCAATGAAATATAAGTTTCTTCTAGGTCAACATAGTCAATGGGCTGCAATGGATGAAAATCCTTCAACAAACCTCTTGTAGTAGCCAGCTAAACTCAATAACTCTTGATATCTAAAGGATTAACTGGCCTAGGCAAATTCTTTACAACTTCTATAATTTGGGAGTCTACTTGCACATCCTCACTTGACACCACATGGCACGAAAATGCTACTGAGTTCAGCCACAACTCACACTTGCTATATTTAGAAATCTGTTGGTGATCCTTTAGAGTCTGTAGCATAATCCTCAAATGAGCGGCATGCTCCTCCCTGCTTCGAGAGTATATGAGAATGTCGTCTATGAAGAGAATCATGAGCATATCCAAATATGGCTTGAACACCCTGTTCATCAAATTCATAAAAGATGCAGGAGCGTTCGTTAGTCCAAAATACATAACTGCAAAATCATAGTGACCATATCGAGTCGTGAAAGTTGTCTTCGAATGTCACTCTCCCTAACCCTGAGCTGGTGATAACCAGACCCGAGGTCTATCTTTGAAAAACATTTGGCACCCTGAAAGGTTACAAAAAAGTCATCAATCCTGCGGAGGGGTTACTTGTTCTTGATTGTAACCTTGTTCAACTGCCGGTAGTCAATGCACAGATAAAGAGACCCATCCTTCTTTCGAACAAAGAGAACTCGTGCACCCCGCAGTGACTTGCTAGGCCTGATGAATCCCTTATCTAGAAGACCCTTCAACTATTCTTTCAACTCCTTTAGCTAAGTTAGAGCCATTCTGCACAGAGGAATAGATATAGGCTGCGTAACGGGAAGAAGTTCAATACTAAAGTCAGTCTCTTGCTCGAGAGGGACTCCTAGTAGATCATCTAGGAAAACCTCCGAATACTCACACACTATACGAACTGACTGGAGAGTTGGGGTCTCAGATGTAGCATCCATAACCCAAACTAGATGGTAAACACAACCCTTGAAAATCATATTTCTGGCCTTAAGGTAGGAAACATAACAACCTGCAGGCACAATTAATCTACCCTTCCATTCTAGGACTGGCTCACCTAAAAATCAAAACTCTACCATACGAGCTCTACAATTCACTGATGCATAACATGTATGCAAACACTCCATACCAAAGATATCATCTAAATCAGTCATGTTTAACTCTACTAGATCGGTTGAGGTGACTTTCTGAAGGACTGTGACAGGGCATTTTCTGTATACCCATCGAGCTATCACTGAGTCACTGATTGGAGTAGAGACTGAGAAGGATTTTGATAGGACTTCAGGACTAACTATGAAACTAATAGCAACATATGGAGTCACAAAAGATAGGGTAGCCTCTGGATATAACAATGAAATATACATTAAGGATGGAATACTCGTAACATACCAGTGACCATGTCTGGGGAGGTCTCCTGCTCCTATCGTGATGATAGGGAATTAAACTTGTTCTAGTGCCCACCACCTGCACCAGTGGATCCACCCTGCTGAGCTAAGCGTGTTGGTGGAGCTGCTAAACTGGAAGCTGGGTGACGGCCTCTACCATGGCCCTATCTAGCTGCCGGACAATCTCAGAGCATATGGACAGGCTTCCTGCACCTAAAAAACACTCCTGAACCTGCTAAGAACTCTTCGGGGTGCTTCCTACCACACTTGCCGCAAATTGGAATGATAGGATCTCCTAACCTCGAGAGCCTGATGTCCTTCCCCTCTAATTGCAGCTAGAGTAGGATGGCACATTAGCCGATTATGGTGCTGGGGCTCGATGGTAGGACTGTTGATGATTTCCGCCACTATCTCTCTATTGAGTAAACCTGAAATTGTCTATCCTGGTCCTCTTGGCCTCTTTTTCCCTCTCCCTCTTCTGCATCGCCTCCATCTTCTGGGCATACAATATCAATCGGGGAAAATCAATTTCCAGATGAAGCATAGCGGTCTTGCAGTCCTTGACCAAATAATCCACTACTTTATTCACAAATCTGCTCACTCGAGCCCTCTGATCGGCCACCATCTCTAGCGCATATTTGGACAACCGAGTGAAGTTAAGAGCATACCCTTGTACAATCATGTTGTTCTATTTAAGATTCATGAATTAAGCTGCCTTGATTTCCCTTATCTCCTGGGGAAAGAATCGGTCTAACAATGTAGTGAGAAACTCATCCCAACCAACGGGGCCCGCTCCTACTACCAGGCTATCCTTTCACTGCCTGTACCATATATGAGCGACTCCTTTCAACTGATAGGAGGCTAAGTCTGCACACTCTTCCCCCGTCACCCCCATAATCTGGGTAATCTTCTAGATCTCTTCTATGAACTCTTGTGGATCCTCCTCCACTCTCAACCCAATGAACTCAGGGAGATTCAACCTGAGAAAATTCGAACTCTAGCTGCCGTTGCGTTCCTATTCTGGGGGACATGAGCCACCACCTGCTGATTGACCTGAGCGGTCAATGCCTCAGCCAATATTTGAATGGTTGCCTTAAACTCAGCATGGGCACCTACTCGGGCATGGGATTCGCTGGGGATGGTAAGGCCTATTGGTTCCCATCCTCATTTCCATCCTCATGGACATTCCCATTTCTATTCCTTTTTCCATTCATACAGCATGGAGGCATGATTCTACAAATGCATAAGGATGGAGTTAGAGGAATCAAGAGAGTTGAACTCATAGCGTGAGATAGAATCATGAAAGAAGGAAAGTTTCCTAAAATGTATCGTAGCCTCTTCATCATAAGTGTGGCTCGCTTCACACCCATGAAAAAGACTCTACTTAACGCAGCTTTCAAACACCTTATGACACATTGAACCTTTGCTCTAATTGCACGTTTGTCATAACCCGAACATAGGCTCGGATCGAGATACGGAACCAAGAACCATAAATGGCCCCAAGTCAACCATGGTATGAACATGACAACTAAAGATCATTATAACAAAGTTGATAACTAAAATATGAAATAGCAAAAATCTGAATAATAGATGTTTATCCAACGGAAATATCACAACACAAAATTTGAAGCTGAAAATACAGATATATGTATGAAAAAGCCTCTAACATACTGACGAGCTGATGGGACAACACCCAAACTAGATCACTAGAGGTCTGAAATAAAATAACATACTCAACTAACTGAAAGTCCTCAAAGGATGCAGACTCACCAACAATAGCACTGGAATAAACTTGGGAGACTAGTTAATGACAAGACTGAGCTTGAATGTCTAAACCTGTATCATGAAATGATACAACATAGAGTATACAGTTTACTTAAAATGTACTGAGTATGTAAGGTAAGTAAAACATGCTTCATAATTAAAACTAAAGTCATGCTTTTGATAAATCATAACATCATAAGATTTTGAGAGTAAAGGTTGCATGCTGATATCTGAAAACATGAATAGACATAAACTGAAATAAGTGCATATGACTTGCCATATCTTTAATCATAGGTGAAAGTTCTTAAATCGATCCTTTGATAAAACCTGCTGCAAACATGGTATAATATCTTATAGTATATGCATTACTGAAATCATGAGGAACAATGGGAGATTCTTCTTAACCGACAACCACCATGTATGAGGGTATGATGATCCCATGTCTTTCCCACGTGTAGGAGGGACATCCTAAGCCTTTATAGGGTGAAAGATTAAAAAATGTGTGATATCATGGTGGGCCCTTGGCCGGAGAAACGCTCTCTTGAGAGGCCCTAAAGTATACCTACGTTGGAGCATAGTTTATGAGACTATGGACCTTTGAACCCCTAGCCTGCTCGGTGCTAGACACTACTCCCAAAAACATGCACATGGACCATAATCATTATTGTGCAAAAATACTTGAAATGTTATGGGCTAGACAAAATATGAAATCATAATCATAATCATATTGTAATACCTCGAATGTTCCTTAGACTAGACTCGTGATTAGAGATTTGATCAGTAGAAAATGTATGAAAAATGACTCAGAATGACTCGTGGTATGAGTCGTGGGAAGGAGTAAAGAGTCGTGGTATCACTCATGTCAGAATCTGTAGCAGGAGGCCCAATAGTAATAAGTCAAGGTACAACTCATGGGATCATGTCACGAGTCATAGGATGAACCACGGTTTAAGTAATAAGTTACCCTAGTTAGAAGGTATGAGTCATTGTATGACCCATTTTGGGGAACAACGGGTCAATGTAAAATTCGTTAGAAGGATAGATGAGCGGAATGAGTGAACTATGAGAACAAGCCATGAGTCATAGGTTGATGGTACGAATCATGGTTAGTAGTTGTAAGGTACCTTTTGTGTATCATATTTGGAGGAAACGAGTTTGGGAATGTCTCATAGTGTGAAACATTGAGTCGTGGCCTACACTTGTGATGAGAAACTAAGGATCTTGGATGCAGTGATCACTGGTAGACCTAACGACTAGTAGGTTGGTGGTACGAGTCATGGTCTAACCTATGGAAAACTTCAGAAAGTTAGGAAAACATTGGCTACTATGGATGGTAACTATGAGTCGTGGTATGGAGGTATGACTCGTGACATCTGGCAGAGTAAAATTTTCTGCGATTTAAGTAAAGGCATTTTCGTAATTTCTAATCTCCTAAGCCCTAAACTACATCGTTTTAAGCTCTGTTAGGAAGATTTTAAGAGGGTTTATCCTATTCTATCCAATTCCCTTCCCATGCATGCAAGTCTAGGGGATTCCATAGGAGATCAAGCCCAAAAATCATTAAGTTCTTCCCCAAATCTCTTGGGCTTTCAGGGAAGGGTGTATATTCAGCTTACTGATCATGGG
>JACEIK010001095.1:270686-294172 GCA_018107945.1 Datura stramonium
CCGTAGTCCAGTCCCTGTGGGATCAATACTTGGCTTACTTGAGCCACTTACTACTTGTTCGACCACGTGCACTTGCGTGTAGTCATCAGACAGCCGAACACTTACCCAGGTGTGTGAGGCCATGAATGAGGTGTTTTTCCACCCTCATGCCCATAATTCCCCATAATTTCATGAGTCCATGAATGAGGATTTGAAGTGGTGGCTTGGGCACTGCCTTTACGGTCACCCTTCTTGGCTGAAGAACAATCCTTGAGTTGGTGCCTGAGGTTGCCACACTTGAAACAAGCATCTCTACCAATCAAACACTCTCCTAGGTGGTTCCTACCACACCTCCTATAAAATGGGACAGTGGGGTTCCTGAACACGCTCCTCTGAACCTTAGAGCCTGACGCTCTACCTCACTGATCGCCCCTCAATCTAGATGGAACATTGGTTGATGATAGAGCTGGGGCTAACGACCTCTGATGGGACTGTGGGCGATATCCACCACCGAGCCTCTACTGAGAATACCCAAAGCTCCCTGTCCTAGCCCTCTTGGCCTTTCTCTCCTTCTCCTTCATCTGCTCCTCCTCTACCTGTTTAGCATAAATCATCAATCAAGAGATGTTCATGTCACTAATTAGCATAGTGCTATGAAAGTCCTTGACCAAGGAATTTGCGACCACATTCACGAACTTGCTCATGCAAGCTCTCCGCTCCCCCACCATCTTCAGAGCATACTTGGAAAGCTGGGTGAACTTTACGGCATACTCCTAAACAGTCATGTCATGCTTCTTTAAATTGATAAATTCTACTACCTTTGCTTCCCTCAACTCTCGGGGAAAGAACCTGTCCAAGAAAGCAGCAACAAATTTCTCCCAACCAATAGGAGCTGCACTTACTCCACGACCCTCCTTCCACTGTAAGAACTAGGTATGAGCTACCCCCTTCAGCTGATAGGAGGCTAATTCTACACTATCCTCTACCATAACACCCATAATTTGGGTAATCTTCTAAATCTCCTCAATGAACTCCGGTGGATCCTCATCCACCTTCGAACTATGAAACTCCAACGGGTCATCCTGGTGAACTCTTGCACCCTAGCAGCCACTGCATTCCTATTCATGTGCACATGAGTTGTAGCTTACTGGTAAACCTGGGTTGTCATTGCTTGTGCTAGCATCTAAAAAGAAGCACCGAACTTAACATGAGTCACCTGTTCATGCAAAGGATTAGCTGGAGCTGGTGGCGCTGGCTGATGCCCATCTCCATTTCCATTCCCATGGCCAGTACCGTTTCCATTTCTTCTTCCATTGACTCAGCAAGGAGGCATCTTTTTGCAAACGGGTATAGCATGTGTTATACAAATATGGAGAGTTGAACATCATCGTACGACTTAAATCATAAAAGAAGGGAAGTTTCCTAAAACATCTAGTAGCCCATTACTCATAAGTGTGACACGCTTCACACTCATGAAAACGACTCTACTTAATGCGGCTTTCAGACACCCTTGGACACACCTAAACCTTTGCTCTGATACCAAGTTTTTCATGACCTGAGCATGGACCCTGGACAGAGAGAGGGGACCTGAAACCACGAATGGCTCCAAGCTAACCCATGTCACATTAATAGCATGATTAAGAGCATAAATAAGTGGAAAGAAATCATAATCATATAATAAGCGAAAAGCTGCATATCAGGAAACATAAATGTAAACAACAAGTTGAATCATCTAATACATAACCGTCTAAAAATCCTTTAGTTATAAGATGAGATGATGGGACAAAACTCCCAACTAGCTTGGCTAACTCTAAAAGTTAAAGACATAGACATAAAACATAAAGCTGATAAGTGTCCTCGGAAGATAAGGACTCACCTCAATTGGGGCTAAGCTAGACTGAAGTAGGAACAAAGCTAATGTTGAGGTTGAGACTGATCGTTGAACCTATATCATGAGACAATATAGCATAGAGTATGCGATCAGTACTCTGAATCTACTGAGTATGTAGTTTAAGTAAAAACATAATAGTAAAATAATAAAATAAGATCATGAGTATGAGATAAACATAAATCACGAGTTTTGGATAATAAAAGGAGTATAAAGGCACAAGATTTTCAAACTGAGTCATAAAGCTGATCATGGATGAATTCATAAGTAAAACCTCTTAAAACATATATTGAGCCAAGATATAATAGTTGTAAGCCATAATTTATGAACATAGGAATATATATAGAAAACCAAGGAATAATGGGAGATTTTTATAACCGACATACCCCACGTGAGCATATATGGATCCCAGCTTGTAACCCTATCAGGGAGGTATGTCCATACCTTTCTAAGGGAATGGACCATGAAGGCGTGATATCTCTCATCGATGGCCCATTCTGGCATGGGAGACACTCTCACGGAGGACCCAATCATGGCAATGGTGGCATGTAGTTTTGAGACCTGGGTCTGCTGGAACCCTGACCAACTCGGTGTTTAATACTACTCCCAAAATATATATAGTGCTCATATCATAATCGTGAACATAGGTTTACATGGACTTGTTTAAAACATCAATTTCACAATGTTTTAACATACTTGCACTAGCAATGAAAAGTGATGCCGATGAATGACCATGATACATAAACTTAAGATTTCCTGAAATTCATGCATACTTGAATAAATAGTCATAACTTGAAATTATAAATTCACAAGCTTAAAACTCAAAAAAATCATACATAATTGGGTAAAATCATCATACACTTAAAAACATAGATTCATGAGGGGTTTTAGTAGGAAACATGTAATCGTAATCCCAAATCATGAATTGATTTATAAGAGACTTGAATTCATAAGAGATTTCATGAGAATTTGGTTTAAGACTAGAATTTCAATAAATCATGCTTGTGGTATTCAAGTCGAACAACAGGACCAGGCAATGTTTCCTCAAGGCTTCCTGCATAGCATTTGCAGTCCACAGATGCTAATTTGTGGCACACAAGTTTAGTTCAAGCAACTTTCAAATCCTTCTGCGTGGCACCTGCTAAATGCAGGTGCGGACTTGTGGCATGCATGTCACTTATTTTTCCTCTAGCAGATTGCTTTAAGTTCAAATCCTTCATCATCTTTGTTTCAACTAAATTTCTGTACAAACGAGAAGAAAAGGCATAAAAACCTTCTAAATTGCATTAAAACAAAGCAATGACTCGTGCTTGAGTGTCAGAGAGTTGGTAAATTACCAATTC
This sequence comes from Datura stramonium, assembly GCA_018107945.1. Classification (NCBI taxonomy): domain Eukaryota; kingdom Viridiplantae; phylum Streptophyta; class Magnoliopsida; order Solanales; family Solanaceae; genus Datura; species Datura stramonium. The sequence continues at coordinate 273,897 of JACEIK010001095.1, forward strand.
ATCAAACCCTCAAACTTGAACTCTTGCTTGTCCTCGAGCAAAACATTTACTCAACAATGGAATTGACTTAAGCTTCACAAGACATAAGTTGCACACAATACAACTAAGACTCAAAATAACTCCAAAACCACAAAAAGACTCAAAACATGCACAAATCTCAATTGGTACCACCATGAGCACTTGGCGAAAATCACCATAATTCTATAAATCCAAAACAGGGGACATTTTAATCTCAATCAAGATTAGGAAGTGATCCTGTGCATATTTATGTGCCCAAGTGATAGTTTATAATCATGTATTAACCTTATTTCCCCTTATTTTAAGTATAATCTCATGTAATCTTTCTTATAAATGGTTGCATGAACTAACAAACATGATTAACCTATTTTGTAGGTGAAAAATGATAAGGAGGAGACTCTCTACAATGTTTCATGAGCAAGAAGAAAGCTTGAGATGAATTTCAAAGAAGAAGCATGAAGGCTACCCGAACAAGCAACATGCCACGCCTGCCATTACTCTGCACCAGGCAGCGTGTCATGCTAGGTGGGCAGCGCGACTAGTGCTGTGCCACACACAACAAATGGCATGCCAGTGCCCCTGATCAGTAGCCCTGTGTGATGGCACTGTGCCACGCCAGCCCAACAGTGTGACAGCCAGCATGACAAGGAGGTAGTCCACCATGGGCCAAAAGTCACATTATATAAATAGCACAATTGGTTGTTTTTATATGATATCATGATTTTATTTTGGAAAACACGGAGGAGCAGTAGGAAGGATAAAATAGACTCCATAATTAGAGTTATTTTTCTTCCTTTTCTTTTCCATTCTTGTAATTACATGGATTCTAACACTTTTATTAATCTTTGTAATAGCATGAGTGGCTAAAATACTTCTTCTAGGGTTAAGGTCACCTAACATGAATGTATTATCTTAATTAATTCTTGGTTCAAGTTTATTCTTTGTTGTTTGTTCTTGTATTCTTGTATTTATCATTTTGATGATTGATCACCATTGAAATACATGTACTAATCCTTGGCAAACTTGAAAGAGAAAACCCTAGGATAGAATGAGGAAGTGAGAAGTGTGTTTAAGTCTTCAAGACTTAATTTGCGTTTAGGACAAAAATATACCTAATCCACCTCGCTTGGTTATTAAAGGGGAAGATAGCTAGACACCTGGATTTGAGTTGTCACATCACCACTCAGAGATGTAGTTGTGAAGTCAAGTTTTGGTTAAATGATTACAGGTTCGAAACTCCATAACCAAGGGCATTAACCTCGTGAACCACTGCACTAGATGAATGCATGTGAATTAGGTTGTCAAATCCCCGCTCAACAATGTAGTTGTAAGGATAATTCATATAGATTTTTAGAGGCTCAAAAGACCATAAACATGGAATAAATCTCGTGAGACAACTATGGTGATAATTACTTGAACTAAGGTAAATGATAGTTATGCCTGAGTGTTGTCCTTAACCCTAGATTCTTCTCATTATTGTTTTCAACTTAAATTATGATCGCTTTTAGATTTTAGTAACAAACAAACTACAATATATTGGTTGCTTGCACTTGTGAAATTTGAATTAATACTTGAACTTGATTGTTCACTAAAGGTCTAGCCCCTACTGGTTTGACATCTAGCTCGCAAGAGCCACTTTACTACTTGTACGACCGCGTGTGATTGTGTATGTGCTGGAGTGGGGACAAGTTTTCAATGCCTTTGCCGGGGATGAGCAAATTGGTGAAATTCTTGTTTTTGAATTAATTTTATGTTTTCTTAAGTGTGTACAACTTCGTCTTAGTCACCAATTTTGCAGGTACAAGTTGGTCCTTGTAGCAAGCTGGCAAGGGATAGAGAGTTGGGTGAACATACCCTTAACCTGAAAGAAGGTTAAGACAGTTTAGAAGGGAGGGTTCCACTCTATATCCCATCTAGTAGGTTCAATAGGATAAGGTTGCACCAACAGAGATGGCAGTGAGACCAATTTGCAGAGTGGAAATCCCACTTGTGACAAATGTTGCCTCAAACATCCGCAGATCAGAACCTAGAGCCAGATTTGAGCTTAAGCAGAACATGGTGTAGTTGCTGCATATGTGTGGTCAATTCATAGGCTTAGAACATTAGTACATACAACAACATCTACAGAACTCTTTGTATATCAGTGACACATTTATCCCCACCAGAGTGTCGATTGATTATGTAAGGCTTATCCTTTTCCCTTTCTCATTGTTGAGAGAAGCCAAGAGGTGATTAAGGCAGAACCACCAAACTCCATCAACACATAGGATGACCTTTCCAGGAAGTACCTTATCATATTCTTCCCATCTGGAAAGATTGCAAAGCTACATATTGAAATTTTAAGCCTCAAGTAGAGACCAGATAAACACTTGTACTTGGCTTGGGAGAGATTCAAGTCTTTGCTGAGAGAGTTCCCTCATCACCAACAGTCAAATTAAGTTTTTTCTCACACTCTTGTGGAAAGTCTTGACCCCCACACTAAAATTTTGTTAGACTCTGCATCGAGTGGTCAAGAATTGGAGAAAATATATAATAAGTTGAACACTCTATAGAATATCATAGGGAAATCTAGAGTGGCACAATGATGAATCTCGGGGAGCAGTTAGGAAAGCAACTGGGGTAATTGAGGTAGATAGTGTAAATGCATTGGCATCTCAGTTAGCCTCATTCCAGCATCAGATGATGACTCAGTTTAGCAAGCTGTGCATTGTACAACTGCAGGCACAGGTAAATACAGGTCAATTATCTCTAAGCTTGTGTGAGATATATGGAAATAGTGGTCATGGGGCAGATTCTTGCGAAGAAAATCCAGAGTCAATGAATTTTGTAGGTAATGTGCAAAGTGACAATCAGAACTACGAGAATACCTATAATAAAAACTGGAAGAATTACCCTAACTTCTCTTGGGGTGGAAATCAGGGGCAGAGTCAAAATTTTTAGTAGCCTCAGCAACAATATCAATAGCAGGGTAGGCAGGCAAGTTGCCAATCAAGTGACATAGATGAGATATTGCAGAAAATCATGGCAAAAAAGCTCAGATAGCAGCTGACCAAGTAGAAATGGCAGCAGAGCTACAAAATCAACAGCTGGCCACCAGAAATTTGGAGAAGCAGATGGGTCAAATAGCAGCAACTTAGAATACCAGACCTCAAGGGGATTTACCAAGTGACACTGATCCAAACTCGAGACAGGTAATGGCTATAAGTCTAATGAGTGATAGAGAATTATCTGATGCACCAGTAAAGGAGAATAAAAAAAAGGTGCAACTAGAGCTGGTTAGACTAGGTCCTTCAGTTGATGAGGGCAAAGAACATAAAGCTGCAAAAAATAATTCATGATCAACAGTGCAGCCAATAATGAGACACCGCTACTATTCCCGCAAAAGCTACGAAAAATCTAGGAGGATGCTTGTTTTAAGAAGTTCTTTGACATTTTCAAAGAACTTCACATAAATTTTCCTCTAATGGATATATTGCAGGGAATGCCCAAGTACCTTAAGTACTTGAAAGATGTGATCACCAAGAAGAGGAGGCTGGTGGATGTGCAGACAATAGCACTCATTAAGGAGTACAACTCTAACGTGATGAGCAAGATGCTAAAGAAGCTCAAAGACTCAGGGACTTTGACCCTCCTGGTATAAACAGGTGGAAGTAAGTTAATGCAAACCTTTTGTGATTTAGGGGGGGATGTGAACTTGATGCCCCTATCACTGTTAATACTCTTGGTTTGGAAAAACAAAGGCCTACTAGAGATGTTGTAGATTGTTGACAAGTACAAGGTGGCTCCAAAAGGGATAATTGAGGATGTGTTAATAAAAGTAGGTAATTTCATAATCCATGCTAATTTTCTTATCATTGATTTTGAAGTTGATGACAGAGTACCCCTCATCTTGGGATGTCCATTCCTTTCCACGGGAGGAGAATTAATAGATGTCTAGGCCGGCAACCAAAAGATGTGGGTAAATAATGAAGAAGAGGACTTTAAAGTTTATCAAGCACTCAACACCCCAACACACTACAGGGATCTTTGTAAGATCAATGTGCTGGCATAAAATAAGTGTGGGGTGGAGGAATGTAAGATGACAAGACCATTTCTAGAGGTTCTCTTAAAAAGAGAGCTTAAGCCTGAAGCTAAGAAAATGCAAGCTGAGCTGGTGAAGATAGTGATTAAAATGAAGAAGGAAGGTGTGGAGGCTGTTCCCTAGAAAGTTATGACAAAGAGGAGATGGTTCCTAAAAAGGAAAATGCTTTTGAGGACATCCTGAAAAGGGTGTGAATCACATCGTGTTGCGCGTAAAATCAAGGGCTTCTTGGGAGGCAACCCAAGTTGTACCAAAGGTATGATTTTTTTTCTTCATTTTTAGATTTGTTTATTTTCACTTTGGTTTTTCTTTTGGTTGTTAAACACAGATTAAGGGGAAGTCTGAGTACCTACATAGAGAAGCGAAGGAGCTGACAAAATATGAGTGTGGGGTGATCAACCCTTATGCTAAAAATTTGGATGAAACATGCTGCTAGCTACGCCTAGAGGCCTTAGGAAGTATCCCTAACCAATTTTTTTTTCATTTTAATTGATGCTTTTGGGACATACTATATCTTTAAATGTGAGGTGAGGGAAATTTAAAAATCTTAATGTTGATTTAGGGTGAAATAGGTGCTCGATTTGAAGTTGTTTGAGTTGAAAATCTGGGTTGAGCACGTTTCACCCACCCTTTGATTTTTCTTTTTCAGTTCTTTATGAAGGGGGACACTTTGATCGAGAATAGAATATTTATATCATATGTAAAGAGTTATTTTTAGTCATAGTTAAGTACTTTTCCTAGTAATGGATGGATGATGACTGTCTTGATAGAAAATTAGTCATTAGGATTTCCTTTTGAACTCTTAACTGATTGAATGCCTGATGATTTTATTGAGTGCAATACATGATTGTAAGAGGAAAGTGAACTTTCATTGAGAAGCATGTTGAGAAAATTGTATGACTTTGTTTGAGACACTTAGGCTCAAGAATATAACTCTGCAGTCTATATGCTTAAGTTTTGAATTTATGTGATTAGCTGATTTGAGAGTTTGTATGGGTTTGTCTGGAGTTGAACATGTGCAGTAAGTGTGAGATTTTGTGTATTCCATGCTATCATGTAATGTATAGAACTTGCCTGGTGTGTTTGCAAAACGAAATGAGGGATGCCAATCGGAAGAGATGATTTAGGCAAGTCTTTGAATAAGTTTATTTTCAGCCCTTGCGTTAACTACCATTGAATTACAATCCTAGTTATCCCCATTGAGCCTTTAGCATATTATTTTCTAGCCATATTAAAAGTTTAATCCCTTTCTTTCAATAGGCCTGACTTTGATCCAAAACTCCTAAGTGCTTAAGTGAAGAAGGCATAAGAGAAAAAGGAGTAGAATATTGAAAATAGGGGAGATAGTAGGTTGTGGAAGTTGAAGAAAAGATTAAGGGTGCAATGTTCAAAATGCATAAGTGTTGGTAGGGACTAAACAAAACAAAAGACTGAAAAAGTGTTTAACGCTTAAGTATTCCGTACATAGAGTAAAAACATGCTTAAAGAAATGGGGAGACAAAAGGGAAATTGAGAGATGAAAAGAGCAAGAAAAGAAGTAAAAGAAGAAAAGAGTGTGCTTAATGAGAAAATGTGGTGTATTAAAAGTGCTTAGGAAAGATAGTCACTGTTACTGGCTAGAATAGTATCTACTTGTCCCTTAGCCTATATTAAAAACCCATAAAGTACTAGTTCATCTTACGTTTAGACATTTTTTTATATTAGTGGAGTAATACACTAGGGGCAAGCATATGGGTCATTATGTGTTCCATGTGAATCTTTCTGAGCATGAGATCAATTGTTCTTCATATCCCCATACGTGTTATAAATAGTATCTTTGTGAGTGATAATGAGTAATTCTCTTATTGTGAGGGAACATGTTTGAGGAAAGATAGGGTTTACATTAGATTTCTTGATTGTTTAATGTGCTGAGGTTGCTGCGATTGTAGAGTTGGGTCTTGAGGACAAAAGGTCTTAACTTAGTTGTGCTTGATTTTAATTGTGTCATATATAGAATGCTTTATCTGAACTTGCCATCTAATTTAGTCATGATAGCCTTAATTTGAGTAGTCTTGCTTCAGTTGGTGCATTGTGAGTCTTCCATGTGCATGAGATAAAAAGGATTTGTTCGAGGATGAACAAGGTTTTAAGTGTAGGTTGGTGATATTGGGAATATTTACGTGCCCAAGTGATAGTTTATAACCATGTCTTAGCCTTGTTTTCCCCTTATTTTAAGTATAATCTCATGTAATCTTGCTTATAAATGGGTGCATGAACTAACAATAATGTTTAGCCTATTTTGTAAGTGCAAAATGCTAAGGAAGAGGCTCACTATGAAGTTTCATGAGCAAGAAGGAAGCTTGAGATGAGTTTCAAAGAAGAAGCATGAAGTTGGCATGAAATGAAGGCTGTCCGGACAAGCAACGTGCCATGCCTAGCATTACTCTATGCTAGGGAGTGTGTTACTCTAGGAGGGCGGTGCAAGCAACACCATGCCACGCCCGTCAAATGGCATGCCAGCGCCCCTGACCAGTAGCCCTGCGCGATGGTGTCGTGCCACGCTAGACGAGCAGTGCTTTTATACCCCAGGAACCCAAGGATCAGAACCGGAAGTCAAATGGGGAAAATCTAGAAAATGTTTCATTAGTGCCGAACGAGTCATTAGACGACTCGTGAGGAGACCCCACGAGTTTTCAGGTGGCTCGTGGGAAGGTCGGACTGAGCTGAGGAGTTGAGGTCCCCACGGCCGTGGGAATGACTCGTGGTCATCCACCACGAGTCGTCAGGTCTCCCGTGGGGTGAGGTTAAGGGTTACCTGGGAGGTTTGACCAGTGTACCTAACGGATGGGACCCCACGAGTCGTGGTCAGTCCGAACAACTCGTGAGGTGAGCCGTGAGCAAGCCCATGGAATTTTAGTGGAGATATGGTGGTGTACTTAATGAAAGGGCATAATGAGTCATGGTCACTAGGGACGAATTGTTAGGTCTCCCGTTGCGAGCCCAGTCGACCTGGTAACCAATGTATTTGACGGGCAACACGACGAGTCGTTGCCTGTCCTAACGAGTCTTTAGGTTACCCGTTAGGGTCACCTGGCAGTTATTTCTTGCGAATTAGTAAGGGCCTTCTCATAATTTCCTACGCTCCTAAGACCTAAACTACATCATTTTGAGGTCGGGACAGGGTCTTTTAAGGGGAAATCATCCATGATAAACCTTATTTGATACTTGTAAGAGTAGAGAGGAAAGAGGAAATGGATTCAAGTACTCTCCTTCAAGTTATTCAAGTTTCCATCTAGGGCTTTTCAAGGAAATTAAGAATCAAGAAGTTCCAGGTATGTGGGGTTTCAAATGGGTAGTTTAGTCCCTACCAATGTCCAAATTCTCCCTAATTCTATGTTAAAAGTTACAAAATCTTGATGGGTCATAACCCAAATGCATGTTTCCTCAAAAAAATTGATATGAACATGCTGTAGTATGTCTAAAATCATGGGTTGAATTATTGGGATGTTTTCACTTATTTCCTTCAATACTTGATTATTTAATCCCTAAAAGCACATGCGCCCAAATCATGGGGTTTTAATGAAAATCATGATTATGGTGAATTCTAAAGCATGATACGAACTTTTGGATTTTAAGCATGTTTTCAATTACTCATGTTATAATGATTATGTTTTCCATAAAATTAAGCCTTTAAAGTATGATTGATATTATGGGCAAAGCCCACACGCCGCTTATGATTCATGAACTATGATTTTGGGCCGAATCAAGGGCCCCCATTTCCATGGCTAATATAACGAATTCTCAAGCATGTTATGATTATCACGATTTAACTAGTCATGCATGTCATGTATGAATTTTATGAGCACGTTGCATGTTTTGGGAGTAGAACTTAACACTGAGTACATTCGGGGCCTAGTTTACGCCCCAAATCTAAGAACTACATTCCACCGTAGGTTATTTTTAGGACCATCTCAGTGTCTGTCCCCTATGACTTACGGGGTCTCATGAGTGATATCACTCCTTTCATGGTTCATACCCTTGGAAAGGTATGGACGGCCTCCCGACTAGGCTTACAGGTCGGGCTCTATGTGTGCTCATATGGGATATGTCGGTTATAGAAATATCCCACTGTTCCTCATTGTTTTAATGCATTTATGATTATGTTCTTTTGGCTCAAGTTATGTTTTATGAACTGTTTTCCCTCATGTTATGACTATGAAAGTTTTACGAATATTTTGGAAAATCTTGAGCCTTACAATATACTTATGATTTCAGTATTTATTATCATGATGTCCCCACTCCTCTAACTTTTATGTTATCAAGTATTTTTTTGAATAGCTCGCATACTCAGTACCTTCCAAGTACTGACCCACATATTTTTAGGATTCGGTTTACAGGTTCAGCGTCGTACCTAGCTTGCGCTCAGTTCTGCTCTCAACTTCAAGTGCTGACTCCTCATGATTCAAGGGCTTCTTGTTCGGAATTTATTTACCTTTTTTTTCCAGAATGTTGGGTTAGTTGGGGTCTTGTCCCTTCAACCCCTCTATTATGATTAGAGGATTTCTCACCTTTGTGTAGTATTCAGCCGTTTATGTTTGGATCTTGTATTGTTGTTTCTTACACCTCTTGTTACGATTTTTAGCTAGTGTATGATTATTAAGTTAAGCCTTCTACCTTATGTGAATAGATTATATATATTCTCACGCCATGGGTTGACTTGGAGTCTTCGGGGCTCCTTGTCCCGTGTCTATGATCCGGTTGTACTCTTGAGGCATGACAAACTTGGTATCAGAGTAATATGTTCGGATGTGTCCTAGGGAGTTTGAAAGCCGCATTAGGTAGAGCCTTTTTCATGGGTGTGAAGTGCACCACACTTATGACGAAGAGGCTACTAAACGTTTTAGGAAATACCCCCTTCTTTCATGATCTATGTCGTGCGGTGAAAACCTCTCCATCCTTCTACCTCGTGCTATTCGCAATTGCAGAAAAATTAAGGCTCCCAGAAGGATGAACGTAAGGAGGAACAGAAATGATGAAGTCCACGAGGGTTTCCATGATAATGGGCATCAGCAAGCCCCACCTGTTCAGGAGCTCCAAGCACCAGAGCCAGCTGCCCACGCCGAGTTTCGGGCGGTTATTCAAATGTTGGTGCAGGCCTTGACCACTCAAGTCAACCAGCAAGCTGTTGCGCATGTTGCACATAATAGGCAATGCAGCGGCAGCTCGGATCAAGGACTTTCTAAGGATGAACCATCCCGAGTTCACAGAGGCAAGGGTGCATAAGGATCCACACGAGTTCATTGAAGGGATCTTGAAGGTCACTCGAGTTATGGGAATGACAAATGAGGAGTTGTTGATTTGACCTCTTATCAGCTTAAGGAGGTGTCCTATATTTGGTTCAAGAAATGGAAGGACAGCCGGGCAGCGGAAGCAGGCCCTACCAGTTGGGACGAGTTCCACATGGCTTTTCTCGACAAGTTCTTCCCTCGGAAGATGAGGGAATTGAAAGCAACTGAGTTTGTTAATCTCAAACAAGGAAAGATGACAGTGTTATAATATCCACTTGAGTTCACTCGCCTATTAAAGTATTCCCCTGTGTTAGTGATGGACTAGAAGGCACGGGTGAGCAGATTCGTGCAGGGAGTAGCCGAGTACCTGGACAAGGACTGTAGAACAACCATGCTTCATCAGGATATGGACTACCCACAGATAGTCCTTTATGCCCAGAAGATGGAGGCAGCTCATATGAGGCAGAGAGAGGCCAAGAGGGCCAGAACTGATAGCTACAAGTCCTCCCAGTCGAGGCTAGGAGGTGGGCCGCACCAACAGTCTCGCACAGGCCTATTACACCAGCACCATATTCAGCTAGTACCCCATCCAGGCCTTGAGACGATCAGAGCAGCAGGGCCTCAGGTTCGAGGGGTCAGAGTAGCATCCCCATAGAGCCCACCTTCCAATCTTGAGCTAGTTGTGGCAAGAACCACCCAGGGAAGTGTTTGGTGGGCTCAGATGCTTGCTTCGGGTGTGGAAAACCTAGACATAGGCTCAGGAATTGCCCCACAGCCAGGTCAGAAGGTGGTGGAGCCTGCACTCTAGCAGCCAGTTCAGCAGGGCCAATGGCACGTCCTACTCAGCAGGGTACTTCGACCCTTACAGCCAGTAGCCAGTGCCAGAACTGGTTTTAGGCACTTGGCTTTCGACAGTAGCAGGAGACTTCTCCTGATGTGGTCTCGGGTATGTTGCAAGTCTTTCATATTAATGTTTATGCTTTGCTAGATCCGGAGCTACACTGTCTTTTGTGACACCTTACATTGATAGTAACTTTGGGGTCAGTCCTGGAACTTTGTCAGAATCGTTTTCTGTGTCTACTCCGGTTGGGGATTCAGTCGTAGCGAGGTGGGTATATAGAGGTTGCCCCATTACTGTATCACATAAGGTTACCTTTGCAGACTTAGTAGAATTGTCTATGACTGATTTTGACATTATTTTGGGCATGGATTGGTTGTTTGCATGTTATGCTTCCGTTAACTGTAGAACTCGAGCGGTGGAGTTCCAATTTCCGGGTGAACCAATTTTAGAATGGAGGGGTAGCTCAACGGTCCCTGTAGGTCGCTTTATCTCCTATCTCAAGATTAGGAAAATGATTTCCAAGGGTTGTATTTACCATTTGGTTAGGGTTAAGAATGTCACATCTGAGACCTCGACCATTTTGTTAGTCCCTGTGGTATGTGAATATCCTAAGGCATTTCTAGATGAACTGCCAGGTGCTCTTACCGAGAAGGAGATTGATTTTGAGATTGATCTTTTACCCTACACACATCCCATATCAATTCCTCCTTACCGAATGGCCATAGACGAGCTAAAAGAGTTAAAGGAGCAGTTGAAGGATTTGTTGGATAAGGGTTTCATTAGACCGATTAAATCCCCATGGGGTGCCCCAGTGTTGTTCCTCTGGAAGAAAGATGGTTCTCTCGGGATGCGTATTGACTATAGGTAGTTGAACAAGGTCACCGTCAAGAATAGGTACCCTTTACCTAGGATTGATGACCTATTTGATCAGCTTCAGGGTGCCAAATATTTCTTCTAGATAGACCTCAGATCCGGGTATCACCAGCTCAGGGTTCGGGAGAGCGAGTTCCCAAAAACTGCTTCAAGGACCCGGTATGGCCATTATGAATTCATTGTTATGTCTTTTGGACTAACCAATGCCCCTACAACTTTTATGGATCTGATGAACAGGGTATTCAAGGCATATTTGGACATGTTCATGATAGTGTTCATTGATGAAATATTAATATACTCCAGGAGCGAGGAGGAGCATGCCGCACACGTGAGGGTAGCACTCCAGACCCTCAAGGATAACCGGCTATACGCCAAGTTTGGAAAATGTGAGTTCTGGCTGAATTACGTTGCATTCTTGGGACATGTGGTGTCAAGCGAAGGTATAAGTGTGGACTCCTAGAAAATAGAGGCGATAAAGAACTGGCCCAGACTGGTATACCCTTCGGAGATTAGGAGCTTTTTGGGCTTAGCGGGTTACTATCGGAGGCTTGTGAGAAGAGCTTCCAGGAATTGAAGGCCCGACTCACTTCAGTCCTGGTGTTGACTTTACCAGAGTGCTTTGATGGTTTTATTGTATACTGTGATGCTTCGAGAGTCGGACTGGGATGTGTATTGATGCAGCACGGGAAGGTAGTAGCATATGCTTCCAGACAGCTGAAAACTCATGAGAATAATTACCCGACCCATGATCTTGAGTTGGCAGTGGTAGTGTTTTCTTTGAAGATGTTGCGACACTATCTGTATGGGGTTCATGTAGATGTATTCACTGACCACAAAAGCTTACAATATGTGTTCACGCAGAAGGATCTCAATCTTCGGCAACGAAGGTGGTTGGAGCTACTTAAGGACTATGACATGAGTGTCCTTTACCACCCAAGTAAGGCCAACTTGGTAGCGGATGCCCTTAGTAGACTCTCTATGGGGAGTGTGTCGCATGTGAGTGAATACAAGAGGGAGCTGGTGAAGGAGGTGCATCGACTTGCACGGTAGGGAGTTGGATTAGTTGGTTCGACCAATGGTGGTAGTAATCCAGAACGGGTCAGAATCGTCCTTGGTAGTGGAGGTGAAGGCTAAACAAGATTAAGATTCGATATTGGTAAAGTTGAAAGAAGTTGTTCAAAGTCAGAAGGTAGAAGTCTTCTCCAAAGGGGGAGATGGTGTGATTCGGGACCAGGGTCGCTTATGTGTTCCGAATGTGGGGGATTTGAGGAGGAGGATGTTGCATGAGGCCCAAGGATCCAGATATTCTGTCCATCCAGGTGCCACCAAAATGTATCATGCCTTGTGAGAAATCTACTGGTGGAATGGCATGAAGAGGGATATTGAAGAATTCATAGCCAAGTGCTCGAATTGCCAACAAGTGAAAGTCGAGCATCAGAGACCGAGGGTGTACTCCAAGATATCAACATTTCTACTTGGAAATGGGAAGAAATCAATATGGACTTTGTGATCGGTTTACCCCACACTCGGAGGTAGTATGACTCCATTTGGGTTGTGATCGACAGATTGACCAAGGCTGCTCATTTCTTATCGGTCAAAACCACAGATTCAACAGTAGATTATGCTAAGTTATACATCTGAGATATTTTTAGATTACATGGAGTGCCCTTGTCCATTATATCAGATAGAGTCACCCAGTTCACCTCTCAATTTTGGAGATCTTTTCAAAAGGGGCTCGGTACCCAGGTCAAGCTCAGCACGACATTTCATCCGTAAACAGATGGTCAGGCGGAGCGAACTATCCAGACTCTTGAGGATATGTTGAGAGATTGTGTTATTGACTTCAAGGGTAGTTGGGACGAGCATTTACCTCTTATTGAGTTTTCCTACAACAAAAGCTATCACTCTAGCATCCAAATGGCACCGTATGAGGCTCTCTATGCGCGAAGGTGTAGATCGCCCATTGGTTGGTTTGAAGTCGGTGAGGCTTTGTTAGTGGGTCTATATTCAGTCCATGAGGTTATGGAGAAAGTTCAGTTAATAATAGGAAGGCTAAAAATGGCTCAAAGTCTCCAAAAGTCTTATGCAGATGTAAGGAGAAGAGAGCTTGAGTTAGAGATTGATGATAAGGTATTTTTGAAGGTATCTCCCATGAAGGGAGATGGAGATGGGCATCAGCCAAACCCACTAGCTCCAGNCAAAGTCTCCAAAAGTCTTATGCAGATGTAAGGAGAAGAGAGCTTGAGTTAGAGATTGATGATAAGGTATTTTTGAAGGTATCTCCCATGAAGGGAGTAATGAGATTCAGAAAGAAAGGGAAACTCAACCCCCACTATGTTGGCCAATACCGGATTGTGAGACGAGTTGGTAAAGTAGCCTATGAGTTAGAGTTACCTTCACAATTAGCTTCATTTCATCCCATATTTCACGTATCGCTCTTGAAAAAGTTCTTGGGAGATCCAGCTCTAGTGGTTCCGATGGAAAGTGTTAGTGTGAAGGATAGCCTCAGTTATGAGGAAATTCCCGTTGCAATCTTTGATCATCGGGTTTGAAGACTGATGAACAAGGAGGTAGCTTCAGTAAAGGTGTTTTGGAGAAATCAGCATGTCGAGGGAGCTACGTGAGAAGCCGAAGAAGATATGATAGCTAAATACCCCCATTTGTTCCCTACTGGCTCAAATTCAGTTTGAGGTATGGATTTATACCCTAAACCTCTATTTAGTTTTTCATGTTCCATTCATGTGTGCAAGTTTGTTTTATGATATGATATATGTATGTGATGTCTGAATTCAGTCCAGCTATGTAATACTCTTCGGGGGTAGTCGTTCTGCTAGTTTTCAGCATAAATGATCAGTATTTGCATATGGTGATTGTTTGAATATGAGTTTTCTGCATGTTTCTAACATTCAAGGATGAATGTTACCAAGGGGGAGATATTATTATACCCCGGGAACCCAAGGATCATACCCGGAAGTCAAATGGGGAAAAATCTGGAAAATGTTGCAGCAGTGCAGAACGAGTCGTTAGACGACTCGTGAGGAGACCCCATGAGTCGTCAGGTGGCTCGTGGGAAGGTCAGACTGAGCTGAGGAGTTGAGGTCCCCACGGGCATGGGAACGACTTGTGGTTATCCACCACGAGTCGTCAAGTCTCCCATGGGCTGAGGTTAAGGGTTACCTGGGAGGTTTGACCAGTGTACCAAACAGATGGGACCCCATGAGTCGTGGCCAGTTCCAATGACTCGTGAGGTGAGCCGTGAGCAAGCCCATGGAATTTTAGTGGAGATGAGGTAGTGTACTTGAAAAAAGGGAATAACAAGTCGTGGTCACTGGGGACAAATCGTTAGGTCCCCCGTTGTGAGCCCAGTCGACCTGGTATCTAGTGTACTTGACAGGTGACGCTATGAGTCATTGCCCGTCCTGATGAGTCGTAAGGTCACCATTTAGTGTCACTTGGCAGTTATTTCCTACAAATTAGTGAGGGCCTTCTCATAATTTCCTACGCTCCTAAGACCTAAACTACGTTATTTTGAGGTCGGGACAGGGTCTTTTAAGGGGAAATCATCCATGATAAACCTCATTTGATACTTGTAAGAGTAGAGAGTAAGGAGGAAAGGGATTCAAGTATTCTCCTTCAAGTTCTTCAAGTTTCCATCTAGGGTTTTTCAAGTGAGTTAAGAATCAAGAAGTCCAGGTAGGTGGGGTTTTGAATGGGTAGTTTAGTCCCTACCCATATCCAAATTCTCCCTAATTCTATGTTAAAAGTTGCAATTTCTTGATGGGTCATAACCCAAATGCATGTTTCCTCAAAAAAATCAATATGAACATGTTGTAGTATGTCTAAAATCATGGGTTTGAATTATTGGGATGTTTTAACTTATTTCCTTCAATACTTGATGATTTAATCCCTAAAAGCACATGCACCCAAATCATGGGGTTTTAGTGAAAATCATGATTATGGTGAATTCTAAAGCATGATACGAACTTTTGGATTTTAAGCATGTTTTCAATTACTCATGTTATTATGATTATATTTTTCATAAAATTAAGCCTTTAAAGTATGATTGAAATTATGGGCAATGCCCACATGTCGCTTATGATTCATGAACTATGATTTTGGGCCGAACCAAGGGCCCCCATTTCCATGGCTAGTATCACGAATTCTCAAGAATGTTATGATTATCACGATTTAACTAGCCATGCATGTCATGTATGAATTTTATGAGCACGTTGCATGTTTTGGGAGTAGCAGTTAACACCGAGTATGTTCGGGGCCTAGGTTACTCCCTGAATCTCAAAACTACGTGCCACCGTAGGTTATGTTTGGGACCTCCTCAGTGTCTGTCCCCTATTCCCTACGGGGTCTCATAAGTGATATCACACCTTTCATGGTTCATACCCTTGGCAAGGTATGGACGGCCTCCCGACTAGGCTTACAGGTCGAGCTCCATGCGTGCTCGTATGGGGTATGTCGGTTATAGAAATCTCCCACTGTTCCTCATTGTTGTAATGCATATATGATTATGTTATTTTGGCTCAAGTTATGTTTTATGAACTGTTTTCCCTCATGTTATGACTATGACTGTTTTTTTACAAATATTTTGGAAAATCTTGAGCCTTACAATATACTTATGATTTCAGTATTTATGATCATGATGTCCCCACGCCTCTAACTTTTATGTTTTCAAGTATTGTTTTGCATACCTCGCATAGTCAGTGCCTTCCAAGTACTGACCCGCATATTTTTAGGATCCGGTTTACAGGTTCAGTATCGTACCTAGCTTGCGCTCAGTTCTTCCCTCAGCTTCAAGTGGTGAGTCCTCATGATTCGAGGGCTTCTTGTTCGGACTTTATTTACCTTTTGTTTCCAGAATGTTGGGGTTAGTTGGGGTCTTGTCTCTTCAACCCGTCTATTATTATTAGAGGCTTTTAGACCTATGTGTAGTATTCAACTATTTATGTTTGGATCTTGTAGTGTTGTTTCTTACACCTCTTGTTACGATTTTCAGTTAGTGCATGATTATTAAGTTAAGCTTTCCACATTATGTGAATAGATTAGATATATGCTCACGCCATGGGTTGACTTGGAGTCTTTGGGGCTCCTTGTCCCGTGTCTACGATCCCGGTGTACTCTCGGGTCATGACAAGCGCGATAGCCAACGTGACGCGGAGGCAATCCACCACGAGCCAAAAGTCACATCTTATAAATAGCACACTTGGTTGTTTTTATATAATATCATGATTTTATTTTAGAAAACATAGAGGAGTATTAGAAAGGGATAGAACGGACTCCATCATTAAGGTTATTTTTCTTTCTTTTATTTTCCTTTCTTGTGATTACATGGATTCTAACACTTCTGTTAATCATTGAAATAGCACGGGTGGTTAAAACCCTTCTTCTAGGATTAAGTCCATATGACATGAACATATTAGCTTAATTAATTCTTGGTTCGAGTTTCTTCTTTGTTGTTTGTTCTTGTATTCTTGTATTTATCATTTTGATGCTTGATCACCATTGAAATTCATGTATTAATCTTAGTCAAAACTTGAAAGAGAAAACCCTAGGATAGAATGAGGAACGCAAGAAGTGAGTTGTAGTCTTCAAGACTTGATTCACAGTTAGGATAGAAATATACCTAATCCGCCTTGCTTGGTTATTAAAGGGGAAGATAGCTAGATACCTGGGTTTGAATTGTCACATCACCACTCAGAGTTGTAGTTGTGAAGTCAAGTTTGGGTTAAATGTTAGAGGTTCAAAAGTCCATAACCAAGGGCATTAACCTCATGAACCACTCCACTAGATGAATACATATGAATTAGCTTGTCACTTCCCCGCTCAATGATGTAGTTGTGAGGCTTATTCGAATAGATGTTTAGAGGTTTGAAAGACCATAAACATTGCATAAATCTTGTGAGACAACTATGGAGATAATTACTTTAACCAAGGTAAATGATAGCTATGCATGATTGTTGGCCTTAACCTTGGATTCTTGGCCTTAACCAAGGTAAATGATAGCCGGTTCGACATCCGGCTCGCAAGAGCCACTTTACTACTTGTACGACCACATATGCTGGATTCAAACAACAAGCATCTCAAATCATTAACATTCAACCTTCAATGTTTGCCTAGAAGCTCACTACACAACTTGTTGCATTCATACCTCTCAATTGAAACAAAGATTTTAACATTCACTCAAAGGATGTAATGCGACTTACCTAAAGAGAGAATCCTACTCATAATTATGCAATTTACATAATAGGGATTATAAGATGATCTATGTAATACCTCAGAAGCCCAAAGATCAAACCCAGGATTTGAAATAGAGAAAAATTGAAATCTAGCATCAGGTCATAGAATGGGTCGAGATGTGACCCGTGGGAACAGACCACGAGTCGTGATGTGACTCGTGGTGTGGACCAGGGTGTTACAGGGATTTTTGGGAGTTAAGGTCCCCACGGGAATGACAACGAGTCGTGGTCAACCCACAACTCATTGAGTTATTCGTAGGGAGTGGTAATAGACAGAAGGAGGTAGTGTACCTCATGGAAGGGCCCCACAGGTCGTGGTCAGGTCCCACGATTCATGGAATAAGTTGTGGCCAATAGGAAAGGGTTTGACTGAGATTAAGGCAGTGCACATGACGAGTGGTGACCACAAGTCGCGGTCACCAGTAACGAGTCCTGAAGTCACCCATGACGAGCCCAGATGACTTGATAAGCAGTGTACTCGATGAACGATGCCACAAGTCGTGGCCAGAGGTGACGAGTCATCATGTCTCTCGTGGGGACTGACTGACAGTTATTTTCTGAGAATTTAGTAAGGGCTTTTCTATAATTCCTAAAATACTAAGGCCTAAACTACGTCGTTTTAAGTTATGAATGATGACTTTTAAGAGGGTTCAGTTCATTTTAGGCCATTTTCATTCATGCATGCAAAGATTTAGGGTTAGAGGGGGTGATCAAGCTTGTTCATCTTCAAATTCTCTTCAATTCCTCTTGGGAAATCAAAGAAGTGTAAGAATTAGCTACAATCAAGTATGTAGGGTTATGAATGGGTGAATATGTTCACACTCATGCCCAATCTCTCTACAAATCATGAAATTTCAAATGTTAATTCTATGGGGTATTAACCCAATGCATGAAATTCTTAATTCTCTACATGGGTAAAATTTAAATAGGATTCTATTGTTGATTTAAAATTCATTGGCAAGTTTTACCTTGTATTCAATAAAAAGTTTGGTTCAAGCTTTATAAATTCAAAAAGCCCATCTATGAGAAGTTTATGGAAGTTGAGATTTGTGATGAATGTTCTAGTATAATGAGATCTTATTGATGGAAAGCATGTTTTTAAGTTACCCATGTTTACAATCATGTCTTCAAGTGAATTGAGTATTTTCAAGAATGTGAAAGTATTGGGCAATGCTTGTATGTTTGAGCATGATCAGATTTCGCGAATTAAGCTTACCACTTGGTTTTGGAGCGAAGACTCCAAATCATTTTTCAGCTTGTGGTATGGTTTGAGCTAAAAATTCTCGTATATATAATTTCAGATTTGAGATGTATTTGATTATTGAGCTTCGTCAATAGACGATGGTGAGCTTCGTTGAAAAACGATGGAGAGCATATGCATTTTTTGGGGAGTAGTTCCTAGCACCGAGTAGGCTAAGGGTCGATCATCCTATGCCTCAGAAATACGCACCAACATAGGTTTATATTTATTATACATACTTTGGGACCCCTCCTTATGAGCTATCCTCTGCCCCGATTGGGCCTCGAGCTTGATATCGATATCATGGTATCATCCCTAGCCCTGACAAGGCTTTGTACGGCTCTACCCACTTGAGTGTAATAGTTGGGACCACGTAAGCTCTATCATGGTATGTCAGTTATATGACGAGTCTTCCATTGTTCCTCATAATTTTAGCTATGCATGTTTGTGATTCTTGATATATATATTCATATATGTTCTAAAGCAGGTTTGATCAAATGCTCGGTTTTACTTATGATTATCAAATTTCAGCCTTGGTTCATTTGATTTAGTATAATGTTCGGTTATGTTTGGATCATGATTTTAGAAAATAGCATACAAGCCCTACTCCCAGATTCTTGTTTGATTATATTTTATAATATGCATGATTTAAATGATTTTACTCATCTAAACGGTTTTACTTACCTTGCATACTCGGTACATTGCACGTACTGACCGATACTCTATGTTGTATCGTTTCATGATACAGGACTCAACTCTCAGGCTCAGCCCCGTTGATATCCAGTCTTCAAAGTTAGCATCTTACGCTTGTTGGTGAGTCCTCATCTCCCGAGGACCATGCTTATTCATATTCCTCTATGTATTTTCAGTTTTCTATTTTATTGAGTTAGTTGTGGTTTTTTCCCATCAACTCATCATGTTCAGAGGCTTTTCAAACAAAAGGATGTATCCATCTTCAGATTTTGTGTATTCTGATGTTATGTTTATTTCAGACTTCCACTAAGGTTATCATTGTTCGTCGGTCTAGATGACTACACGCAAGTGCACGTGGTCGAACAAGTAGTAAAATGGCTCAAGTAAGCCAAGTATCGATCCCACAGGGACTGGACTANAGGTATATTTCTATCCTGAAGGTAAATCAATTCTCAATTTTCCCAAACTAAGAAAAGATCATATCCTATAAATTCACAACTTTCCAATTTCTTTCTCTCTAGAGTGAAACCGGACTTTTTTGATATACATTAACATTGGCCACACATTAATGCAGTAAGAACAAGCATTAATAGAACAACCATGGAAGAAAAGATGAGAAACCAAAATGATCAATAATTACATTTCCACTACAAATGTTCTTAACTTCAGCAAGAAGTGAATTTAGTGTCACGCCCCGCCTTGGGGGGTATGAATGACACCTGGTGCCCTAGTAAGACCTGGACTACTATCTGGTGAGCCTGAGCACAACTGGTGCTTGGCTAGCTCTATCTCAGATTTCTGGAAGCAACGGGCTATATAACGGCTGTAAACACAGCCTCTGGCCGACTGGGCCTATAGCCACCTGTGCATGTAATAACAGTTAACCAGAAACTTACTCATAACAAGGAACCTATGCGGGCCGACAAGGCCACCATGCTGTCTAGTCATCTGAAACTCAACATAAAAGAGTATTGTACAACTACGTGACCGACGAGGTCACCACTACTGTCAAGCT
>JACEIK010001096.1:0-67227 GCA_018107945.1 Datura stramonium
GAGAAATCGAAGATGAACTCGGGAACGAGCAAGGAAGCCGGTTGGATGAGCAAGGAACACAAGGGCTCCGCGAAAGAGCCGTGACACGCTGCCATCGCGGATGCAATCTGCCTGGGAATTAAAAGTGCAAGAAATTCCAGTGAAGGTCCCCGATCAGGCCGTGCCACGTTGGGAGTAATTTCCCCAGACCTTGCACTTCCAGAGAGGGTCCGCGATTGCACCGTGGCACGCTGTCCATGCTCCGCGATGCATGTCGTGCCACGTTGGAAGCAATTACCTGGGCGGACAATTTCCAGAGAGCTTCCGCGTTCGCACCGTGTCACGGAGGCAGTGCTCGCGATGCACTCCGTGACACGTTGCTTGTTATTTCGGGAAAAATTATCCCTAGTATAAATAGAACACTTAGGTTAATTTTTAATTATTCTGACTTGGTGGAGCAAGAACGTGGGTTACAGGCAGTTTGAGGACGAAAATTCTTAGGGTTTTCTCTATCCCTTTCTTCTTCCTTTCAATTGTTTGCATGATTTCTCCATTCATTAACGATGTTCAATCCACAATATAGTGGCTAATTCTCTTTCTTGCTGAGGTTATGAATTGTTGTATTGAAATGTAATTGTTGAATTGCTGTTTATTTCATCTTTTCTTCTATGGTTGTTCTATTTAATTCTTGTTCTTACTACGTTAATATCTGGCCAATGTTAATGTAAATCCAAAAATTACGGTTTCACCCAAGGGCAAGAAAGCGGAAAGTTGTGAGATTAATAGGATATGATCTGTTCTTTGTTTGGGAAAATTGGGAATTGATTTACCTTCAGGATAAGAAATATACCTGAAAGTCGTATTAGTCATGTGTGGAATCATTTTTGTATAGCTAGAACATGAATTTCTTCTTATCACAGAAATGTAGGTGGAAGGTTCGTGATTCTTAAGTTGGGTTAAATACGAGAGTTTTATTCCATAGGCATAAGTTCCGACTAGCAACCGGAGAAAAGATAAACCATGTACATCAATAGTTGAATTTCTTGCAATTTCTTTGTAGCCTCAGCATGTCACATTCATAAATTCAGATTCAGCTTGTATAGATATTTTTACTTTGTTATAAATAGTTTCCAAAATACAAAAACTTTTCTTTACCTTTGTTGTCTTCATTATTGTAGTGGTAGTAAATTAACACTTGAAAAGGTTTCACCCCAGTATCTGTCCCTGTGGGTTCGACATTCCGGTTCCTTAAAAGAGCCACTATATTATGCACGACCCGTACACACTTGCGGAGCTCACCAAGTTTTAGGCGCCGTTCTTGCAGGGAGTAGGCAATTGGTGAAATTTTAATTTTTCTTAGACGTGTTAGTTTGCTATTTATTTATTTTATTGTTGACAACTTGGTCCAGCCTGTATTTTGCAGATAGCAGTTACGTTGAACCTTTGTCCAAGAGACAAGGTTTGGTGGATCCATCCTTAGAGCCGAAAAGAGTTTCGCCATGTAACGGAGAGAGAAGCTCTAGAAAATTGCTGATTGCTCGGACAAACTATTATGGAGCAACCCTGAGAATCTTCACTCGTGCGAGCAGTACTGAATTGCCGGGAATTAGCAGCCAGGCCGGTTCGCGATGGCAATCCCACATGCTAGTAATGTCACATCTAGCATCCGCAAACACGAGCCGGAGGGAGGTTCGACTTAAACAGAATATGGTGCAATTGCTGCACACAAACGGGCAGTTTACAGGTCTCCCTGCGGGATCCACAACAACATCTTCAGAATTTTCTGGAGATAAGTGACACCCTTGGCAGGTGTCCTTGATTACGTCGAGCTTACACTTTTCCCATTTTCACTTTTGGGAGAAGCCAAGAGGTGGCTGAAAGCTGAGCCACCAAACTCTATAACCATATGGGATGATCTTGCAAAGAAGTTCTTGATCCGATTCTTTCCTTCCGGCAAAACAGCAAGTGCTTGAAATTCAAATTCTAAGTTTCAAACAAAGAAGGAGAGAATTTGTATCAAGCAGGAGAAGATTCAAATCATTGTTGAGGGTATCCTCATCACCATCAATTAAATGATGTGCTGGTGCACCCACTTTTATTGAGGAGTTTGGAACCCCCACACAAAAATTTTGCTGGATTCGGCAGCTGGGGGACAAGCTTTAGAAAAGACTTACGAGGAGCTTTATTCTTTGCTTAATCGTATTTCGCGGGAATCGGTGGAATGCGGACTCTTCGGGGAGGAGCAAGGAAAGCAGCTGGAGTCTTGGAAGTGGATGGGTTTACAGCTATCGCTGCACAGATAGCTGCCTTGTAGGAGATAAATTAAACACCCACTTCGGCAAGCACTGAACTTGAGCCAGTCTCAAGCCCCGGTGAATGCGGTGCGAGCGAGATTTGGTGTGAAGTGTGCCCGAGGCAATGAACACTCGGCTGAGTGTTGTGGAGCAAATCCAGACTCAGTGAACTTTGTCGGTAATGCGCAAGGCAATCACCAAGAGTATGGGAACAGCTACAACTCTAATTGGAGGGAATCACCCAGGTTCTCTTGGGGTAGCAACAACCATCGGGCGGTTCGAGTCGGGGGATGCAGCGGAATCCGGGAGGGCCACAGAACTATCAATCACAATACAAGAACAACAATGCCCCTCCTCCCACCACCATGTCACCCAGCGTTGAGGAGATGTTCAAGCAACTGATAGCTAGCCAAGCTCAATTGCAGGCTGACTATGTCAAATGGCAGCCGAAGTCAGAACAATCGGCTAGCTGCAAGGCCTTTGGAGTATCAATTTGGGGAATTTACTTTGGGCAGAACACCGGGCCTAGAGGAGGACTCCCTAGTGACACAGATCCCAACCCCAAGCAGGTAATGCAGTGACCACGAGTGGTTTGCAGTTGAAGGAGGTGGAACCCGAACCACCTCACGAGTCAGGAGCGGCGAAGCGGAGAGACGGGGAGTGATGAAGGAAAACACAAAGATCTTGAATCGAAAGACCTCCACCGTTCCCTCAACGATTAAGGAAGCACAAAGAGACGTGCTTCAAGAAATTCATGGAGGTGCTTAAACAGGTACACATTAACTTACCTCTTGTTGATGTTTTGCAGTGAGTGCCCAAGTATGCAAATATATTAAGGACATCGTGGCCAACAAAGCGAGCTACAGAATGGTGGCCCATACCAGTGCACTTCCCAGATACAAAACCGGTTGCCCACGATGCTCAAAGATCCTGGGAGCTTCACGAATTCAAATAACAATCGGGCAAAGTATCGAGCTCGCGGTTTGTGTGATTTGAGGCAGGCATTAGCGATGCCAACCTCGGTATTCAAGAAGTTAGGATCAGGAAGTCCTAGACCTACAACGGTGATTTTTGCGGCTTGCGGATCGTTCCCTTAAGACCAGACGGTATTGTGGAGGACGTTCTAGTACAAGTCGGCTCCCTAATCTTCCAGTGGATTTTGTTGTGCTGGACTTTGAGCCAGACGCGGAAGTCCCATTTATTTTGGGACGGCCTTTCTTAACAACCGGAAAGCGCTCATAGATGTGGCTGAGGCGGCTAACTATGCGAGCACATGACAAGGTGGAGGTGTTCGATGTGTACAAGGCCACCAAGCTCCCACAGCCGTGTACAGGGAACTCTCGTTGATTAACGTACTTGAGCAACCGAAGGCTGCTCAGGGCGAACATCAGAGAGTAATGGGAAGGAAACCCCGATAAAGAGTAAGCTTGATGAGGGTGTGGACGTCGTGAGAAACGTCCGTCACAAAGGGGCAGAAATGAGCTTAAACGACGTCGAACCGAGACGGTAAACCAGGCGCTGCACGGGAGGCAACCCGTGAATTGTAATTGTATTTTGTACATAAGAAAGAAAAAAAGAAAGAAAGCAGATTTTTATTTTTATTTATTTTCTTATGTATAGTAGTGTAAATAGAAAAATAAGATATTTTGTTCCTCAACCCTTGGAATTCTAACAGATTTCTTGTGATAAGATGTTTTACAGGTTGATCGGAGGGAAAAATGCAAAGGAACGCAAAGGAGAAAAATGAGGTAAGAAAAAAAAATTTTTAAGTGGCAAAAGCATTGAGCACAGCGATGGCTCCGTGTCACGGAGGAGGGCCTCGCGTTACCCTCCGTGACCGCGTTGAAGGCAAAAAATTTGGAATTTTACAAATTTCAAAATGCCTGCGCGATAGCTCCGTGTCACGGAGGGCATGCTCACGTTACCCTCCGTGACACGTTAACGATTATCGCGTCGAATTCCTGCCAGGTGCAGGCGACCATGAAAATCCCTTTTTAAACCCAAATCCCCTCATTTTTCTCATTTCTCACCCTCCGCGACAAACCCCAAAAATCCCCTCCCCCTCAACGTGTCACAGCAATAGGAGTTAAATTCATCAATTTTCTTCGATATCGCCCCGGATTAAAGGTATGTTCTTGAACTCAACTTCAATTTTTAGCTAAAAATTTGATTTCTTACATTAACTAGGAAGAATCCACTGAATATAAATTGAAGCTTAATACTTTGTTGAGTTGTTGTCGATTGTTGTTCGTAGTATCGTTGTGATCATATGAACTCGATAATTACATGTAATTAGTTTGTGTGAAATTGTAGCTAGGGTTGGGTTATTAATTTAAAAAGTTGAATTGAAGTTGAATTGTTGAAAAATTATTGGAGTTGTGCATGTTAGGTGAATTGAATCGTGTTATGCTTATCGTGTTATGCTTAAGAAACGATGAAATTATCGAAGTGAATTGGGTGAACTTTCACGAAATCATCAAACTCATCAAAATCGAAGTACTTAGGTTGACTTTTTGTAGAATATTCTTATTTTCGTTATCTTTTAGCTAAGTGCCATGTGATGAAATGATTATCGATAGTATGTTGGAATTAGCTGTACGAAGTCTGAATAGTACATAGAGGTGATACTGTCGAATTTTAAAAAAGGCGAGGCAATTTTGTTTGTGTTGTTTTCTCTTTTTTTGTTGTTGTTCGAGTTTTTTATTTATCTTTTGTAAATTAGAAACAAATGTGATCTTGCCAAAATGCATAATGTGAGCTAAAGACTAAGTGTGGGGTGGCCGAGCCAAAACCCAACCTTAGTCGAAGCTAATTACAACTCGACTGACATTGGTACTGTCTGTTGTCTTTGATAGGAACAATGTCGGCGGGCGGAGACAAAGGTAAAGGCGCATCAGCATCGGCCCGGGCGAAAAGGTTGAGAGCCCGAGGCAGCCGGTCAGTAGCCTGCGCTTGATTCCACGCGGCAGCGCCGCCAATATGGGCTCAAATCGGGTGACCGAGGAAGGGAAAAGTGGTACACCAAACACAAGGAGAACAAATACTTCCGGAGAACACACACAGGACCCATTAACACGAGTTCCCGGATAGTGCATCGGATTGACGGTATTCTTGGGCCTACACGTTTTTATTTTGGCGAGCCCAGAGTGCAATGCGCACCCTAATGGAGTCTGTACTTAGCGGAACCCGACACTCAGGAGTCACACCATCAAAATAAGAGCCCAGATTGTCACACTGGAGCCTCACCACCTCAATGCCATCTAGGGGCGCAAAATACGGACGCCCACATACTCCGGCAGTTGAATATCACTCCACTATGTGAATGCTCAGGCGCACATTGTGTGGAGCCCGGTCTACGGCTTGCACGTTAGGGCCGAGCACAAGGAGAGGCTACCATCGGACACTATGCACGAATGAACAGGAAGCCAGGATCTGGCCCAAATTGTATGCTCCTGTTTGATTCCGGGGTTGCACATGACGGATGTGACCGGGATCGTGTATACTTAGTATGCCACGATGAAAGAGTGGAGATCAATGTCGGGGCGGTGATCATATCCGCCATGAAAGAGAGGCCCGATTGCATCAAGGGCACGAGTACGGATTCGGCGGGCTGCTGACTACGTTCCTGAGGGCCTTGAGGTCGAGGAAGGAGCCTAGACTACATCCCGCAGGTGGAGCGGTGTGTATAGATGTTACAGCTTAGGCGCCGACACCACTCACGGGCCTGTTCTCACATTGGCCGGCGACATGCCGGGATGATATATATGTCCACATGTTCGGGATCAGATGCTCCAGCTACGCATAGGCGGGAGACCGGCAACGGAGGACGAGCTATGGCAGCTCGACTTAGATTACCCTTTTGGCGAGAACGCCGGGGCACTATTATCGGAGTGGGCCCAGCTTTTGTGGAGCCTGTAGATGATAATGTCCCCACCGATGAGACACGTCGTGAGATTCGACGTTGAGTGGAGAGGACGATGGTGGAGACTCGAACACGCTGGGGATGAGGCGGCAGCCTGATGAAAAGTGGAGTACTTGTGTCGAAATTTCACAAACCACCCAACTACATTTGCTTAATTGTATGAACAACGGGGGCGAGTGTTCGATTTTAAGTGTGGGGTGGGAGTAGTAGGTGGTGCTGAATTTTGCCTTGTCTTGTATATTGTCGCATGTTCTTTGTTCTGTTGTTGTGTTTGTTTCAATGCGACTCTGTTTTATGGTGTATGTTCGTTTTTGTAAAATATTGTTGTGAAGCCGTGTGTGTGTCTTTGTTGAATATTTGTTAGCGTGTGTAAATACTTTGTCGAAATTATCGATATTTTTTTTTTTTCGCAACTAGTTTTTCTTTTGGGTTTCTCGGAGTTTGTTTTCGTTCTTTTGCGAGAGAGTCATTGAACCGAAATCGTAAATAGTGACCCTTCTCTATGATGGATGGATGGCGACCGTCTTAAGGGAAAGGTAGTCGATAGGAGTAGCTTTTATTTTTCAATTTTGGTTTTGTTGGTTGTATCCCTTGCATGTTGCTACTCTATGGCTACGGCATCTTTGTTGCGTGTTGTACATAATAATTATATGGCAAAGATGATTCGTAGAAAGCATGCAATTTTTGTATATATGTAAGACACTTATGCCCATGATTCGGTCGGTGTGATTGAGGCTTAATTTTGAATTCTTGTGATTAGGCGATTAAAGAATACGGCAGAAGTCGTCTTGAGTTGAGCACATGTGCATGGGTATATAGTAGGATTTGTTTATTCCATGCTATTGTCGATTGTCTGAACTTGCCTGTTGTGTGTACGAAACGAAATGAAGTGATGTAGGAAAGGATGTAGGCATTTCTTTGTTAACCAAAAGTTTTCTTGTTTTCCTTTTCATACCCACCTTGAAGATTAAATCCTATCCCAGCCCGTTGAGCCTTCGGCTTGCACATAATTTTTTTCTTTTACGTTTCTTTTGTCGAAAAGGGTGTGAACCAAGTTAACCCCTTCGGTCCATGGCCCTTAAACCAGAATTTCAAAACTCTTGGCCTTTCAAGAAAATATAAAATTTTCCTATGGTGTCAAGGAATTGAAATGATGAAAAGAAAAGGGAGAGAAAAAAGAAAAGTGATAAAAAGAAAGAAAGAAAAAGGAAAAAGAGTCGAGGGTGAAATGGCCAATTTGAAGGAAAGAAAAGTTGTATAACTCATTTTTTTCCTCATTAGTCTGGTGTTTAAAGAAATGAGTGATAAACATAAAGATAAACTTCAAGAGAAGGAGGAGGAAGGAAGAAAATATTTCAGAATGTAATGGGATGTGTGAAAAGAGCGCTTAAGGAAGCTAGTTACTATTGGTTAGCCCGGTATGGATTCCGTCAACACATTACAACCGTTAAGTCCTACGTGATCTTACATCACGCATCCATATATTAGTGGAGTAATACACTAGAGGCAAGCTTATGGGTCATGACACAATGCATGTAAATTCTTTTGGGAGAGTGAGCGAAATTTAATGCGTATATATACCCCATTGTGTTCCTTAAAGTTCATGTGACTAAAACAAGGAATCTCTCTTATGTTGTGAGAGCACATGTTTGATGATAGGAATAAATTCGTGTCGGATGTCTTGATCAGGTTATTTGCAGGAGTTTGCTAAAATTTTGAGAGTCGATTCTTGTGTTAGAGAGGGTCTTGATTTATTAAGTGTCGTTGTAATGATGATACTATGCATGTTTTCTTGATGATTTGTTGTAAACATAATCGGTATAACCGTAGCTCGGATTGTCGAGCCAAAGTAGCCATGATGGGATATCAATTTCATGAGGTGTATAAGTATTGTTCGAGGACGAACAAGATTTTAAGTGTAGGGTAGGTGATAAGGGGCATATTTATATGCCAAATCGATACTCAAATGTATAGCTTTTTGCTTTGTTCTGTCAATAATATGTAGTACATTCTCATGTAAAATGTACGGAAGTGTGATTTTATACTAGCCGCTTATGATTAGCGTTGTTTCATGGGAAAAACATGCTTTGATGGAGAAAAATGACATTTGGGAGAGATCGAAGATGAACTTCGGGAACGAGCAAGGAAGCCGGTTGGATGAGCAAAGGAACACAAGGGCTCAACGATGGGCAGTGTGCCGTGCCATCGCGGATGCAATGCACTGCAGGAATTAAAAGTGCAAGAAATTCCAGTGAAGGTCGTGATCAGGCGGAGTGCCATGTTGGGATTAATTTCCCCAGACCTTGCAGTTCAAGAAGTGCGGTGCACGTGACACGCTGGCCATGCTCCGTGATGCATGCCGTGCCGTTGAAGCATTACACAGGCGAACAATTTCGAAGAGAGCTTCGCGTTACGCACCGTGTCACGGGCGGTGCTCCACGTGCACTCCGTGACACGTTACTATTATTCCAGGAAAAATTATTCCCTAGTATAAATAGAACACTTAGGTTCATTTTTAATTATTCGACTTGGTGGAGCAAGAACGTGGGTTACGGGCGGTTTTTGAGGACGAAATTCTTAGGGTTTTCTCTGTCCCTTTCTTCTTCCTTTCAATTGTTTGCATGATTTCCATTCATTTAACGATGTTCAATCCACAAATGAGTGGCTAATTCTCTCTTGCTGAGGTTATGAACTATTGTATTGAGAAATGTAATTGTTGAATTGCTGTTTATTTCATCTTTTCTTCTATGGTTGTTCTATTTAGTTCTTGTTCTTACTACGTTAATATCTGGCCAATGTTAATGTAAAAATCCAAGAGATCTGGTTTCACCCAAGAGGGCAAGAAACTGGAAAGTTGTGAATTAATAGGATATGATCTTTTCGTGGTTTGGGAAAATTGGAAATTGATTTACATGAGGATAAATATACACGAAAGTCGTATTAGTCATGTGTGGAATCGGTTTTGTATGGCTAGAACATGAATTTCTTCTTATCACAGAAATGTAGGTGGAAGGATTCATGATTCTAAGTTGGGTTAAATACGAGAGTTTTAATCCATAGGCAAGTTCCGACTAGCAACCGGAGAAAAGATAAACCATGTACATCAATAGTTAGTTTCTTTACATGTTCTTTGTAGCCTCAGCATGCTCCTTACTATAGTTCAGACTCAACTGTTATAGATGCTTTATTTTGTTATAAAAATAGTTTCCAAAATACAAAAACTTTTTCTTTACACTGTTGTCTTGGCATTATTGTAGTGGTAATAAATTAACACTTGAGTTTCACCCGTAGTCCCTGTCCCTGTAGGTTAGACATTCCGGTTCTTAAAGAGCCACCTGTACTTGCGACCCGTACACTTGCGGGCTCACCAATGATCCATAGTTGCATATGTGGGTTTACTTTTCTTACTTGATTTAGCTTTAAAAAGAAGAATTCAGAAATCTTGGGAGAATTTGATGGTGGGAATAGTGTGATTGTGTGGAGTTGGGATAGAAATAGCGTAAACCCATGTTCATAATCCTAATTAGTAGTTGATGGCTAGAAATAGCTCATCTATTAACACAAACTCTATTGGGATAATTGAATTGTGTCTTGAGGTTCGAAAGGACTCGAGAAAAAGGCATCCATGAGGTTGAAAAGCATAGGATACCATCTTTCTAAAGATTATTTTACTTATTTGCAATTATTTGATGAGTTAGTAAATCCTTATTAGCACCCCATATACACCACACCTCTTGTCTTCTCTAATTATTGTCTATCAATTTTGGTTATTTTGTTGTTTTGGCAAGCTAGTTTGAAATCCACAATATTGTGCTCATTTTCCCCCAAAAATTTTCTATTTTATTTTTCTTATCGATGTGAATTAATTCCATTTCCTAAAGCAACGCTTGCGCAAATCATTCATTGGTTTTCCCATAAATTCGACTCCGACATCCCATTGACAATTATTTTTTATATAACAATCGCACACTTTCTCTAAACGAGGAGTGTATTTGAGCGTTATCAAAAAATAGCGTCATTCAGGGACTAGCGATTAATATCCTTGTGTTGTTTTATTAATTTGAGTTAATCTTGCATCTTAATTATTGACATTGATTTCGTTGTTTGTTTGTTAGGGTGAGTTCCTATTAGCCATTATTCACAAGCAGGAGATAGTTCGGTTGAAGGTCACATGGAGCATGAGGGGAGAATAACTCGATTTATACCTGAAGTTGTGCAACAGCCATTCGCCTACCAACCATGATAGGGAATGCAGTGTTTCACATTATAAGTATAATGTTACACTTATTCTGAGATGAAAGGGCTCTTATGGGGAAAAACTCAGTGAAGATGCAAACCACCACTTGAGAAATTTCTTGGAAATTTTTCCAACCCTTTAACATAACAAATATCAGTCAAGAGTCCATTAGGTTAAGGCTCTTTCCATTTTCCCTAATGGGAGAGGCTATTATGTGGTTAGGAATCTCCCTAGGGTTGTATTACTTCGTGGAAAGAATTGACTGAAGTGTTCTTGGATCGTTTCTTCCCCTCCCTCTAAAGATTCTGTAGCTGAGGGATGACTACAAACTTTAGGCAAGAGCCGGGAGAGCCCTTACATAAAGCATGGATAAGGTTCAAGAAGAAGGTATCCCTTTGAATTAAACATGGTCTCGTACCATGGAATGCTCCTTCAAAGCTTTTATCGATCCCTAGACTCCATCAACAAATTCGTTGTCAATAATTTAGCTGGAGGATCAATTATGGATCAGATGTATATAAGTTGCTTCAAAGCCCTCTTGGATAGAATGACAAAGAAAAATGGGCCATGGCATACTAAGGAGACTCATGTATCATCACATGTGTGATTCCTAGTACATTGGAAAATTTGAAAATATGAAAAAGAGATGAAGAGCAGAGATGAAGAGCGAGATGAATCTTGCTAAAATGATGACTCAACTACGAGTTAATGACTAAACATGTGAAGGGGTCGGGCCTAAGGTTGTAAATGTTGTAGGAATGCAAGTTCCAATGCAGTTTGAAGGAGAATCATCTCCACCACGATACGAGGAGGAGTTTCAATACATGAAAAATCAAATGGGGATTCTCGACCCGGGTATCAAGGGGCTAATCAAGGCCCTTGGTGCCCCTGGGAAAAGAAGAATCAAGGTTGGGAAACCATGATGTGAGAGGGATGGCCCGAGAGAAATGAGAGATGGGCAATAGAGAGCAAAATCACGTGAGGTGACTGATACCATAAGTTCAAATCCATATGTTCCCCCTCATAAAGCTAAAGAACACCCAAGCTCAACCAGGTGTGAGCGATGTAGGGAGATTGAAAATCGAAGAGATCTTGGCCACGGGTTCTTAAGAAAATGAGTCAGATAGTGGGGTCAAGAAGGTGAAAGGGAGGTGTCTAACCTTGCCCAAACCATGAGTTCACACTCGTCTTCCATCAAGCATTTTGGAAGCCCTAAATGAACCACTTGTCCTCTCAAATGAATCCTCATATGAAGGGAACACTTTCGAGTGATACAATGCCAAACCCAAAGAAAAAATTCAATGCATAGCCATTGTCACAAGGTGTGGTAAAATGCTTGGCGATGCAAATGTTAAGCCTAAGGAAGTTGTGGTTCCTAAGACAAATGATGAAAAAGAATTTGAGGCGGTGCCAAAAGCATCAAATGGTGGTGATAACTGCGAAATTTGAAAGATGAAGAGATGTTGAGAAAGTTCCCTCAAATACTGGTGAAGAAGAACCAAGAAGTTCCGCCTCACTTATCCACAGCAGTTACCAAGAAAAATAAGGATGATCAGTTTAGTAAGTTTTATTGACATGTTCGAGAAAAATTGTCCATAAATATATCATTGGTAGATTCCTACTTCAAATGCTCGGATATGCAAGTTCATGAAAGAGTTGCTGAAAAAGAAGATTGTAGATATAGCACCGGAGAGACAATCATCACTTTAGTGCTATGATGATGAGCAACCTTAACCCAAAGCGGGAAGATAGAGTGAAAATCGTGCACTATTGGGTTGTGTGTGTTCAGAAATCCCTCTATGATCTTAGGTCAAGTATAAAATACGTGCCTCTCATAATCTTTAAGAAATTGGGGCTTGGGACCACCAAACCTACATCAATGATATTGTTAATGGTTGATCGCTATTAAGAAACCTGTGGGTGTTTTAGAGGAAGTATTGGTGAGGGTAGATAAGTTTATTCTACCAGTTGATTTTGTAGTCCTTGATTATGAGATGGGTGTAGAAGTTCCAATTATTTTGGGAGGCCGCCTTCCATACGAGTAAGAAACTTTTGGTAGATGTAGAGCTAGGTGAGATCAGTTTCGAGTTGGAGGCAGAGAGGGGTCACCTTCAAGGTGTGCCAATTCGCTAAACCTCCTGACGAATGTAAAGTGGTTGGAGTGCTACAGGAGGAAGATACGTTGGAGGATGA
This sequence comes from Datura stramonium, assembly GCA_018107945.1. Lineage (NCBI taxonomy): Eukaryota > Viridiplantae > Streptophyta > Magnoliopsida > Solanales > Solanaceae > Datura > Datura stramonium. The sequence continues at coordinate 12,626 of JACEIK010001096.1, forward strand.
TCCTTCGAAAGATTAAATGTTAAATTAGAGAAATACGTCGTGCCACGACTTTAACTAGGGCGCTTCTTGGGAGGAAACACAATTTCTACTTTTGAATGTTCTTGATGTCATTGTTGTTTTAATTTTGTAGGATTAAGTAGGTGAGAAGAAAGGAGAGAAGCACTAAACAAAGCAAACCTTTGCGTTAAGACCAACGAGCCATTGATCTAGCTACGCGACCTGCTACACATTTGATCATGAAAGCAGAAGCGAAAACAAAATCAGACTGGTGACCGGCAGAACGCCGATAACGAGTCCCTAACCACCACTTGAATGTCGGTGCAAGCCAGAACACCTAAATAGTGGATGACAAAAATGATGACATGGTGAACATAGAACTAATCGTGAACCGCCGGTCAATCGCCAGTACAAAAATAGTGAACTGGGCACAAATACAAGCATGTGATGGTAAGGTGGCGAACCAGCGGCTCCAAACCGAGGACCTACCCGACCTAAGTCTTTTGTATTTGCCTTAGTATGCCAAAGTTTCCCTTTTATTCCCCTTAGACTTCCCGTTTTCCCTTTTTAACACTTTCCCACACTCCTTTTCCTTTTCCCAACATCCCACCTTTTCATATTCCCACAACTCCCTCTCTTCCACTTCCCACATAATTAAAACCCCACTAACCATTCACCTCCCTTCTCAACCAACCACATTTACACTGCTCCCCTATAAAAATCCCCCAACCCCTTCTACCTAATTCTCACTACACTTACTCTTCCTCTCTACTAGACAAGTCTTGAAATTTTGCCATTGTTGAGCATTACTCAGCTTCCACATCTAGTCTCTACCAAAAAGCATTCTCTCGAGAGTGGTAATGTACCCTTAACTTCCTTATTTTCTTATTAATGGTGATACGCTGCATATAGATGTTGTTATGATTATACACTCCCCCTTCTTTTTATCGCCATTCTCCCCAACATTTTCATGATTGATACCATACCGGTTGTTATGTGAAATTAGTGAGATGATAGAGACTTGATACTTAAATGGGTGGGGAAATGGATTTATTCTTGCGTAGTTAAGTGGGATGAAGTACGAGTAACTTAAGGGATTAAAAAGCCTACTTTGCCCTATGATAGATCTGGTGACATCATTCTTAAGAGGTAAATCGTCATTTTAGCCCTTTTCATGTGTGAGGATTCTGCTTTGATATGATGTGAGTAAGTCCTTGAGAATTGTGATATAGGAGTTCATGGTGATGCATTGAGGACGATGACTATAGGCTTTCACCGGTTGTGTTCGGAAAATGTTGATGGAATGCTGGTTCAGGCTATTAATAGCCTCAGGTTACCTGCCAAACCCCGTGTTACATCGGCAGTTCGTGGATCGGGATCGGCGACTCGCCCATTTCTATCATTAGGTTGAATATTTGCTACCCCAATTTTCTGATTCTCACGGGCGGTCGGTGACAGTCCCTGGATATCCTCCTCACGGTTCGCCAGTGTTTCTCCAGTGCTTCTAGTTCTTTGAGTGCTAATTCTTCATCTTTTTTTCTCCTTTAAAATTTTAGCCTAGTTGTTTGTTGTTTCCTTGTTACACCCATAAAAATGTTAGCGAGTTAGTTTGCGTGCGCGTGGATTTGTGATGAGTAATGAGAGTTTTGACGCATGCAAGAAGAGCCTCGGAAGCAGGGTCAAAGCGAGGCAGGCCGCAGGGAGCCAGCGCGATGCGCCGGCACACTTTTGTCTTGGCCCAGGCGGTCACGCGCGCAAGGCAAGTAAGCACTGCCCGGTAGGCAAAGCACGGCACACCTTTGGCGCGTTGGTCGGCGTAAGGAGCTCCCAGTCCACCGCCTGTGCATATATATATGATGTCTTAAAATGGTCTTAAATTCATTTTCAAAGTTCTATTACACCCACATTAAAATTCTGGAAACACGTAGATGGCCTATTCGCATGTTGGTTAGAGTTTTGAATACCATACATGCTAGGAAACCCGGGAAGAACCGTATAAGAAATCCGTCGAACCATCGCGGAAAGGCAGGCGGAGCTTCCGCGATGGCAACGTGTCACGGAGGGAGGGCCTCCGCATTGGCAACGTGACACGTTGACCTGTCGAAACTCCAAGTATATAAAAGCCTCCAACTTGGGTTTATTTCATTTAATTTCATATAATTTCAGAGAAAGCCGAGAGAGAAACAGAATTTACGTAAGGTATTGATAATTTACTTTCGATTACGCCGTCCAAACACGTTCAAAACTCAAATTAACCTCGAATACCGAGGTATTTAACTGACAGGAGCATTCCTACGGATTTAGTTTCGCGAAATTCGGCCAGCAAATCGGCGCGCTACCGAGCTAAGGTAAGTGGAATTGCTCCAAATTAGTGTCAATGTACTCCTAGCCTTAAAGTTGAGTATTTCTCCCTTCAGACTTTCGAGAATAGCAAGTTTTCGACCGTCTTTCGATAAGCCAAAGTTTGGGCTATAAATATATCGAAAGTGATGTTTTTCTTCAGAATATTAATTGTATTTAGTTCTAATTGATATATTATGTGAATGCGGTTGGGAGAAATAGTGGGTACGGCCGAGCTTAGATCGTTGATCGGATAATCCGAAGCGAAGGTATGTAAAGCCATTTCCTTCGGCAAGTTACTAACTCTAGCCTAGCATAATTCAGTGAACTCCGTAATAGAATTCTCGGAGTTGAATATTGATTTTGTGCTAATTCCAGTAAACCTGTCATTTTGTTGTTATATCATATTCGGTCAGCTAGTAAGCGATTACCAAATGAAGAATATCATTTGAGACTCGGTATAGCCCGAGTATCGTTTGCTTAAGCATGTTTATAATAATATGACATATATTCAGAATAGAAAGCTAGTAAAGTAAATCAGACAGACAGATAATATCCCGAATACAGTACAGTCGGATAGTATCTCGGCTACAGTATAGTCATACAGTCGAGATAATATCTCAGCTACGAGTATAGCCATACGATCGAATAAGATCAGTTCGGTATAAAACGTGTAAGAGAATCAGGTATAACACAGAAAGAAGAGAGTTCAGAATAAGAAATCAGAATACAGATAGTATTTTCCAGTTTAAACATGCTTGCTATATATGTGATTATTGATTGTTGAACTGATTGTGTCGTGAGGGCACCCTTGACGTCCTCATAGCCCCCAGGACATTGCTTGTGTCGCCCGCGAGCGGGTGGGTATACGTCACTCCAAGGAGTGGCATGCCGTCCGCAGTAGGACGAAGATGGGATGGTTTTGCCCGCCAGGCTGATCAGCATAGCAGTACAGTTTACCCTGTTGTGCGCTTGCACCCAGGCGGGCCCCGAATCTGGAATCTGATTCACGATTCTGAGATGCGATACGAGTCCTCCGGGCTCAGACACAATTATTTTTATCCCGAGGCCGCCTGAGCTGGAGACCCAGAGGGCCGGTAGAGGTGCTCGTAGTTAGTATATGAGTGGAGTGACTTATTTTTGGATGGTTTTGACCGGGCTAGGGGTATATAGATTGCTTTGGTTGGTACCTTACGTCTTATGGGGTCTGGTATTGGTCCTTGCTTACTATATATGTATATATATGTTATGTAGCTAGCTAATAGACAGCGAATCGCCACGTCGACGGAGCGCTCCTGCCTATTCTCAGTACGAAAAGCCTGGCTTTCAGATTCTATCGGTTCTTCTGAGATGTAGATATTTCACCTTTATTCAAAAGTTGCTAGTTGTGTTGTTTATATTCAGATGTGTTCGGTTACTTTGCATACTGGGTACCGGTGGTACTAACGCCCATTTTTGGGGAACTGCATTACTTGCCTGCAGGTACTCGCCCAGACGAGGAGGCGTCCCTCGTGATTCCAGCCAGCTCATGAGTCATCAAATCCTGTCATCCGGAGCTTGATATACTCGAGGTGTGATCCTATTTCTTTTGTTGTAGGTATGGGTAGGGGTCGGGGCCATTGTCCCGACCATCTTATCGATATTCATAGAGTTTTCGTGTATATATATATATATATCTCCCTGTGGTTAGTTGTGCCGGTCGTGTGGGGCCATGCATATGTTTAGCTGTTTAGTGCTGTTGATTGTGTTGGCCGTGTGGGGACGTATTCAGATAGTAGTGGTGACCTTGCCGGTCACGTAAATGTTCAGTGTTCCTCATGTTGAGTTAGAGATAACAAGACAGCATGGTGGCCTTGTCGGCCCGCATAGGCTCCCCTTTACGATTGTGTCTCTGGCTAGCTGATGTTGCAGGACGAGTGGCTATAGTCCCGGTCGGCTGAGGGGCGTGACTACGGCCGTTATACCTTTACCGTTGTTTCTAGGAATCTGAGATAGGCAGCCAGGCACCAGATGTGCTTAGGCTCACTGGTGCTGCAATCCAGGTCCACCTAGGGCACCAGGTGCCAGTCATACCCCCCAAGGCGAGGCGTGACAAACTTGGTATCGAGTAGGTAGTGTCGAGGGAATGCGCAAGCCGTGCTAAGTAGAGGTCCCTTCTATGGATGTGTTGTACCACATACTATAGGCAGGAAGCTGCAAGGCATGATAGGATGGTTACTCTTTCTTCTTGTTCAGTCGTGCTATAGAGCGGTACAGTATAGGGTTGAGTCCCTAAAACTTATCATATTCTTTGTCTACGAATAAAAATGGCAGACGGCGACACCACATACGGTGAAAGGTTAGATACAGCAGCAGGAGAAGGCATCGGCAGGATGCCTCAGTTTCAGTCAGAGTCAGCCCTCTGAGGGGAGATATAGAGGCATCATCCACGGCCCTCCTCAGCATTCCCCCTCTCTGCCCGGGAGCCGTTTGGCACGACACCGCCTCCGATAGCTCATCTACCTACACCATCCGAATCGAAGTTCGCGGCGCAGTGGTTATGTTGGCACAAATGATGGCCACAGCGCCAGTCAGTGCCACCTGTAGCAGCAGAGCCATCGAGATGAATGCGCGGTTCAAGGAGTCGAGGAGTTTTGGCACTGGGTCCCCACAGTTCACGAGGTCCAGGATCGGGCAGAGGACCCCCAAGATTTCCTAGATCGATGTAGAGAATTTTTTGGGTCATGCATGTACCTACAGAATCAGTTGAGATGGCGGTGTTTCGGTTGTGAGACGTAGCGGTATTATGAGTACGAGAGTTGGGAAAGGTCTCGAGGAGGAATGTTGCCTCCGACCTAGTCTAGCTTCTCGGAGGCCTTCCTGGACCATTACTTTCACAGGAGATCGGCGGAGCCCGGATGGATCAGTTTTTCACTTGGAAGCCGAGGCGAGGAGCGTACGAGAATTGCTTTACAGTTTGACTCCTTAGCCCGCTATGCTCAAGCTTTTGTGGACACTATTCCGTCAGAGTTGCGGTTTATTATGGAGTGCGAACCCGAGAATACATTGAGGCATGCATGAAGGCTACGTTACGGGAAGATATGGATATTGCACAGAGTGCGGAGCCTTTTCCAGAACTATTGAGGGCCTTAGGCTTGTGGTAGTAGACGAACCGTCAGGAGCAGCAGCACCGCGGGAGCAGATCAGTAGTATAGAGGAGGTTCGAGAGAGGACCCAGGCCCGGTTGTTAGACGGATCCCCTAGACCCCCACCTCCCACCACGGTAACGGGGTAGGTGTTCGTCGAGGGGGCGGTCGAGTGCAGTGGCCGGTTCTCAACGGTAGATTCCCACAGCAGAGAAGGGTAGAGCAAGTAGATTCACACCCCCACTCTACCCTAATTGCAGCCGACCTCACCCCGTAGAGCTTGTAGATATGGCTCTTCAGGATTTATATGCGGGAAGGAGGGCATCGGATGAGAGATTGTCAGGCCGGGGGCAAGAAAACCAAGATAGTCGAGATAGGGGATCCGCGGGGCCACGAGCTCCAGCAGCTTCGGTAGGGCGTAGGCCCTCAGGTTCAGCAGGTAGGGTCGAGGTAGATTGGGAGCCTCCCTAGCTCAGGTACAGGCTCAAGTCGTACCTATGCATTACAGGAGACCAGGACTTAGAGGCGTCTCCAGGATGTAATGCTGGTATGTGACTATATCTGTTCATGCCACAGCATGTCTTGATTCATCCGAGGTCCACTTTGTCCTATGTTACCCCATTTTGTGGCTCAAAGTTTAGTGTCGCACGAAATTATTACAGCAACCCTTTGAGTATCACACCCGTCGGCGACTCTAATATAGCTAGCCGAATCTATCGAGGGTGTACAGTAGAGTTGCTGATCATTGACTACGGTAGATGCAGGTAGAACTAGAAATGTGGTTCGATGCCATTATGGTATGGATTGGTTAGTGCCGTGCTATGCCAACGTAGAATGTTGGACCAAGACGGTCCGATTCCACTTTTTCAGGGAAGTGGTACAGAGTGGAAGGGCAACACAGCTACACACCAAAAGGTAGGTTTATTTCCTACCTTCAGGCGAGAAATTGATAGCTAAGGGATATTATTTATCACCTAGTCGGGGTTCGGGATGTTCGGGTACAGTCTCCGACACTCCAGTCTATTTCGGTGGTGAATGAATTCCCTGATGTATTTCCAGATGAGCTACCTGGTATTCCCCCAGAAGGGAAATAGATTTTGCAATCGACTTGCTACCAGGCACTCACCCATATCAATTCCACCGTACCACATGGCTCTTGCGGGGCTTCCGAAAGTTGAAGGAGCTGATTAAAAGGATTTGTTAGATAAGGGTTTTATCGAGTGCAGTCTTCACCGTGGGGTGCGCCGATTCTATTTGTGAGAAAGCAAGGATGGCTCGCTCCGTATGTGGTAATTACCAAGCAGCTGAAAAAGGTTACAGTAAAGAATAAGTTCCCACTTCCCAGAATAGAAGAACTGTTTGATCGATTCTGGGGGCCGAATATTTCTCTAAAGATTGACTTACGGTCGGATACCATCAGGTCTGAGTTCGTGAAAGAGACATTCCCAAGCACAGCCTTCAGGACCCGATATGGACACTTTGAATTTCTAGTTATGTCCTTTGGGTTGTGGATGCTGGCAATATTTATGGACCTGATGAATAGAACCTTCAAACCATACACGGACAGTTCGTGATAGTGTTTATTGATATTGAATTGTATTCTCGCTGAGGCAAACCACCGAGGCTCATTTACGGACAGTGCTCAGTTCTCAAGGACCGTCAGTTATATGCTAAGTTCTCCAAATGTGAATTCTGGCTGAACTCAGTAGCCTTCTTGGGGCATATTGTGCCGGATGCTGGTATACAGGTTGACACGCAGAAAACAAAGCGTCAAAGTTATGGCCTAGACCTACCACTCAAACCGAAGTCCGCAGTTTTCTGGGGATTAGCGGGATATTACGGGAGATTTGTTGAGGATTCTCTACTATAGCGGCACCTCCTGACCAAACTGACGCAGAAAGCAGTAAATTTCCAGTGGACAGAGGTATGTGGGCAGAGCTTCCAAGAATTAAAGACAGATTAACCTCCACCCAGTGTTAACATTGCCAGGAAGGTACGAAGGATTGTCGGTGTATTGCGGCGCATCGGCGTTGGGTTGGGTTCTGTGTTGATGCAGCACAGTAGGTGTATATGCTTCCATGCAACTGAGGAAACACGAGAAAAGTACCTACCCACGACCTGGAGTTAACATGATGATCCATGCCTTAAAGATATGGGGCTGTTACTTGTATGGCGTCCATGTGGATATTTCACATATCATAAGCCTGATATCTTCACCTAGGGAGTTGAATTTGCGACAGCGTCGCTAGTTGGAGTTATTGAAAGATTATGACGTGGATATTCTGTATCATCGGGAAAAGCCAACGTAGTAGCAGATGCTCTCAGCCATAAATCAATGGGAAGTTTGGCGTATTTGCGGCTGGCCGGTGGGAGTTGGTCGGAGAGATACATCAGTGCTTGACCTAGCCGTTCGTGTGGCAGCTTCGAAGGGGACAACGAGAGCGTGAGTAGAACACCTTTTGTGTCATCATTAGTTATGGAAGTAAAAAGTGGAAATATGAGGATCCTGACTGGTCCAGCTTAAGGACAAAATTCAGCGAGGGAACGCGATTTTCAGATAGCCGAGGATAGTACGCGATTTAAAGGCCACCTCGTGTTCCCCGGGCCCAGGGCTCCCGCCCGGCGGTATGAATGAGGTACATTAAGCCCACTATTCTCTCTCCACCCGAGCACGACAAAAATGTACCATGATATCCAAGGAGAACTACGGTGGCCAGGTATGAAAAGAAATTTGCCGAATTTGTAACTTGATGTCCTAGCATAACGAGGTAAAAGCGGAACACCGAAGCTTGAGGCGGGTTAACTCAAGACATAGAAACTGTGCCTCTCACGGAAATGGGAAGCGGTGAACATGGATTTTGTAGCGGGGATTACCCGTCACAGGACATAGACACAAATTCCATTTGGGTGATAGTTGACGAAATTTGTCATCGACCCATTTCTACTTGATGAAAGCTACTTTCTCGACCGAAGATTATGTGTCGAATTGTATATCGGAGAAATAGTTAGATTACCCAGTGTTCCGGTATCAGTATCTCGACGGAGGCATTTACAGCTAGATTTTGAGTCATTTCGAGAGAGGTGCGGGAGCACGAGATTAATTTGAGAACAGCATTCCACACCGGAAAGATGGACAGGTTGAGCACAATTCAGGCGCTCGAGGACATGCTACGGGCGTGCGTGCTAGATTTTGGAGGTAGGCCCCGGGATGAGCATTGCTGTTAATTGAGTTTGATTATAATAGCTATCACTCGGCTATCGAGATGGCGCCCTTTGAGGCTTGTATGAGGCAGAATGCAGATCGCCGGTTGGCTGATTTGAAGTGGGAGAGTCAGTATTAATTGGGCCAGACATTATTCAACGGAGTCGAGAGGAGAAGGTAAAGCGCTTGAACGCCTACGGCACTTGCAGGCCGCCGAATCGTATGCGTGTGCGGCACGAGACCCTAGAATTTGATGAATAGCTGGGCCATTTACAGTATCTCGATGAAAGGGGTGATGAGATTCGGCAAGAAAGGTAAGCTCACGTCCGAGATTTGTTAGGTCTTATCGGATTCATCGAATGATAGGCCAAGTGGCATATGGAAGTTGAACTTGCCTCAGGTAGAATCCGTTCATCCAGTTTTCACGTATCTATGCTAAGGAAGTGCATCGAAGACCCATCGAAGCGAGTCCCGAGTCTAGGATATCCAGGTTACGGAGGCGGCCTATGAAGAGATTCCCATTAGCTATCTTAGACAGACAGATTCGTAGATTGAGAACCAAAGATATTGCGTCATCAGAAATGCGTGGCGTAATAGGAACCGAGAGGAGATGACTTGGGAGGCGGAGGAAGATATGAAAACCAGATACCCTCACTTATTTCAAGCATAGTCGAGTCCAAGAGGTATGTTCGTATTGTTATTTTATGTAGTGCCTTATAGTATATGTATAAATGAGATGATCGATTTCAATCTTTCATGTGATGAATACTATAGTATTGTGTGGGCTTTTGTATTGGACTTTTCTGCATTTGGGTTTTGGGATGATCCATATTAAAGGGAAACTTCTTTGCCAAATTTTCTAGAAACAAGTTGAGTAAGCTGGGAAGTCCTATAGATAGGAGTTTACATTCGAGGACAATGTTCTTGAGGGGGAGAATGTTACACCCCATAAAATTCTCGACACATAGATGGCTATTCGCATGTTGGTTAAAGTTTTGAATACCATACATGCTAGAAAGGCCCGGGGAAGACCGGATAAGAAATCTATCGAACCATCGCGGGAAGGAGCCGGGCAGAGCCCCCTCCGCGATAGCCAACATGTCACGGAGGGCCTCCGCGTTGGCCCCGTGACACGTTGGCCCTGTCCAGGCTCAAATATGTAAATACTCCAACTTCGGTTGTTTCATTTAATTTCATATAATTTCGAGCCCAGAAACATAAGCAGAGATGCGTAAGGTATTGATAATTTCCTTTTGATTACGCCGTCAAATGCGGTCAAACTCAAATTAACCTCAGATACCGGGTATTTAGCAGCAAGGAGCATTTCACGGATTTATTTTCGCCTTGAGAAATTCGGCCGACAAATCGGCGCGCTACCGAGCTAAGGTAAGTGGAATTGCTCCAAATTAGTGTCAATGTACTCCTAGCCTTAAAGTGAGTATTTCTCCCGCCACGGACTTTTAGAAATAGCAAGTTTTCGACCGTCTTTCGATGCTTTTCAAAGTTTGGGCTATAAAAATATCAGTGATGTTTTCTTCCAGAAAATTAGTATATTTAGTTCTAATTGATATTATATATGTGAATGCGGTTAGGAGAAATAGGTAGATCTTGACGAGCTTCGTCCGTTAGTCGGATAATCGAAGCGAAGGTATGTAAGCCAGTTTCTTCGACAAGTTAGGTAACTTTAGCCTAGTATATTACAGTAAACTCCGTAATAGAATTTCCCGGAGTCGAATATTGAGTTTTGTGCGAATTCGGTAAGCTTGTCTTGCGTTGTTATATCATATTCGATCCGAAAGCTAGTAAAACGTGCCAAATGACGAGATATCATTTCGGGCTCGAGTATAGCCGGTGTCGTTTTAGCAAGCATGTTTTATAATAATATGACATATATTGAGAATGAAAGCTAGTAAAGTAAATCAGACAATAGATAATATCCCAGATAGAGTACAGTCAGATAGTATCTCGCTACAGTATAGCCATAGGTCGAGATAATATCTCGGCTTCTGATGCCATCGATCGAGATAATATCTCGACTCACAGTATAGCCATACGATCGAGATAAGATCCAATTCGATATAATACGGTATGAGAATCAGTATAACACAGAAAGAGTTCAGAATAAGAAATCAGAATACAGATAATATTTTCAGTTTAAACATGCTTGCTCTATATGTGATTATTGATTGTTGAGACTTGATTGTGTCGTGAGGGCACCCTTGAGCGTCCTCACCGCCCAGGTTGGCTTGTGTCACCCACGGCGGGTGGGTATACGTCACTCAAGGAGTGGCATGTCGTCCGCAGTAGGATGAAGATGAGATGAAGCTTTCCCCATATCAGGCTGATCAGCATAGCAGTACAGTTTACCTTGTTGTGCGCTTGCGCCCAAGGCAATTTCAGATACGGAATACGATTCTGATACTTGAGATACAATACGAGAGTCCTCGGGCTTAGAGCTTGATTATTTATATCGAGGCCATAGCACAGGCGGGGGGCTGAGAATTTGTGAGGTGCTTTCGTAGTTAGTAGATGAGTGGAGTGAATTATTTTGGATGGTTTTGACCCGGGTAGGGGTATATAGATTGCTTTTTTAAGTTGTACCTTCCGGCTTATGAAGTGGTATTGGTCCTTACTTGCTATATATGTATATATATGTTATGTATTAGCTATCAAACTGACGGTCGCCACGTCGGCAATTACGGCTCTGCCCCATTCTCGGTACGAAAAGCGACTCAGATTCTGTCAGTTCTTACAGATTCACAGATATTTTCTGCTATTTAGAGTTGCTAATTATGTTGTTTATATTCGGTGTTGATTTGCTTTGCATACTCGGTACCAATGATACGCGCCGTTGAAGTATTGCATTACTCACGCGGTACTCATAGGCGAGGAGCGATCCCTCGTGATTCCGGTCAGCTCATAGAGTTCAGCTCCTGTCATCCGGTTGCTTGATATACTCAGAGGAAGTGTGATTCATTTCTTTTGTTGTACAATACGGGTAGGTAGAATTTTGTCAGAGCCATCTGCTCGATATTCATAGAGGCTTGCGGTGTATATATATATATATATATCCCTTGTGGTTAGTTGTGCCGGTCGTGTGGGGTCGTGCATATGTTAGCTATTTTTGGTACTGTTGATTGTGTTGGCCGTGTGGGGCCGTATTCAGATATGTAGTGGTGACCTTGCAGTCACGTAAATGTTCAGTGTTCCTCATATTGAGTTAGAGATAACTAGAGACCACATGGTGACCTTGTCGGCCGCGCAAACTCCCTTTACGATTGTGTCTCACAGTTAGGCGTGTTGCGGGGCGGTGGCTATAGTCTCGGTCGGCCGAGCTGTATTTACAGCAATTATATAGCCGTTGTGTCCAAGGAATATGGATAGAGCCAGCCAGGAACAGATGTGCTTAGGCTCACTGGTTACTTGATCCGGAGTCCCTACTAGGGCACAGGTGCAGTCATACCCCCAAGGCGGCGTGGCAGTTCCATCGGCCGAGGGGAAGAGAGATGCAAGTTCTATCTTATTTTAATCGAGAATTACACTATCCAAACGCCATCCAAATGCAAAATTACTTCCGGTAACAAGTTTAGGCCTAGGAGGGCACATCAGTTGTTTGCCAATTGCTCAGGGATACTTGGCACTTACCGAAAAGAGTTGTCGAAATTGTTCCAAAGCGGAATCTAAATGGCCACGAGGCAATAGGTATCCATTTTCTCCCTTCAAAGCTCTCGAGAAATTGTGAGTTTACGGCCGAATGAAATGAAGTTGGTATTGTTAAACCTATTGAAGGATATTGTTATTCACCAACTCCTACTATTGAAATAGCCTTGTTTCCTCAGCATAGAGACTGCAATCAAATGGAATTATTGGATTTAGGTTGGAAACAATTTGAGTGAATAAATGTTGGCACCCAAGGTATGTTAAGGCTTATTACTTTGATAAGTTATTATCACCGTATAATGATACGACCTATGTTTTTGAACATAGATACTAGTCCCATGTGTTGTATTAGCTGCTGCTTGTAGAAAATTCTTAAATATATGTTGTGGTTAGCTGTTAGAAACTGTATTGAGGATAGATTATGGTATCCCTAGTTGGGAGAGAATGTTATTTGCGACCCACACTAGAGCGTCATAGTAAACCCCTTTATTCGTGTTCCTGTATTAGTAGGATTTTGACGTGTTGCTGCCATTCCAAGACCTTAGAAGCCTAGGGTTAGCTGTTGGGCCTGATTTAGTAAGTTGGACAACATAGGTGGGGACAGGTGATATAACTTGATGTTTGACGCTGTGTATATAGTAAGCTTCGCCTAGAGGCCATTGGCATACCTTACGCCTCCGAGGGTGAAAAATCTAGATAGGATGGCCATACCTTAGAGTCAGCAGCAGCACGAGGTTTCCTAGTAAACTGAGTGACAGCCGGCCACCTAGTTGGTGTGCCAATGACTATTAGTTTCAGTTGACTTAGTGCTTGTAATACAGTGCATGGGGAAGTCGGCCCTATTGCATAAGTCGGATAGACCCGTAAAGTACCCTAAGGAGGAACCTATTAGTAGTCATATGCGGGGCCAACGTCCCAGCTTCCTCACCTCATATGCTCAGATACAGGTTGCCGCAAATGGCCAGGTCGGAAAACTTACCTACAAGGTTAGGAATCGCTAGAGAGAAGATACATGAATTACAGGCGGCCCAATTTAAGATCTAAAGTGCGGAATTATAGTAGTGGTAACCTTCAGGCTGAGAATTATAGTAAACTGTCTGGGGTGAGTTAGGGGCTGACTGCTCAGGAGCAGGTCCGATTAGAAAGTAGCAGCCCTACAGTTTTCCTAAGCGAGGAGCTAAATAGTGGGTCATTCGCGACCTTACGGTTCACTTATGAGCTATCACTTTCCCTAGCATGACATTTATAGTATCGTTAGAGCCCTCCAGATATCTCCCGATTGGTTTAGACCATTGGGAATTATGAACACCGCAAGGGGATCCTTTTTATCGTATAGGCACATAGATTGTGCTTGTTGGCAACTATACGAACTATTCTAGGGGCGAGTAGCGGTCACAGCGTTAGGCCGTAAGAAACCAGCTACATCTTTTGAGTGGCTAGGTTGAGACTAAATGCAATATATTGGTTGGGGATTGAAGCCTGCCCTATTGTTCGGCTGTCTGGATGAATACACGCAAATTGCGTGGTCAAAATTAGTAAGTGGCTCAAGTAAGCCAAGTATCGTCCCATAGGGGCGGACTACGAGGGCAAATCTACTCAAGTGTCACTTTACTATAACTCTAAAAATGCGAGACAACAATGTAAAGAAAAGTTTTTTATAATTTGTTTCCTAAATTTTATACTAAGTCTAAAATGAATATACAGTTTGAGTCTAAACTATGAATGTGGTATCTTTGAGGCTAAACGAACATGTAGAGAAATAAATTATGGATACAAGTGGTTAATCTTTCTTCCGGTTGCTAGTCGGAACTTATGCCTATGGATTAAGTATTTAACCCAACTTAAGAATCATGAACCTTCCACCTACATATCTATGATAAGAAGCAATTCATGTTCTAGCCATACAAAACCGATTCCATAATTGACTATCACGACTTTTCGGGCCATATTTCTATCACGAAGGTAAATCAATTCTCAATTTTCCCAAATTAAGAAAAGATCATATCCCTGGCCAATTTTAACTTTCCAATTTCGTGCTCTCTCCGAGTGAAACCGGACTTTTTAGATATACATTAACATTGGCCAAACATTAATGCGTAAGAACAAGAATTAATAGAACAACCACAAGAGAAAAGATAAAAAAACCAAATGATCAACAATCACATTTCAATACAATTGTTCTTAACCTCGGCAAGAAGTGAAATTAGCCACTCATTTGTGGATTAGCATCATCAAATGAGTGTAAATCCTTCAAACAATTGAAGAAAGGAGAAAGAGATAGAGAGAAACCCTAGGATTTTCGTCCCCTCAGCTTGCCAGTAACCCGTTCTTGCTCCATCAAGTCAAAATAATTAAAAATGAACCTAAGTGTTCTATTTATACTAGTGGGAATTTTTCCCGGAATAACAAGCAACGTGTCACGGTGCATCGCGAACACTGCCACTCGACACGGCGCGCAAACGCGAGCTCTCTTGGGAATTTGGTCGTCCAAGTATTTGATCCCAACGTGGCACGGCATGCAATGCGGAGCTCAGCCAACATGACACGGCGCGAACGCACCTTCACTGGAATTTTAAGCTCCAGGTAATTAGGTCCAACGTGCCACAGGCAGCGTGGACCTTCACTAGAATTGTTGCCAATTTAATCATCCTGACAGAATGCCTCCGCGATGGCAGCGTGACGCGGCTCCATCACGGAGCCCCTTTATCCTTGCTTTCCTTGGCCATTTCCTTGCTCGCTTCCGAGTCCATTTCCGATTCCTCCCAACATGCATCTTAGCTTCATAAAGTACATTTTTCCTGCAAAACAACGCTATTATGTTGGTTAGTATCGAATTCACACTTTCCTACAATTTACATGAGAAAGTACAAACATTGTTAGATAAACAAGACAAAACGATGCATTTGAGTATCACTTGGGCATATAAATATGCCCAAGATCACTTACCCACACTTAAAATCTTGTTCGTTCTCGAATAATAATCTTACACCTCATGCAATTGATACCCAATCATGGCTACTTTGGCTCGACAATCCGAGCTACGATTATACCGATTATTTAACATAGCAAGTCATGAGAAAACATGCGTAGTATCATCTATACAATGACATTCAACACATCAGACCTCCTAGACTCAAGAATCGGCTCTCTGATATTGGCAAACTCATGCAAATTAGCTGATCAAGATATCCGACACAAAAATTCAACCTCTCATCAAGCATGCGCCCTCACAACACAGAGAATTTCCCCCTTTTCAATCACATGAACTCTAATCATTACATGCAGGGCATATACACACAATTTCCTCTCTCTCCCCAAGAGAATTCACATGCATCGTGTCATGAACTATAGGCTTTCCTCTAGTGTATTACTCCACTAATATAAGGACGCGTGATGTAATATCACATAGGACTTAACGTGTTGTAATATAGCTACGGAACTGGCTGCTCTTTGGGCTAACCAATAATAGCAACTAGCATCCTTAGCGCTTTTTCAATACATCCCATCACATTCTGGGCATTGTTTCTTCCTTCATCCTCCCATTCTTGAAGTCTTTCTTTATTTTTGTCCCCCACTTCTTTAAGCACACTAGACTTAACAACAAAGATTAGTTATACATCTTTGGCATTTAAATCCGGCAAGTGCACCTTTGATTTTTTCTCCACTTTCATCACTTGCTTTTTTCTCTTTTCTTTTCACAAGTTCACTCCACTTGGCACTGTCTGGAAAATTTTTTCTTTCAGCGCTTAAGAGCTTTGGATCGGATTTACAGATAATGAAAAGAAAGGTTAGCTTGATTTACACCTTTTCAACAAAAAGAAAAAAGGCTAAAACAATGGGCTAACTAGGATTTGACAATCCAAAGGTGGAGTGAAAAAGAAAAAAAAAACTTTAGGTTAAAAAGAAAGAAACGCCCATCACTCACCACTGCACTTCCTTCATTTTCGTTTCGTACACACGACAGGCAAGTTCTAGGCAGTCGACAATAGCATGGAATAATCGAAACCTCACTAGACACTCATTGCATGCTCAACTCAAGACATATTCACAGACTCTTCAATCAGCTAATTACAAGAATTCAAGCATTAAGTCTCAATCACATCGAATCGAATTCTATGGCCTAGGTATCTCAACATATGTACAAAATTGCATGCTTTTATACGAATCACCTTTGCATTCTAAATATCATGTACAACACGCAACAAGAATTTCGTAACCATGATAGCGACACACATGGGATACAACCAAACAAACAAAAAAAACAATAAAAAGACAAAAGCTACTCTATCGACTACATTTCCCTTAAGACGATTGCGTCATCTATCCATCATAGGGAGCAGTCACTATGTATGACCTGGTTCTTCAATGGGACTCTTCTCGATAAAAGGGCAGAAAACAACGCCGAGAAACCCAATCATAAAATTAATTGAAAAAAAAAAAAGAAAATTTTTAAAAATATCGATGATATCGATGAAAAAATTATTACACAACCAGCTAACAACATTCAAACTGCACAACAACTTACAATACTCACAACACAAAACATACACAAACACGGTCACAATTTTTTTCGAGCACCAACAGAACATGAATATCCATACAAAAGAAGACAAAAACCAGCACCACCTAACTACTCCCCACCCCACACTTAAAACCGAACACTGTCCCCGGTGTTCATACAGTCAACATAGCACACAAGTGGTTGGTGAAACTCCCCCCGATCAATCAAAGTATTCCACTTCTTCGTCAGGTGCCACTGCCTCATCTTCCATCTGAATCTCCCCCTCGTCCTCCTCCGACTCAACATCAGAGCTCGCGACGTGTCTCCTCATCTGTGGGGACGTCATCCACCGGACTCCACAAAAAGTGAGCCCACCCGACATAGAGCCTTGGCGTTTTAACCGAGGGTAGTCTAAGTCGAGCTACCACAGCTCATCCTCTGGTGCCGGCCTCCCGCCTATGCGCAGCTGGATCATCTGCATCCCGAATATGCGGGCCATGTACTGATCATCCCGAGCATGTCGCTCGGCTAGAGTAAGAGGCTTGGCCCATGAGTGGTGTCGGATGCCTTGGTCTTTGTGACATCCATCAGCACGCCTCTCCATCTGCGGGATGCTCCAGGGCCTCTTCCTCAGCATTGAACCCCTCAGGAACGTGGTCAGCAAACCACCAAGCCCGTACCTGTGCCCTTGATTACCCAGCGGGCTCTCTTCATAGCGGATATGATCACTTAGCCCCAACATTGATCTCTGGCCACTTTCATCAGGGCATACACCAAGCACACACGCGATCCCGGGTGACATCTGTCATGTGCACCCCCGGAATCCAAGCAGGAACACACAATTTTTAGCCAGATTCTGGCTTCCATTCATCGTGAGTAGAGGCCGGTGTTTGATGGTAACACACGCTCTCTTATGCTGCTCCAACGTCTTGTCGAACGGGCTCCACACAAGGTGCATCGATATCCGCATATGGTGGAGTAATATTCAGTGCCGGGTACATGGGCGTCTGTGTTCTGCGCCCCCCAAGATGGCATTCAGGTGATGGGGCTCAAGAGTGACAATTTGGCCCCTTATTTTGATGGTGGCTTGCCGGAGCGTCGGGGTTCCAATTTGCATAGAACTCCCGAATCAAGTGCAGATTGCACTCCTTGGGCTCTTCAAAGATGAAGCTCAGCCCGGCAGTGTCAATCCGATGGACAATTCGAGGGAACTCCTGTGCTAACAGCTCCCCTTGCAATGTGCTCCTCGGGGAGGTATTTGTTCTCCTTATGCTGTGTATACCATTTCTTCCCTTCTCATCTTATCAGTTCCGTATTGTCGGCGTTGGCCACCTTGGAACCGCTGTGGTGCTGCTGGGACTGCTACAGTCTCATTCTCTTTCTTCACAGCGCCCGATGTAGATGCGCCTTTCCTTTTGTCTTACTGCTCGACATCATTCTGTCAAATAAAGCAGAGACAGTTCCAATGTCGGTCAATTAAAATTAGCTTGGACTAAGGTTGGGTTAGGCTGACCACCCACACTTAGTCTTCAGCCACGATACAGCATTAGGCAAGATCGTACTTATTTCTAGTTTTACAACAAAGTAAAAAGACAAACGAAAAACCAAACAAACATGCCTTGTGCATTCGAGAGAATTCAACGGTGTATTCTTTTTTGTAATACTCAGACTTCATTACAACTAATCACAACATTACCATCGATCATTTCTATACATAGCACTTAGCAAGGAAAAAAGAAAAAAAAGAGAGAAAATATTTATCTACACAAACCTATGCAATTTGCCCATTTCTTGCATATCACCCTTTCAATACCCCAAAAATCCGTCGGTCTTTTAGCATATTAATAGTTAACACGACCAACTCATCTCACCCAACATACACAAACCAACAAGAATTTCATAATTCAACTAGATTTTTCCCCTTTTTCATATTAAATTCAAGCCCCTAGCTACAATTTTACAAAAAAGCCGATCAGCTAAATAATGCTTTATCATTCATACAATCACAATGATATTATGAACATCAATCAACAATAACTTAAGTAATTTAAGCGCAATTTCTACATAGGGTAGGTTTACTCATCTCATGCTAAAAATTGAAAAATTCGACTAAAAATTGAGATGGAGTTAAAGAACATACCTTGAATTTGATGAAGGAAAACTTGATGAAATTGTGTGCCCTAGGTCCGTGGCCGTTGAGGAGGATTTTGGGAGGTTTGTCGCGGAGATGAAAAATGATGAAAAATGAGGAAATCGGGGTTAAAGTGGGGTTCGTGCGGGTTACCCAGTGACCGTGTGACCAGCACGAATAACACCTCAACGTGTCCACGGAGGGTAACGCGGAGCACCCCTCCTCTGTGACACGGAGCCATCGCCGCGGAGTGTTCTGGAATTTGTAAAGTCAAAATTGCCTTCAACGTGTCACGGAAGGAGGGTGACTTGCACCCACCTCCTCAGTGACACGGAGCCATCGCGTGGGCTCCTTTGTTTGCCACTTTTCAATTTTTTTCTTACCTCGTTTCTCCTTTGCGATTCTTTGCATTTTGCCCTCCGATCAACCTGAAATTTATCTTACAACAAGAAATCGGTTAGAATCCCAAGGTTTGAAAAACACAAACAATATTTTTTATATTTACATTTTATATATTTTTTTCCTTTTTTCTTTTCTTTTAACTATTGTACAATAACGATACAACAAAATCCGCGGGTTGCCTCCCGTGCAGCGCCTGGTTTTACCATCGCGGCTCGGCGTCATTCACGCTCATTCCTCCCCTAGGGTGACGAACATTTTCTTCCGAACGCATCCTCACCCCTATCAAGCTTACCTGTGAAGAACCCTTAACTCGTGACTCAACGCTAAGACAACATCCGTTCGATCAATTACGTTGATTACAGAGAGTTCCTCGTGTTACACGGCCAGGAGCTTGGTGGCCTTGTACACATGTTCTCCACCTTGTCGTGTGCTCGCATAGTTAGCTGCCACTGCAGCTACATCGATCGGCGCTTTCCCGGTCACCAAGAAGGGACGCCCCAAAATAAATGGGACTTCGCGTATGGCTCGAAGTCCAGAACAACGAAAGTCTACCGGGAAGATAAGGGAGCCCGCCGGCACCAGCGTCCTCCACAATACCATCTGGTCTTGCCAAGGAACGATCTCTGCTAGCTGCAAGATCAGCATTTGTTGGTCTAGGACTTCCAAGCCCCAACTTCTTAAATACCGAGTCGGCATCAAGTTAATGCTCGCTCCCAAATCACATAATTCACCAAGCTCGGTACTCTGCCCAATAGTAATTTGTATTGTAAAGCTCCCAAGGTCCTTGAGCTTTGTGGGCAATCTGTTCTGTATCCGGGAAGTGCACTCCTCCGTAAGAGCCACCGTGGCGTATCAGTCAACCTGCTGCCACAATGTCCCTATGTACTGCGTACTTCGGCCTCCCTGCAAAACATCAACAAGAGGTAAGTTAATGTGTACTGTTTAAGCACCTCCATGACCTTTTTGAAACACGCCTCCTCCTTGTGTTTCTTTTAATCTTTGAGAGCAGGGTGGAGGTCTTTACAGTTCGGCATCCTTTTTCTTCCCCCTCTCCTCACTTTGCTCCCTCTCCCCTTTACATTGCTCCCTCTTGTTGAGTTGTCTTTACGGTTCCACCTCTTTAAGCTGCAAACCACTCCTTGTGGTTACTGCATTCACCTGCTTGGGGTTGGGGTTGTCGCTAGGAAGTCCTCCTCTAGGCCTGGTGTTTTGGGCTCCAGCAAATTGCCCAAACTGGTACTCCGGCGCCTTTGTAGCTAGCGATTGTTCTTTACATCGAGCGCAATTTAACATAGTCAGCCTGCAGTGAGCTTGGTTAGCTATCATCGTTTTAAACATCTCCTCAATGCTGGGTGATGGTGGCGGAGGAGGAGCATTGTTGTTTGCATGCTTTGCGGCCGTAGTTAGCTCTTTTGCCCTCCTTGATTCCTTTGAGCCTGACTCGAACTCGCACGATGGTTGTTGCTACCCCAAGAGAAATTCGGGTGACTCCTCCCGTTAGGATTGTAGCTGTTACCATACTTCTGGTGATTAATTCTCTTTGTGCATTACCGACAAAGTTCACGAGTTAGGATTTGCTCCACAACACTCGGCTGAGTGTTCATTACTCCACACACTTCACACCAAATACCAACACTTTGCATTCACTGGGCTTGAGGCTGATTCATGCTCATGTTGCGAAGTGGGTGTTGAGTTGATTACGCAATGCGACTATTTGCCAAGCGATAGCTGTAAACCATCCACTTCTAGACTCCAGCTGCTTTCCTCGCTCCTCCTCTTGAAGAATCCGCATTCACTCCGGATTACCCACACGATACGATTTAACAAAGTATACAGCTCCTCATAAGTCTTTTCTAATGCTTGTCCCAGTGCGTCCGGCAAAATTTTTGTGTGGGGTTCCAAACATTCTATAAAAGTGTGCACAAACACATCATTTGAATTAGTGGTGATGAGGACATCCCGCAACAGCGATTTGAATCTCTTTCCCAAGCTTGATAGATTCTCCCCTTCTCTTTGTTTGGCTTTCGAGGTGACTTCTGAGTCACCATTTGTTTAATTATGGAAAGAACCGGATCAAGAACTTCTTTGCAAGATCATCCCACGTGGTGATAGAATTGGGTGGCTCAGCTTTCAGCAGCCACCTTTTGGCTTCTCCCAAAGTGAAAGTAGAACAGTGTAAAGCTGATTTATAATCTGTTGACACTCCAGCGGGAATGTAAGTATCAACTTATCTCTAAAAAATTTTGAAGATGTTGTTGTGGATCTCGTGAGGAAGACTGTGAAGCGCCGCTTGTGTGTGCAGCAATTTGCACCATGTTCTGTTTAAGCTCGAACCTCCCTCCTGGCTCAGGTTTGCGAATGCTAGATGTGGTATTCTTAGCATGTGGGATTGCCACATCGCGGCCCAGACTAAGCTTGCCATTTCCTCGGGCACTAACAACCCGCACAAGTGGTGGATACGTAGTTGCTCGAGTTGTTTTGTGAGCAACTGCGGCTTTCTCTCTAGATCTTCTCTCCGTTAGCTGGAATTGTCTTTTCGGCTCTAAGGAAGGATCACCGGCTCTTTGTCCACTTTCCCGAGTGTTTCAACGAGAATTTAATATGTTGCAAAATACGGAGCTGGAGCCAAGTTGTCAACACTAATATAAAGAAATAGCAAACTAACACTTTAAGAAAAATTTCGCCAGTTGCCGGTCCCGGCACAGCGCCAAAAACTTGTTGAAGCTGTCTGGATGACTACACGCAAGTGCACGTGGTCGAACAAGTAATAAGTGGCTCAAGTAAGCCAAGTATCGATCCCACGGGGGGCTGGACTACGGGGCAAATCTACTCAAGTGTCACTTAGCTGTAACTCTAAAAATGCGGACAACAATGTAAAGAAAAGTTTTTATTTTATGGTTTTAATTTTATACTAAGTCTAAAATGAATATACAGTTTGAGTCTGAACCAGATGTGAGCATCACGAGGCTAAAACGAACATGTAGAAATTAATTATCGATACAAGTGGTTATCTTTCCTCCGGTTGCTAAGTGGAACTTATGCCTATGGATTAAGTATTTAACCCAACTTAGAATCATGAATCCTTCCACCTACATTTCTGTGATAAGAAACGAATTCATGTTCAAGCCATACAAAACCGATTCCATAATTGACTAATACGACTTTCGGGTATATTTTATCACGAAGGTAAATCAATTCTCAATTTTTCCAAACTAAGGAGAGATCATATCCTATTAATTCACAACTTTCCAATTTCGTGCTCTCGAGTGAAACCGGACTTTTTAGATATACATTAACATTGGCCAAACATTAATGCAGTAAGAACAGAATTAATAGAACAACCCTAGAAGAAAAGATAAAAAAACCAAATGATCAACAATCACATTTCAATACAATTGTTCTTAACCTCAGCAAGAAGTGAAATTAGCACTCATTTTGTGGATTAAACATCATCAAATGAGTTAAATCCTTCTTAATTGAAAAGAAAGGAGAAAGAGAGATGAGAGAGAAACCTAAGATTCTCGTCCCCTCAAGCTGCACTTTGTAACACGTTCTTGCTCCACCAAGTCAGAATAATTAAAAATGAACCTAAGTGTTCTATTTATACTAATTAAGGAATTTTCCCAGAATAACAAGCAACGTGTCTGGAGTGCTGTCGCGAACGCCTCCGTGACACATTTCTGCTGTGAGCTCTCTACGGAATTTGGTCGTCGAGGTATTTAATCCCAACGTGGCACGACATGCTAACACGGAGCTCAACCAACGTGACACGGCACCGAACGCGCACCTTCACCTGGAAATTTCAAGTTCCAGGTAATTAAGTCCAACGTGCCACGGAGGCAATGCGGACCTTCTATGGAATTATTTGCCAATTTAATCATCAGGACAGAATGCCGCGCGATGGCAGGCGTGACACGGCTCCATCACTTGGAGCCCCTTCTTTCCTTGGACATTTCTTGCTCGCTTTCCGAGTCCATTTCCGATTCCTCCCAACATGCATCTTGACACCAAAAGTAATTTTCCTGCCAAACAACGCTAATTATGTTGGTTAGTATAAATTCACTTTCCTACAATTTACATGAGAACGTACAAACATTGTTAAATAAACAAGACAAAACGACGCATTTGAGTATCACTTGGGCATATAAATATGCCCAAGATCACCTATATAACCTTCATGGACCAACCTCGGGGTTACCAGTCGTGTCGCACCTTCGAGGCTATGAATGCTCGAAAGGAGCTACATGTTGTCCCAAGGGACTATACTGAGCCCAAGGTCCCTTATTACAGTCCATCCATGGCTGGACATCTATTTTTATGTCGTATCAGCATCACTGACCCTCGTCAGAAAGCGTTATGCCCAGGAAGCGATTATAGGAACCCTCCAGGCTCAGACACACTGTCAGGCGACGGTCGGTTGCGAAACCGAGGCAGTGGAGTGGCTAAGTTACTGTTGACCCATATTGACCACGTTAGGGGTATATTGATTGGAGTGTGCTTGCGGGGCTTATGGGGGCTCGAGGTTGGGTTCTTGTTTGTGTTCTTGCCTGCTAGTTATAACTTATGAATGTATAGTTGTAAACAATCTTGGCTCACTATACGTATAGTGTTTTACTAGATGCGAGGTTATGAATGAAAGCTTATAGGTTAATTTTACCCTTCTTATTATTCACTTTTAGTTCTTTATCACCGTTTATTTAGCTTTTTAGTTACTGCCTTATATTATTTACATGTTGTACCGCTATGAGGCACTACATGCCTGCGGGTTTAGACAGATAGGCTTCAGAGTCAGCAGTTCCGACGCTCACTTTGTTGGAATTTGCCAAGTTGTAAATATTTATCTATCTTCTATTGTTTAGCATTTAGATTTGGCGGTGCCATGTCCCGACCAACATTTCTACTCCTAGAGGCTTGCAGACGACTTGATATTCAGTTGGTCGATTGTTGTTGGCCGTGTGGGGCTATGTATGTCTTATTTTATGTGTTAGCCACGTGGGGCATAGTATGCTGCTTGTTTTCATTTCCTCTATAGCGACGACATGGTGGTCTTGGCCAAGGCGCATAGGATCCCTTTATTTGTCTTGTGATTGGTTATCTATTTTTTTATAGGTGCTGCGTGGCCTTGTCAACCCGAGGCTGTGTTTACAGCCGGGAATATAATGGCTATATTTTCTTGGTTTTGGAGTCGCTAGTAGGCACCAAGGTGCATATGCCCAGTTGAGTCGACCTAGATCCCGGTTGGCATTAGGTGCTAGTCATGCCTCC
Organism: Datura stramonium; assembly: GCA_018107945.1. Taxonomy (NCBI): domain Eukaryota; kingdom Viridiplantae; phylum Streptophyta; class Magnoliopsida; order Solanales; family Solanaceae; genus Datura; species Datura stramonium. Next base: position 37,249 of record JACEIK010001096.1, read on the forward strand.
CCTAAGGTGGGGCATGACAATCTTGAGTATGAGCAGGTCGTATCCCAGGGAGTCTGTAATCATTCCAAGGGGTTTTCACATGTGTCCAGTAGATTCTTGTTGATAAATGTATTGTGCACCATATTTTATAAACAGTAGGCTACAAGGCATGATAGTATGGTTACCCTTCCTTGTCGAGATCGTGTTATGAAACCAAAGTTGTATGAGTTTGAATCCCTAAGCTTTGATTGTTATGTCTGTGTGGTAATATCTGATATAGATGAGCTCATCCAGCTGCAAGTGCTGTGGGGAGAGAGGAGGCGCAATGAGGGCCATAGTTGGGAGGCAGCCCGGCTGAAGGTGAAACGAATGTCTTTTAATCCCTCGGCATTCTCAGGATACCAAGAATCTCATAAAGGTAATAGATATGCCAGCATCGTCCTCAGTTCCTCCTTCCTTAGCATCGGAATAGGAGGATAGGAGTATAGTATGTACATGAGTTAGCTTACTTAGTAGACATTTAGAATTGGGTGAGACATAGCAGGTCTAATGTTGGATTACTTATGAAGCTTCACAGGAATTGTGTGAGGTTTGTACCTCCAGCCTTTAGAATCGTTGAATTTTGTGCCTTAGCCTATTATAGGACAATAGGGGTTACCTCACTTCCAGTTTGTTCTTTCAAGACCTGAAATCGTAAGTATCAATGCCATGTTGGCAAGAATAAATAGTAAATGGTGGGTTAGAAAGTAGTTAAGACCCTAGTGTTCTGCAGCTACCTAGATCCTCACGGTAATAAATCGGGGAGGCGGGTAGATTATAAGTATCATTCAAGTACGTGAGTCCATAAGTAAGCACCCAATAATAGCAAGCTCGGGTCAAAGCCAGGTTGTTTCCACTGTAGTGTGCTAATGACGGTAGAACATACACCACAAAATGATAACCATGGCCCTATTTTTGTTATGTCGCGAGGACAGGGGAGCTACATAGGGGAAATTGGAAAATGAGTCAGAACGATACAGGTCGATATACTTGGTCAGTAGTATCCTTGTCAGTACAATGCCCAGAGGAACAATTTTCAGATACTCAGCCTATTAAATAAAGGGAAAGCACGAGTATTTAACTCTAGAGAGAAAAACAAAATCTTTGTAGGTTGTAGTAGGTTATTGAGCATGGAATCACCAGCGAGACTTATCGAAAATAATCATCGGGCTAACATTTAAAGGATAGTGAGGTTACAACATAGAATACCAAAATATTACCACCAGTTGTGGGGCTTCAAGGAGTGACGGCACGGAGACTCTAACCTGGTACGGCTTGGGACAAGGCCTTGAGGATTCATCGGCCTTTGAGGTAGTAGGTGCGGAGTCATTGAGGGCAGAGGTCGCAGAGCCTACGTTCTAAAGATGGCAGGACCTTGTTGGTAGACTATAGCAAAGGTGCACCATGTCCCGTTACTCCCTCCACCCAGAGTTAATGAAAACGCATCAGGTTGTAAAGAGATTCCTACTAATGGCATAGAAAGAGAGAAGATATTGTTAGTCATAGCATAGAAACTCCACAATGTCCAGTAGGGAAAATTTGGATAGCAGGAACTGAGTAGGCCAATTCAGGAGACCAGTGGGTACACTTTATAATGAAATGCATTCAACATGGACTTTGTGGCAGAGTTACCTCACACCAGGCACTTAAAATTGATTCTATTTGGGTTATTATCAACAAACGGCACCCAGTCGACCCATTTTCACCGGCCCGAGGTCTACCTTTTCAGCCAAAGACTATGTTGAATTGTATATTAAGGAGATTGTTCATCTACATGGTGTTCCCACATCCTATTATTTTGACAGAGAGGTATAATTCACAGCTATGTATTCGCAGGTCCTTTCAGAAAGGCTTGGGGACCTAGGTTGTCTGAAAGTACGGCATTCCATCCTTGAACAGGCAGTCAGGCAGAGTGCACCATTCCAGACGCTTGAAGATATGCTACAGCGCGTGTGCTAGACTTGGAGAAATTGGGATGAGCACCTACCCCTTATCAATTTTCATATAATATGAGTTATACATTACGCAATCCCGAGATGGAGCCTTATGAGGCCTTATATGGGAGAAATGCGGTGCCACATGATGGGATGGTTTGAAGTAGAGTCAGGGGTTAATTAGACCCGATATGATCCACCAGTCGGAAGAGAAAGTAAAACTCATCCCGAGCGCTTACTAACAGCCCGAGTCAAGTAGTCATATTCGATGAGGCATAGGGACTTGAAATTTGGATTAATGAATGGGTATTCCTTAAAGTTTTTATCGGTGAAGGGCGTGATGAGGTTTGATAAGAGGGGAAATCTTAGCTCAGGTTCATTGGCCTGTATCGGATCCTCCAAAGGATAGGCCAAGTAGCATATGAGCTAGAATTTCCTCGAGCTAGAATACGTGCCGTCCCAGTCTTTCACGTGTCAATGTTGCGAAAGTGTATAGGGGACCCGTCTCGAATTGTCCCATTTGAGGATGTTCAGAGATTACTGGGGAGTTAGCCTACGAAGAGATTCCAGTTGCTATAATAGATCGGCAAGTTCGTAGGTTGTGACTAAAGACGTGGCTTACGGTAAAGATTCATGGAGAGCAGAATAAAGAAGAGATGACTTGAGGCTGAGGGCGACATGAAGTCTAGGTATTCTCACTTATTCGATATTGACCTAGAATCTGCAGTGAAGTGAGGTTGTTGTTCAGTTGTTATTTACTTTCTTATATTATTAATACTGTCCAGTTGGTTGCCTCTTTATTATGGAATAGCCATTTATAGCGTCTGTGAGGCATACAGGTTTTCTGTGTTTCAAGTTTTCGGATAGTCCATAATACATAGGAGACTCTGCCCAGAAATTTTTCTAAGTATTAGTTAAAAGAACTAACTCCTTTAAGCATGAAGATGGCGTCCAAGAAGAATATTCTAAGGGGGAGGATGTTACACCACATAAGATGTTAGAAGTTAGTGTGCGTGTGCGTGGACATGATAGTGCGAGAGTTTGACCCGTGGGGGAAGAGCCTCGGAAGTAGGGTTTGGCGAGTCCCGGGACGCGAGGACAGAGCTGACGCCAACCTACCTATGCTGGGCGGCTCAATGCGCAAGCCTGCACGTCTTGCCCACATTTAGACGTGGCGAGCCGAGCAGACCAACACCACAGGAGGCACGGCTTAGCACAGCCACGCCTTTTTGGCACGTTGGCCGAGCGAGGCGCCCCCTATTCCATAAAATGCATTGCATATGTATAAGTCATCCATAAATGAATTAGAAATTCATTTTCCAAAGTTCCCTTGGCCAGAGAGAAAAGACACAATTTATTCTTATTTTTATCAAATTACGCTATCAAGCATGCGTCAAACGCAAATTTACTTCCTAGTAACAAGTTCTAGCCCTAAGCATTTCTGAGTTATTTCTTGAAAATTCACTCGGGTATTGGAACCCCGCCAAGCAAAGGTTATCGAAATTGTTCCAAACTGGATTCTAAATGGCCACAAAGCAACGAGGGCTAAGCAGTTTTTCCTTCTAAACTCTCAAGAAATTGTGAGTTTTGACACGAATGAAATGGGGGATTTAAGTTATTGTTAAACCTATTGAAGGATATTGTTATTAACCCAACTCCCTATTCAAATAGCCTTGTTTCCTCGTGTAGAGACTACAATCAAAATGGAATTATTGACTTCAGGTTGGAAACGGTTTGAGTGAATAATAGTTGGCATCCGAGGTATGTTAAGGCTTATTCCTTTGGAAAATTATTCTCGTCGTATAATGATACGACTATGTTTTGCGAGATAACGATATCATGTGTTGTATTAGAAATTTGCTTCTTGTAGATAATGCTTATATATATTTTTGATTAGCTATTAAGAAAATGTATTAAGGATGAATTGCAGTATCCCTTGTGAGTGAGAATGTTGATGGCGACCCACGCTAGAAACATCATAGTAAGTTTGTTGTTGTTCTATTCCATTGTATTAGTAGGATTTTGATGTGTTTCTTCCATCCAAGGCGCTTAGAAGCCTAAGGTTGGTTGTTGGGCCTAATTCATTAAGTTGGACAGCATAGAGGCCTTGACCGAGGGCGATATAACTTTCGATTTGACGCCCATTATAAACGGTAAAGCTCGCCCGGAGGCCCATTGGTGTAGCTTGCGCCTCCCGGGCCAAAATCTAGATAGGATGGTCATACCTTTAAAGTCAGCGGCACTAGGGTTGCCCTAGTAAACTAAGTGATAGCTGGCCACCTAGTTGAGTTACTACCAATGACTAGTAGTTTGATTGACTTGGTGCTTATGTCACAGTCGCCCGACAAAGTCGACCTAGTTGCACAAGTCAAGATAGACCCGTGAAATTGCTCTAGGAGGGAACCTTGTTAGCAGTCAAATGCGGGGCCAACATCCATCTTTCTCTTATAGATACTCGGGTATAGGTTGCCTTGAAATGGCCAAACTACAGGTAAACTTACCCACAAGGTTAGGAATCATGGAGAAGATACATGAAAACTGAACAGTCCAAGTTAAGAGCTAAGGGTCTAGAACTATAGTAGGAATAGTATTACCTTCAGGCTGAGAATTATAGTAAACTACCTGAGTGAGTTAGGAGTTTGTTGCTCGGGAGCGAGTGTCGATTAAGTAGCAACCTCTGATTTGTCCTAGCTTGAAGGAGCTAAGTAGTTGGTCGTTCGCAACCTTACTGTTCACTTATGAGCTATCACTATGCAGCATGACATTCAGATTATCATTAGGCCACTCCCAGAGATCTCTCCCAATCCCAGTCTAGACGATTAGAGATTATAGCCACACCGCCATGATCACTCTAATCAAGTATAGGCACACGGGGTGTTCTTGTTGGCTGACTATACAAACTATTCTAGGGGCAGTAGAGGTCGCGTTAGCAGACGCCAAAAGAGCCAGCTACGCGTTCTGAGTGGCTAGGTTGAGACTAAAATGCAGTATATTGGTTGGGATTGACCTACCCTATATATATCCTTCATTGAACCTTAGGGTTACTAGCTATTCGTCGCCTTTGGGGCTATATAGATCACTCCAAGGAGCTATATGTAGTCCAAGGGTTATACTCCAAGCCCAAGGGCCATATTACAGTCCATCCACGGCTGGACTTCTATTTTTATGTCGTATCGGCATCCGACCTCGTCGAGCCTTATGCCCGGTGAAGTTACGAGGCCTTGGTTCGAGACACAACTACGAGGCCCCGCGGGCTCGGTTGCAGAACAGAGGCAGGTAGGCTAGCTATAGTTACCTCTTGACCCTTATTGACCATGTTAGGGGTATATAAGGTGGAGTGGGCTCGTCAGGAGCTTATAGAGGGCCCCAGCGGATGACCTTTGACTGGTTTGTACCTTCCCGGGCTTATGGGGGCGAGTTGGGTTCTTGTTTGTGTTCTTGCCTTCTAGTTATATCTTATGAATGTATGGTTATGCAGTCTTAACTCATATATGTGTAGTGTTTTACTAGATGCGAGGTTATGGATAAGAAAGCTTACAGGTTAATTTTTTCCCCCTTTTGTTACTTCATTTTAGTTCTTTATCACGTTTATTGATTTTTAGTTGCTGTCTCTTACATATTCGGTACATATGTACTGATGCCCAACTATGGGCATACTTGCACTGCGAGTTTAGATAAAAGATAGGTTTGTTTAAAATCTCTAACGAGTCATTCAGAGTCAGCAGTTCCAATTCCTTTTGTTTCGAGTTGCCAAGTTGTAAAGGTTTATATATCTTCTATTTGTTTAGCATTTGGGTAGGCGGGGCCACTGTCCCAACCAATATTTTTACTCCTAGAGTCTTGAAAGGCGACGGTATTGATTAGTGAATTGTTGTTGTCCTTGTAGGGCCCATGTATGTCTTATTTTATGCATTGGACCTGTGGGGCCTAGTATATCTGCTTGTTTTCATTTCTGTTATAACTAAATAATATGGTGGTCTTGTATTGACTATATAGAGATCCTTTTATTATCTTTTGGTTTGATTGCTTCGTATTTTTACAAGTGTTGTGCGGCCTTTCAGCCCAAGGATGTATTTATAGCTGAGATATATCAGTATGTTTTGGTTTGAGCCTCTGGTAGGCACCAGAGGTGCATAGCACCCACCGGGTCAACCCAGTCCCGGTTGTCATAAGGTGCTGGTTATGCCTCCCAAGGTGGGGGCGTGACATTCCTTTATTATTATAAAAAATAAAAAAGATACATTTTTGATGCCACTAAAATCGTGTTTGCAGAAAATGACTTCATCTAGGAACACCGCTAAGGGTAAAGCTCCGCTTTCATCTAAAGGAGCAAATGAAAGGCAAAGGCCTCCCGCAACGCCCGCCAACTCTAAGGAGATGCCATCATGTTCCCAACATGAAGAGGCACTGCGCCATCTTCCAAGGCCCGATCAGTACGATAGAAAAGAGGTTTGACTTGGTGGGGCTACGCAGTGACCTTTCCAACATCACCGCTCGGATTCACGGACAGGCAATGGAACACTTTCATGATCCTCTCCCTGATTATTATCCAAGCTTGGTGTCGGAGTTCTACGTTTTTTTACCGAGCTAGGCGGAAAGCATGAACTGTAGGGGCAAAGTCAGCCAGAATTTCCCTGCCTACCTTTAGTCATGGTGCGTGGGTGGAGATAGGCATCACTCAGCAGCCATCAACTATCTGTTCTGGGAGGACAGAGATTGACAACGGCTCGGAGTACGTGGCTAGGATTGTTGACATGAAGAGCCAATTCACTTGAATGGCTCCTATCATTGCAAAAGATACACCTTTCTAGGCTACTATGGGCGGCAAAAATTTTCACCATAATCTAAAATTTGATGCCAAGTTGGGGCTAGATTTCATCTGTGGCTGCATCATGCCTTCCAAAAATGAGTAGCAGGTCGGTTTGGGCGGCTATCTGCGGCTTGCATCATGATAGGGGTCCCGCCAAACTTAGGGGAGATTGTGGCTCCTCAAATGAAGAGGAAATCAGGACAAGCCAGCACCTCCATGTCATATGCCATGCTCATTTCTCAACTGTACTTACTGGCCCCAGGTACCACTATTCTGAGATGGAGACCCCTATCCACAACGGTGTAATCACATTGGAGCCGGGAAGAGATGCTGAGGAACCCACAATCAGCGAAAGAATGCCCAGGATTTTGATTTTCCGGAGAGTTCTCACGCTTCCGAGCAATCTCCCTAGCCCAGATTTGAATATGTATTACCAAAGCCGAGGTCATACCTCTAGTGACATACCACATGCTGCCCAGGAGCTCACCCCCTCCAACATCTTCCCAATCAAGAGGTCTCCACAAGGCTGGTGTAAATGACCAACTCTTGTAGAGAATTAGCTTCAAAAGTTTTGCTAGGAGCCTCCCTGCTCTCATCAACCGAACGGTAAAAAGGGAGATAAAATCTATGTATGGGAGTCTTACCACACTATGCAAAGTAGGTAGATGATGTGTAGGGGGCTATCACCTCTCTCCCCGAAGCGAAGTAAGGAGTGGAAGATTAGGACATTCGTGGAGATGCACGATTTAGTGCTCTTGATGTTGCAATAGCTGCCCCTTCTACAGTTGAGCCTCCCATGATTTGTTTGCGAGCTTGGGAGATGACATTGAGGATCCAGGTGATGCAGGATTTGATGGTGAGGCGGGGAGAAAGTGCGGACTATGACATGGATGATGAGGACTTTTCAGTCTCTCGCTCCCATTTTGTATGCCTACATTGGGGACAATGTAGCCTTCAGGAATTGAGGATAGCATGAGTGTTTTATATGGGGGATCATTTATGTTTTATTTCATTGATGTTTGGATGTATCCCTTGTCGGGCTTTTATTCTTGATTATCGATGAAAAGAGTGGTGATTCTTTGACGGGCTCACAAGTTTGTTTAGTATTGTTGATTATTGTATTGCACCCCGTAGAATTCTCGACATGTAGATGGCATATTAGCATGTTGGTTAAAAGTTTTGAATACCATACATTGCTAGGAAAGAGAGCCTGGGGAAAGGCCGGATAAGTAACACGTCGAACCATCGCGGGAGGCGGGGCAGAGCCCCTCCCCGCGATGGCAGCGTGCCACGGAGGAGGGCCTCCTGGCGGCAGCATGTCATGGAGGCCCTGTCCAGGTGTACCTAACTATATAAACCCCTCCACTTCGGTTTATTCCATAAAAATTATATAATTTCATTAACCACGGAAAGCAGAGGTGGGGTTTGAGTAATTTCCTTCGATTACGCCGTTATACGCGGTCTAAACTCGGTATAACCTTGGGTAGTGAGGTATTTAGCAGCGAGGAGCATTCCCTGCAGGTTTTGTTTCGTGAAATTCGGCCGGCGAACCGTCGTGCTACTGAGCTAAGGTAAGTGGAATTACTCCCAGTGGTAATCGATACTCCTAACCCTAAAGTAAGCATTTCTCCTTTTGGACATCGAGAAATAGCAAGTTTTTAGGCCGTTTTCAATAAGCCAAGTTTGGGCTATATATATTAAAGGTGATATTATCTTTCAGAATATTAACGTATTTGGTTCTAATTGATATATATATATATATATATATATGAATGTAGTTAGGAGAAATAGCGAGGAAATCTTGTAGAACTCATGATTAGTTGGAAATCGAGAAACGAAGGTATGTAAAGCTAGTTCTTCGGCAAGATAGCAATCACAGTATAGTAAATAGAGTGAAGTCTAGAATAAATAACCTAGAAGTCGAGAATTGAGTCTAGTATGAATCCAGCAAACATGTTTTAAAATATTATGTTATATTAGATAAAAGATAGTAGAGAAATATCGGAAAGTCGGATAATATTTCAGATACAGTATAGCTCAGTATGAGAATCAGTTTAATACAGAAAAGAGAATCAAAATCGTATATCAAAACATGGATAGTATTTTCAGATTGAGCATGCTTGCTATACGTGATTATTGTTTGTTGAGACCTATTTGTGTTATGAGGCACCCTTTGGCGTCCTTTCGCCGCGGCTAGGTTAGTAACTGTGTCGTCCCGCCGCTGAGGGTGGGGATACGCCACTCAAGTGTTATGCCGTCCGCTAGAGGACGAAGATGAGTTGGGCATTCCCCATATGAGGTTGATCAGCATAGCATTACAAAGTATAGACTACAGATGCAGTTGATGCACGAGTCCTCCGAACTCGAACACGATTATATATATATCGAGAGGCCATAGTCCGATCTGGAGACCCAGGGGGCCGGTAGAGGTGCTCGTACATAGTAGGCGAGTGGAGTGATTTACTTTTGGATGGTTTTGACCTGGGTAGGGGTATATAGACCGTGTGTTGGATGGCACCTTCCGGCTTATGGGGGCTAGTATAGGTTCTTGTATGTTATATATTTATATACATGTTACGTATTATTAGCCGATAGATAGAAGGTCGCCACGTCGACAGGTATGTTTCTACCCTACCTTCAGTACAGATAAGCTTATTTCGAGATCCTGCCAGCCCCGAGAGAAAGTTTCAGATACTTTCTGCTATTTCAGAACTACTAGTTTTATTGTTTATATTATTGATTATGCTACCGGTTGCTTTACATACTGGTACCAGTGGTACTGACACCCGTTTGGGAGCGCTGCATTACTTGCCTACAGGTACTCATAGACAGGGGTGAATCCCTCGTGATTCCAGCCAACTTATAGAGTCATCAGTTGCTGTCATCCGGAGCTAAACAGCTAGAGGTTTATTTTTTTCTTTTGTTGTACGGTGCGGGTAGAAGTAGGGGCCCACTGTCCCGACCATCTTATCGGTATTTTTAGAAGGCTTGCAGACTGTATGCTTCCTGTGGTTAGCTGTGCCGATCGCATTGAGGCCGTGCGTATGTTTTAGTTGTTATGTCGGCCGTGTGAGGCCTTATTCGATTGGTAGTATTTGACCTTATCGGTCACGTAGGCTGTTAGCATGTGTTATGCGGTCGAAGTAACTGATCGGCATGGTGTCCTTGTCGGCCGCATGGGTTCCCTATATTGGTGAGATTCTGGTTAGCTGTTGTCGTTGTACAGGTGGCTATAGGCCTAGCCGGCCAAGAGCTGTGTTTACAGCCGCTATATAGCCCGTTGATTCCATACATCGAGTTAGAAACGACCAGGCACCGAAGTGCTTAGGCTGCGTGGAGCTAGCAGTTCGAGGTCCTAGTAGGGCACCAGGTGCAGTCATACCCCCAAGGCGAGGCGTGACATATTGCCCTTGCTGGGCTGGTTCTGTTTATGAAATTTTGAATGAATGAAATGAATGATGTTAATGTTTTGTCCTTACTTTAAATCGTCGCCAGCCAGGCACCAGAAGTGCTTAGGCTCAGTAGACTAGCAGTTCAGGTCCTAGTAGGGCACCAGGTGCCAGTCATACCCCCCAAGGCGGGGCGTGACATATTGCCCTTGCTGGGCTGGTTCTGTTTATGAAATTTTGAATGAATGAAATGAATGATGTTAATGTTTTGTCCTTACTTTAAATCGTCAAATGTTGTTTTGTGACCCAAACTCTTTTGTTCGCCTATGTAAATAGTAGAATAGTAATCAAACTTCAACAGTTTTCTTCATACCACGGTTCTTTCCCGAGGAGTATTTTTTTATTTTTCTTCATTTTTTCTTTGTTATTGAACCAGGTTGGCCCTTCTCGATGATAGATTGTGAGGCGACTCTCTTAAGGGAAAATGTCATATCTTTCTTGAGTCTTCTGTGGAGTTGTTTTGAGAGGTACCACCAAAAATTTTGAAATATGGCATTAAATTAAGAAATGAAAAAAAAGAGCATTTGAAATGAGAAATGTAGCAGTCTTTTTTCATACATTGTAGTATCCTTGTTTGGCTTATGAATTCGCATACTTTGATGTCTTGAATCAATAACTTGTGATAATAATAACTTTTGTGGAATCTTTGAGTGTGATGCCTTGTGTGGTAAGGATCTTTATGAATCTCATGCATAGCTTCTTGTCTAGAACTTGCCCTAAGTGTGACTCAAGGTGAAATCCTAAATGTAGTTGCACGTAGAACATGATTTTAGAATTTCATTTGACCAGCCACTCTACCTAAAATGACCTCCGAAAATGTCTTCTGTTGCTAGCCATTGTTGAGTCTTTTGAACTATTTATTTTTGGAAACCACATTACAAGACGATATCCCTTGTTGATTCCCTCTTCTTTGAACCCATCCTCCCTAATTTCTAGTGGTGAGCAAATGAAAAGAAAAAAATGGGGGCTCAAAGGCCTAGGGATGATATAGAAATCTATGAGTAAGAGGCAAAGAGCCTAAGTTTGGAGGTCTTCAAGAAAGGTGGATAAATAAGAAACATAAATTTCAGGTAGCACTAAATTGTGAAAAAAAGAATAAAATGATGGGCTAAGGAACTTTAAGATACCCAAAAGTGAAAAGAGAAGTGGAATGGTATTACCTATTAATTAGACAAGGCATAATGGAATAGACAAAGGAGCTACAAGGAAGATCTTTTAGCAATAAAAGAGAAAAATCGTTGTGAATGGAGGAATAAGGTGAAGCGATATAAAAAAAATCAGATGGGAAGGGTTTAAATGTTCACATAAAGGCTTTAGGGAGGATCTAGTCACTAGAGCCAAATAATTGTCTTACCTTTATCCCCAGCTTTCATCATGACCCACAAGTCCTAATTGATTTTGAGTGTAGTTGCTCTACATTAGTGGCGATTTACACGAAGGGAAAGCCTATGGGTCGATTTGTGTGCATGAAGATTTTTTCTGGGAGAGCGAGGGTGACTATCTTTTTCTAAAATCCCCTGTTTGTGAGCTAATTCATGATAGAAAAAGGAATTCTCTCCTTGGTGAGTGGCATCATTCCTTTTGAGGACATACTTGCATTAAGGTAAAGGTATGATTGAGGCATGAGTAATACGAGCTCTAAGGAAAGTTTTGAATGTGCAGTGATTATGAATTGAGATGTTGTGTGTATTTATTTGGATAAGTCATGCCCTTGTTTTGCAAAATGAAAGCATTTGTGAATCATTCCCTTGAATTGTGGTGGCCTCTTGAAATGTTTCCATATATTTTTCTTTGATTTCTTTGGAGAATTTGCTTCTCTTTTTTGGTGAGTAGTGAGCAGTTTTTGGGTTGTCATGGATTAAGTGGTCATTGGTGTCTAAACTCTTGTGAAATGGAAGGTTTCCTAACTAATGAGAATTGCATTACTTAAGGACAAGCAATGGTTCAACTTTTGGGGTTTGGTGAGTTGGTAATTTACGAACTCATTAGGCTCTTGAGTATGAGCTTTAGCTTAGTTTTCAAGTCATTTAGATGAATTTTATGCCCTTTTTGCTTTTTATGTGCAGGTATCTGAGTTGAAGAGAAACAACAAGAAGTGGAGTAAAAAGGATGAAATCAAGTGAAAACTGATGTTTCACCGAAGGACACAGGTGAAATGCCAGTCAAACACAGATGACATCTGACTTGAAGATAATATGCAACTATCAGTCGCGGATATCAACCGGCGACCCGCCGGTCAAATCGCCTATCGGTGCTACACTTTCTGGATCAAGGAGAAAATGAATAAGTGGATTGCAGATGAAGGCCGGTGAATCGCCGAAGGTGTCACTGAATGGTCCATTAAATTTACTGGATGTGCATCAGAGAGGGACGACGGTTTGCAGAATGCAACCGGCGAACCGTCGGCGCCCCCGCAAGTGACAAAACACCTAAACAGGGGCAATTATGTCTAGCACTGGAGATTGGTTGCCCTATTTTTGTATAGTCTAGAATCAAGTACTCTGTACATAACTTTTATACTTTTTAGCTTTTTGAACATTCATTTGCCTTGGAAAGAGAAAAACTCCATTGGAGGAGATTGTTGAATATTGTTTTTCTTATTTTCTTCTTCTTCCATTAGCAAGGTATAACCATTGTTGCAGACATATTTTAAGTTTGATTTTTCTTGCTCTTACTAATGAAATCATTGAGTTTATTGATGAATATACTCTTTATTTTCTTAATCATGAGTAGCTAAATCATCAACTAGAGGCGTGCGATCATGGGTGCTTAATTAGATTGGGTATTGCTAGATTCATCTTAATATTGCTTAATTGGTGTAAATCTGTTGAGTTCTCTCCAATTCATAATTGATGATCCATAGTTGCATATGTGGGTTTACATTTCTTACTTGATTTAGCTTTAAAAAGAAGAATTCAAGTATTGGGAGAGAATTTGATGGTGGGAATGGATGTGATTGTGTGCAGTTGGGATAGAAATAGCCAAAATCCATGTTCATAATCCTAATTAGTAGTTGATTAACTTGGAGCGGAGCTTCAAATGCTCCAGCGAGAACAATATCTTTGCAACTTGAGGCATCCAATCTAAGGACACTGTCCTCATGCTTTCGTTTATGCTTACTCTCTGGCAAAATGGAGCCCGGTCATTTCTCCTCTCGAGGTGGCTAGAAATAACTCAGCTATTAACCCAAACTCTAATGGGATAATTGAATTGTGTCTTGAGGTTAGAAAGGACTCGAGGAGAAGGCATCCATTAGGTTGAAAAACATAGGATGCCATCTTGCCCAAAGTTATTTACACTTATTTGCAATGATTTGATGAGCAAGTATATCCTTATTTGGTTAGCACCCATCTACATCACACCTCTAGTCTTCTCTAATTATTTTCTATCAATTTTGGTTATTTTTCTATTTTGGCAAGCTGGTTTGAAATCCACAATATTGTTAACTCCATTTTTCCCCCAAAAATTTTCTGTATTATTTTTCTTAACTGGTGCGAATTAATTCAAATTTCCTACAAAAATGCTTGCGCAAATCATTCACTAGTCTCTGTGGGATTTGACCCGACATCCATCGGGAATATTTGTTTTGATACAACAATCACTTACACTTTCTCTAAACAAGGAGTGTATTTGGGCGTTATAGTCAATTTAGTCTTAGAATTACTTTTAATGCATGAATCTAATGCTTCTCTAAGTTTAAATGCAAATATTTATGGTTGCAAACATAGATTGTGTTTACTTATCTTGCTCTTGCTTGAAAAAGGGAAGTAAGCTATGGGTAAGAAAGCATTAGTGGAGATTTGAGTTTTGTAAATGTAGGGTTGGACTAGAAATAGCCAAAACTCATTTTCATAACTCAATTTAAGGATTAAGGCTAGAAATAGCTTAATTCTTCCCCAAGTCAATATGGGTAATGTGTTAATTGATCTTGAAATTTAAAAGAACTCAAGTAGAATATGCCCAAGTGGTCGAAAGACATTGGGTATAGACTTGTCCATGGTTATTCATGTTAGCAGTTGATTCTTAAGACTTGTTGATTAACCCCAATCCTATCGATGCCCCATCAATAGAACATCCCTACTATTTGCTTCATTGTTGCTTCAACTTGTGTTACTTCATTTTAATATTGAGTAGAATCATATAGTGTTTTCATGTTTTCCCCAAACATTTATTTCATGTATTGTGATACAATGATGCTAACTAGTTTGGGTTGACATACAACTTTAGTAGCGATCTATCCCTATTCCCTGTGGATTCGACCCCAACTCATAAAGTTAGGTAACTTATATTGCTAACGATCATGTACACTCTCTCCTAGCGAGAAGTGGATTTCGACATGATCAGACATCTCTCGCTTGATGATATATGCTCAGCAGATAGAGGAGAAGAAACTGAAGGAGAGAGAGAGAGGCCAAGAGGGGCAGGACAGGGAGTTATGGGCACTCCTAGCAGAGGTCAGTGGGAGGACATCGCCCACAGTCTCATCAGAGGTCATCAGCTCCAACTCCATCATCAGCCATAGTTCCATCCAAACCTAGAGGTGACCAGAGGGATAGACCATCAGGCTCTAGAAGCAAGGGGAGTATGGTAGAGGAACGCATTTTTCCATCTTGTGCAAAGTGCGGTGCGATGCTTAGTTGGCTCAAATGCTTGTTTTGGTATAGTAAACCTGGACACAGACTCAAGGATTGCCCTTCAGCCAGACAGGATGATGGTAGGGTTCACACCCCAGCCACCAATCCAGCAGCTCCCATATCTTACCCATTTCGACAGGGCGCATCTTCTAATCTAGGTGGCGGCCAGTGCCAGAACAGGTTCTATGCACTTTTATCTCGACAGGAGAAGGACTTCTCACTTGATGTGGTTACTGGTTGGTTACGAGTATTCCATATTGATGTGTATGCACTATTAGATCCAGGGGTTATATTATCTTTCATGACTCCTTATGTTGCTATTAGTTTCAGAGTCAGTACCAAAACCCTATCAGAACCCTTCTCAGTCTCTACTTATGTTGGTAAGTCAATTTTAGCTCGATAGGTATACAGGAATTGCCCTGTCACGATTCTTTAAAATGCCACCTCAGCTGACTTAGTGAAGTTAGATATGAATGATTTTGATGTTACTTTTGGTATGGATTGGCTACATTCTTGTTATGCTTTAGTCAATTGTAGAACCTTTATGGTAGAGTTTCGATTTTTGAGTGAACCATTACTAGAGTGGAAGGGTTGTTCAGCGGTGCCTGTAGGTCACTTTATTTCCTATCTAAAGTCCAGGATAATGATCTCCAAGGGTTGTGTGTACCATCTAGTTTGGGTCAAGGATTCTATGTCTGACACCCCAACTCTTCAGTCAGTTTCTGTTGTATGTGAGTATCTGGAGGTGTTTCCAGATGATCTACCAAGAGTCTCTCCCAAGAGGGAGATTGACTTTGGTATTGACCTTCTCCCTAATATGCAGCCTATATTTATTCCTCCTTACAAAATGGCTCCAGCTGAGCTAAAGGAGTTGAAAGAGCAGTTGAAGAATCTCCTAGATAAAGGTTTCATCAGGCCTAGTAAGTCCCCATGGAGTACCTCAGTTCTCTTTGTTTAGAAGACGGATAGTTCCTTTAGGATGTGCATTGATTATCGGCAGTTGAACAAGGTCACAATCAAGAATAAGTATACCCTCCCCAGGATTGATGACCTGTTTGGCCAGCTTCAGGGTGCTAAGTGCTTTTCGAAGATAAATCTCAGATCCGGCTATCACCAACTCAGAGTTAGGGAGAGTGACATTCCAAAGACAGCCTTCAGGACTCGATATGGTCACTATGAGTTTGTAGTTATGTATTTTGGACTAACGAATGCTCCTGCAGCTTTTATGGACTTGATTAATAGGGTGTTCAAGAAGTATTTGGATATGTTCGTGATTTTCTTCATAGTTGATATTCTCATGTACTCTCAAAGCGAGGAAGAATATGCCGCTCATTTGAGGATTGTGTTGCAGACTCTCAAGGATCATCAGAAATTTGCTAAATTCAGCAAGTGTGAGTTTTGGATGAACTCAGTAGCATTCTTGGATCATGTGGTGTCTAGTGAGGATGTGAAGGTGAACTCTCAAAAGATAGAAGCGTTGAAGAATTGGACTAGACCTATCATTCCTACAAATATTAGGAGCTTTTTGGGTTTAGGTGGCTACTATAGGAGGTTCATAGAAGTATTTTCATCCATTGCAGCACCGTTGACTAAGTTGACCCAAAAGAAGGTCAAATTTCAGTGGTCAGATTCTTGTGAGAAGAGTTTTCAAGAGTTAAAGACTTGACTTATTTCGGCCTCAATACTGACCCTACTAGAGGGCACAAATGGTTTCGTTGTGTATGTGATGCCTCTAGGGTTGGCCTTGGTTGTGTGTTGATGCATCATGGTAAGGTCATTACATATGCCTCTAGACAGCTTAAGACTCACAAAAAGAATTATCCGATGCATGACCTAGAGTTGGAAGATGTGGCATTTGGCTTGATGATTTGGAAGCACAATTTGTATGGGATGCATGTGGATGTGTTCACGGATCACAAGAGCCTAAAGTACGTGCTTACTCAGAAAGACCTAAATTTGTAGCAGAGGAGATGGCTAGAGCTTCTCAAGGACTATGACATGAGTGTCCTTTATCATTCAGGCAAGGCTAATATAGTGGCAGATGCTCTTAGTAGGTTGTCCATGGAGAGTGTGTCTCATGTCGAAAGTGGGAGAAAGGAGTTGGTAAAGGATGTCCATAGGCTCACTCCCTTAGAAGTTCGCCAGATGAGATGGATGGTGGTGTCATTGTTTAGAATGGGTCTGAATCTTCATTGGTGGAAGAGGTTAAGGAAAGACAAGATAAGGACCCTATCCTAGTAAAGTTGAAGGAAGCTATCCAGAATCAAAAAGTAGAGGTTTTCTCCCAAGGGGGAGATCGTGTACTTCGATATCAGGGCTACTTGTGTGTTCCAGTTATGGATGACTTGAGAGAGTGGATGTTGAGCGAGCTCAAGGCTCTTGGTACTCTATTAATTCAGGTGGCACCAAGATGTACCGTGATCTACGAGAAGTCTATTGGTGGAATGGCATGAAGAAGGACATAGCAGAGTTTGTGGCTAAGTGTCCGAATTGCCTATTGGTGAAGGTTAAGCATCAGAGTCCTGGAGGTATGCTTCAGGACATCAGCATTCCTACTTGGAAGTGGAAAGAGATCAATATGGACTTCATTACATGTTTGTGTTGTACACACTAACAGTATTACTCTATATGGGTGACTGTGGATAGGTTGACCAAATCAGCCCGTTTTCTATCGGCCAAAACTATAGATTCAGCCGAGGATTATGCTAGACTCTACATTTAGGAGTTGGTTCAGTTTCATGGAGTTCCTCTGTCAATTATATCAGATAGGGGTACTCAGTCACCTCTCAGTTTTGGAGGTCATTTCAGAGGGGCCTTGGTACTCGGGTAAAGCTTAGCATAGCTTTCCACTCGTAGATAGATAGTTAGGCCAAGCATAATATTCAGACTCTTGAGGACATTTTGAGAGTGTGTGTGATTGATTTCAAGGGTAGTTTGGATGATCACTTACCTCTCATCAAGTTTGCCTACAATAACAATTATCATTCTAACATTCAGATGGCTCCGTTTGAGGCTCTTTACGGGCGAAGGTGTAGGTCACCTATTAGATGGTTTGAGGTAGCTGAGGCTACATTGGTAGGTCCATATTCAATTCATGAGGCTATGGAGAAAGTTTAGCTTATCAGGGAGAGGATGAAAATAGCTCAGAGTCATCAGAAATCTTATGCGGATGTTACGAGGAAAGAGCTTGAGTTTGAGGTTGATGATTGAGTATTTCTAAAGGTGTCTCCCATAAATGGAGTTATGAGGTTTGGCAAGAAACGGAAGCTTATTCCCTGATATGTTGGTCCTTATAGGATTTTGAGGCGAGTTGGCAAGGTGGCATATGAGTTGGAGCTACCAGCAAAGTTAGCTTCAGTGCATCCAGTTTTCCATGTTTCTCTGTTGAAGAAGCACATTGGTGACCTGGCCTTAGTTATTCTATTAGAGAGCATTGGTATGAAGAATAGCTTTAAATATGAGGAGGTTACAGTTGAGATCCTTGATCATCAGGTTCGGAAGTTGAGAAATAAGGAGGTAGCTTCCTTGAAAGTTTTGTGGAGAAATCAGCTTGTTGGGGGAGCTACATGGGAAGCCAAAGCAGATATAATGGCTATATACCCGCATCTTTTCCCTCCTGGCTCAGTTCCATCATGAGGTACCAGTTTCCTCCTTAGTACTCTATTCAGTTTCATGAAAAGTTCATGTCTCCAAGTTTCTTTCATGTCATTGCGTGTATGTATATTTCATGAATTCAGTTCAATCATGTATCTAAATCCGGAGTCACTCACTCCGTTAGTTCGTCAGTCTATAGCCTTCAGTTCTAGAATTGCAGCTCTTTCCCTATCTTCCAGCTTAGTCTCCATTCGAGGACGAATGTTCCCAAAGGGGAGATAATGTAACACCCTAAAATTTTATTAGATCAGACCCGAGACTTATTGCAGAAAATAGTAGAAAATGGTACTAGATCCATTCAACGAGTCAAAGGATGACTCATCCTTTCATCCTATAGGCCATTGTATGTGACCATTAGAGCGGTTCTAGTGAACTGCCAAATGTTGGTCTAGAACCCACGAGGGGTTTGTACGGATCGTTGTTTAATTATGCGGGTAATTATTTGGGTTTGTTGAAGTAGATTCAAAGAATTTCGGAGGAAGAAGGGGAAACAACGGACGGACCAACGGTCCATTGTTTGGGACCGCAACCCGTAGTATAGGTCATTGGTTCTGCTAGTTGGTTTAAAATTCTAGCAGTCTAGGGGCATTATGGTAAACTCCTATACTTTAACTCCTAAATGAGATTGTTTTAGTCTTTCTAAGTGTCATATTAGAGGGGTTTAACTTAGCTAAATTATTCATTCCCTTTAAAGAGAGATAATTGGAATTTTCTCTCAAGATCAAAGCTAGGGTTCTTCATCAAACCTCTCTAAATCTTCTTGGGATTTTCAAGGAAAGTCTAGGAGTCAATTACCCAGATATTTAGGAATATGAATGAGGTGTTTATTCCACCTTCTTTCCCTTCCCAAGTCGAATTCATGATCCCCACCTCCCATGCCTAAGTTTCAAAAATCTAGGGCTAAACTTGTAAGTGATGAATTCTCTCATGTTCTTCCATGAAATCGGTCTCCTTGTAGTTCAATTTATGTTTCTATGATTATGATTACATGTACCTTATCAAATACCTCATGAATCTATAAATTTCAAGTCTCAAGCATGAATTCATGAACTTCTAGGGTTTGCCCCAAATTGATTAAGAACTCTAAAATCCTCTTATGATTTCATGTCTTTTAAGACTCAATCTATGAATTATGATTTTTAAGGCATGTTTTCTACTAAAATTTCTCATGAATCTATAATTTACAATATATGATGATTTTACCCCATTATGCATGATTTTCATGAACTTCAAGTCTATGTATCATGGCTTATGTTCGGCACTATTTTCATGGCTAGTTCATGTAAATTAATATGTTATGAAGTTCATGATTTAAACTAGCTGTGTAAACCCATGTTTCCTGACTATGATATGAGCACTATATATGTATTTTGGGAGTAGTATTTAGCACCAAGTAGGCCAAGGGTTCCAACAAACCCCGGGTTTAAAATTACGTGTCAATATAATAATCATGATGGAGTCCTCCATGAGAGTGTCTCCCATACCCTAATGGGACATCCATGAGTGATATCATGCCTTTTCATGGCAAGGTATGAACACCCTCGGCAAGGTATGAACACCCTCCGACTATAGTCTTGCAGGTTGGTCTCCATGTATGCTCACGTGGAGTATGTCGGTTATAAGAATCTCTCATTGTTCCTTAATTATATATATATTTATGTTCATGCCTTATGATATTACGACTTATGGTATTTTTTTCTCAAAACATGCTCTATGAGGTTTTATTTGTAAACATAGTCGTATTCAGCTTTATGTTACAGGCTTGGAAGCTTTGAGCCCTTATATTCGGTTTATGAGATCTTATGTTTTATTCTATCCTACAATCATGATCTCTTTATTTATTTTACTATCATATTTTACTTACCTTACATACTCAGCACATTCAAAGTACTGGCCCATACTCTATGTTATATCATCTTAGATATAGGTTCGAATGATCCTTCTCAGTCCCGTCATTAGCTCGCCCTCACTCAGACCAACTCAGTTCCCGTCAGGGTGAGTCCTCATCTTCTAATGACATCTATTAGCCTATGTTTTATGTTTATGTCTTTTGGTTTCAAATCTAGTGAGCTAGTTGGGGCTGTTGTTAAATCAGCTCATCAGATGTTTAGAGGCTTTCAGACAGTTATATAGTAGATAATTAGCATGGTTGACTGTTGGTCTTTCTCATTTTGTTATGTTATATATCCCAAACTTCCGCTTCTCCATCTTTATGATTTATACTCTCTTTATTTATGCTTTTATTCATGCTATATACGTGCCATGGGTTAGCTTGGAGCCATTCATTATTCTAAATCTCGTGTTTTGATCAAGGTTCCTAGCTCGGGTCGTGATAGAAATTGAGGTAAGGATCAAAGAACATTCAATTTAGCTCCACAAATAATGACAGGAAGTGATGAGTCTTCAAGTATGGCGACGAGTCGTCCTATCTAGGCGTTAGGAGAAGAATAGAAGGTGAGAAAATTGGTCCAAGGGTGACAAATGGGCACCATGAGTACTAAACTTGGCCTGCCAATCTATCCAACATTTGATGGACGAAGGAAATAAGATAATGATCTTTTATGGTGTCCTTACTTCAATCTTCTATAATCAATGCATATTCGCCACCCTATTATTGTTCAAGTTGGGATTAAATCGTTCTTCTCATTATTAACCATAACCATCCCTCATTTCCTTGGAACACATCGTATGGGTCTTACCTATTTACTATCAGAAATAAGGTAGACAATAATTGCATCAAGCCACTTTATCACCTTTTTCTTGACCACCTCCTTCATGACTAGATTTAATCTTCTTTGGTGCTAACCATGTAGATCTTATGCATACAAGATGCTAGGTTGATCCCATGAATGTCAGACATTTGCTGACCTATAGCTCTTTTGTGCTTCTTAAACACGGATAGGGCCTCTTTAACTTGAATGTCAGATAATCCTGCAGCAAGTATCACTACCAGTGTATCACCGTCACCCGAAAATGCATAGTTAAGGTGAGATGGAAGTGTCTTCAATTCTAGTTTAGGAGCTTCTTCAATTGAGGGCTTGGAAGGAGGCTCCAACCTAATTCTAGGAGAGTGACCACTATCAAGGTTCGAATATTGTACCTATCTCATGGGCTACAGCATCCTCAAGAATGTCTAGTCCTATAGGTTTATTCCAAAAGATCCCCTAATGAAATCAATGAAAACTCTAACACACTATTGATTGCTGTAATGGCGGACAACTCCTCATAAACTGTTGGTAGCGTCAATGCTTTATCAACCTCAAAAACCCCTACCTTACCATGAGCTCTCATAGTGAGTTTCCCAGCAGCAACATCAATCAGTGCTTTGCCTATGGATGGGAATGGTCGTCCCAAAATAAATGGGATTCTCGAATCTGGCTCAAAATCTAATATGACAAAATCCACCGGAAAGATCAGTCCCCCAACTTGCACCAGAACATCCTCAATGATTCCATCTGGTCTTGCTAATGATCTATTAGGTAACTAGAGGAATATAGTAGTGGGAGGTGGGATTCCCAAGCCCATATTCTTTAAGTTATATGATGGCATAAGATTAATACTATCTACCAAATCACACAACGCCCGAGCTATCACTTTCTACCCAATGAGATCTCAAGGGTACAACTGCCCAAATCTTTCAGTTTGGTTGACAACCTGTTTTCGATTCTAGATATGCACTTGATGTCATTCAAATCCACTCCCAAATTATGGTAGTGTAAATGATCGTGCAAATATAGAACCCAGCGTGGAGTTAGGGTCGAATCCCACAGGGACTATGCTAATTCCACTATATCTAGTTCAAGTAAGTTTGGAATGGCAAGATTAGAGTCTATCCAAATTAAGGCTGGGAGAATTTACTACAGCTATTGGATGTAAAATAGGTAGGGTTGAAATCAATTTAAGAAAATTCTAGGTAAGTGACCCCAATTATAGGTCGATCCCCCTAAATCACCTAATATGGATAAACTGAGTATGGGTTAGGGTTGAGCATGAAAGAAAGACTTAGGCAATCCATTGGTATCTTTCAATAGCACCATAGGTTTCAATCTACTTCAATTTTGACAAATTGAAGAGAACTCCCTCCTACCCACTTGCTTGTTTGCCAATTAGAATTCAACCGATGTCTAGGAGAACTCATTAAACAAGGGTTATACCTTGAGTTATTATTGATTGATGCTAACCCAACCTAAATTTTTTGTTTCAAGCCTCATAAAGGTAATTGGGAAGGATTGGATGACTCTCATCACCAATCACACACTACAAAATAATAATCAATCAAATGCTCATAAGTCCAAACTCAATTTTATCAAATTGGAATCATTAGGGTTCACAAGCCTAGATTTGGGTGTAGTTACCCCTAGCTAGAAGAAAAAGAAGATAAAGAGAGTAACTAGACATTCTTACTAATACAATTGCAAGATGTAGAAGAAATCTTCAATTGATAAACTTGGGTCTTCAAATTAGAAGCTAAAATCTAAGATCTACAAGAAAAAGTAAAGCTATCTATCTATCTCTACTCTCTACTGAAACTAATGAATGTAAAGCTTTTGGAAAAAAAAGAAAAAAATCTATTTATACCATGTCCCAAAAATTCAACTTAATTTAAACTCAGAGTTTTTAGGTTTGCAGGGACGGACCATCCTTTGGAAGGTAAGAATTGGTATGAGAAGTTCAAATTGACATGGTACTCATATGAGGGGGAAGTTGATGATGCCTCTCTCAGGAGGAAATTCTCACTCATCCACCAAGCTTGTATTAGCCATGGGGTGATCCCAAGTGTTCCAACACCCAGGTTCGGTAAATATAGACTTGGGTTTAGAGCTATATACAAATCTACGCTCCCACAATACAGGTCACTATCAGGATAAGATTACAGTGAGTGACATCACCCTTGGTTTGAACAAAACTGCCCTCTCTCTCTCTCTCTCTTCTTGGAGTCCCGCACCACCCAATAGAGTCCTAGAATGATTTGATAGAGCAATCTAAATACAAAGCCATGATAGACCTTATTTATGTCCCTAGATCTTCATGTTAGTGGTTGAGGTGGAATAACAATTACCAAAATCACCTCTATATGCACATGAGTAAGTTCCAAAAGCTCGCTCGGGTGTGGTGGAGGTTGATTAACAATCGAATATGTCCACTTAACCACTACTCCATTGTGAGTCGGAATGAAGATTGCATGATATGTTTCTTCACGATCGGACAACAGCTAAACATTGGCTATAGGATGCTGAAAAAAATCCACAGGGCAAGGGATACCTTGGTCAAGCGCTTGCATTTTTCCAACACTGTCACTACACTTGCTATGATTGGTGTCTTTATCCCCAAGGTGATATGATCATTTCTTCTCCTACAGAGATTGTAGATATAAGAAAATTTCCAAGGTCTCAATGAGACCCCTAGAGCAAAGCTGACACAAGCTTAGGAGAGAGACGTGCAAGAGAATATTCTCGTGTAGATGCATAAAATGATGGAGTGATATCGTCTTCAAGCATGGATAGACTTCAAAGAGCTGGATGCATAATTCCCCTTACTATAAATCTCTAGAAATATGTTAGGTGAAGGGGTAAAGCTACCGGAAAATGAAGATGTCAACATTCAAGACCTAATGAGTTGTGCATCTGAGGGAGGTAAAAATAAGGAGTCAGATGTTGCTGAAGGATATGACTCTGAGGAGGATGAGGATGATGATAAAATCCCACCCAAGTTGTCTCATGGTAAGGGCAAAGGCGAGGGCTCCGATGAGAAGTAGGCCCTACAGGTCCTGGGGAATATCTCTCACCTTACTTTTATACTTTTATGCTTTAATTATGCATTTAGGATATTGCATGTCTTAAGTGTGGGGATACTATCATTGTAATAATATTTTGAGGTTGGGATATTTATGCCATAAGATTAAAAGAAACAAAAAAAATTGATTTCTTTTTTCTTAGTTTTTATTTAGTAATTTCTTAGTCCTCATGATGCGGCATAAAACATCCGCCCCTCTATTTTTATTTTGACCTAGGTTAGTTTTTGGGAGAGAGAGGGGCCTTTGAACTGGGTTATTTTTATTTTTAGGAGTAGGAAGGATTGTTCGCTATGATGGATGGTTGATGATCATTTGAGGGAAGACTAGTCGATAGATAATAGTATGGAACCTTGATCCCTTGAGACTAAGTTAGATGTTAGGAGCTCAGTCTAGGTGTTTCATTGAACAAATGTGCAAGTTTCGTGATATGAATGTAGACACATGCTGCGAAAAACAACAAATAACCTCCCTTTAGACACTTAGGTTCATTCTCTTGATTCACCATTATGATGTCAGCCTAAAACAAAAATTGTGTGCTTTAATTCTTAACCAAGGTGTAATAGGTATCTAGCTAGAGTAAAGTATGTGCCATATGTGAAGTGATTTTAGTCAATATTTCGTGCTCTTATGTTGATATCTAGAACTTTCCGATGTGTGTATAACGTGAAATGAAGAATGCAGAGTTAGAAGATAATGGAGGTGTTTCTTTTATAAGCCATATTTCTCCATTTATCTTTTACCTATCCTCATAATATTCTTAGTTAACCCATCGAGCCTTTAGTCTATTCTTTTGATAACCACATCTGAAGCTAATTCCCTTTGCTTGATTGACCGTGAATTTGATCCCATGACTCCTGTGAGCACTTAGAATCACAAGTGAGTAAGCTCTTAAGTGTGAATTGGAAGATGGTAGAGTGGATTAGGGAGGATGGAAAAAGGAAGAAAAAGATTAAGGGTGCATATGCTGAGAAGAAATTAATAAATGTGGTAGGAAAAAAAGATAAAATATATAATATTAGATATAATTGATTTCTCCTTGCTAGTGTAATAAGAAAAATTACCTAAATAAAATGGGTAACTTAGAGGACATAGTGGATAAAATAGAGAGATAAGAGGAGTTGACAATTTGAAGAAAAATGCACTAAACAAATCAAGAATGTGTGTTGTATTAAAGTGTTTAGGGAGGACAGTCACTATTTAGCCAAATACTTCCTATTCAATACTTAGCCTACTTTACAACCATTTAAGTTCTACTTGATCCTAATAAGACGTTCTTGAATTAATAGAGTAGCTACATGAAAGGTAATTTTATGGTTCATCTCATATTGCATGTTGAAATTCCTTGAGCAAGTGAGTGTAATTCAACTTTTATCCCATGTATATGATTGTTTGTTTCATATGGAGCGAATGTTAGGAAACTCTCTTGTTTGGTGAAGGCACATAGTTGGCGAAATATCGATGAAGTGTAACTTTTTGCTAGATAAGCATAAAGGTATTTGCCGATGACTATATTAAGAGTTAGTCTATGAAGCTAGGTCATCTTGAGGAGGTTGCTGTTGAATCTTAAAAGAAGAAATCTTTTTGAGTTTTGTGAAGGCATAATGTATTTAGAAATTGCATAATTATTGATCAGTGTACCCTTATCCTGAGCAGACTTGTTCACTTGATGTAGCTCGATGAGATAGTCAATCTGAAGATAGGGTGTTGAGTAAGTGTTTTCTCAAGTGCAAGCAAAAATCTAAGTGTGGGGTGTTGATATTCGAGAAAAAATGCATATATTTAGCCATCAATTACCTTACATTTTAGTCCTTTTTGTCACCTTTGCATATTAATTTTATCATGTTTCACTTAATATTATGGTTTTGATGTGTGTAGGCACTTTTGCTGAAATTAAAGCATTTTGAGGTATTTCGTCGAAGTTTAAAGAAGATCACATGACGACGGAAAAAATGGCGACACCTTGAAGCAGCGCCAACCCTTCGACACAAGGGTGGTGCAAGAACATAGCAGTTGCCTTACCTCACAACAACAAAGGTGGCATGAGAAATCTGGCTGGAAGAACCCAAAACACACTATTGTGCCACCTATTGCGACGCGAGGATGGCGCGAGACAAAGGATTTTGTCGTGCCCACTCCACAATAAAGGTGGCGTGAAGATACCTACTGGCATAATCCATATTGCATTGTTGTGCCAACCCTTGCAACCCAAGGGTGGCACGAGCTGGCAACTTCCTAGTCCGAGTATGAATCAGCTAGTTTAACCATTACTCGACCCTAAATTCTACAAATAAGAATTTTGAAGATTAAAAAAGAGTTGGACATTATTTTTGAAGCCAAGGATAGGGAAAAGCAAGATTTCCTTCTGGTTTATTTCTTCTCTTTATTTCATGCAACTATTTCTTATAAACTCATGAATTCTTGTATGCTTATGAGAATCTTAAGTAGCCAAACTTTCTAATTCTAGGGTTTTGGCACAAACATGATGGCTGTCATTTGAAAATTATTTATGCTTATTAAATGCTCCATATTTTGGGTTATTTATTTCTTCTTGATCTTAATTATTCGTTAGCTTGATCATCTTTCAAATATTATCTATGACTCATTAATTGAACTCGAAAAAGAAAATTGCAAGGATAATAAGAAGAAGTAGATCTTGTTCGTGAACCTTTTAGGGAAAGGGAATTGATTTGCTAATGAGACAAGAAATAAAACCTTTAGCCTTAAGTTAATATAGATAAATATGCATGCACTTCACTATTAGCCTACAATCATAGAAATATAGGTGTTAGGGATAGTCAAGTAGTCTTAGATTTATTGAAAAGATACTCAACAAAGTAATAGCAACTAGTAACCCGAGAGAATAAATAGGTATAACAATTTGAACTCAACTAGATTGTTCAGTTGCCAAGACCCTAGACTTTTATCTCTACCGAACAAAACCAACAATTTTAACACATGCTATAATTACTTTTGTGTCGTAAATACTTTAGTATAACCAAAACGCAAGAATCAATTGTCTTTTTTGAATAGTTGGAATAAGAATTTCAACTAGAAAATCAATATGACAAGTCTACGTGGGTACGATAATCTAGACTTGAATATCCTATATTACTTGTGCGATCATGTGCACTTAAGCGTGTGTATTACTTGTGCGATCATGTGCACTTAAGCGTGTGTTTGGATGCATCAGAACCCCCTTATTACCCATTACCCTTAATTTCATTTAATACATTAAAATTGACACCTCAAAAAATCAAGAAATCTCTATTTGCCTCAAACCAAAACCCAACCGTCAACTTATGAATTTGCCCCTTTTGTAACGCTTTCGCACGGTCAAAATATATTCAAATATAGAATCCATAAGAATGTGAACCCAATGACACCCATATTTTTATATAAAATTTTGGTTCAAAATTTAGGTCAAAAAGTCGCCCCTAGTCTGAGGAGTCAAATCTAAATTTCCTTCAGATTATGTTAAACCAAAATGTAACAAGTCTGTACATGAAATTTAGCTAAAATGGATCATTATTCGACCCCTGAATTATAGATTCTTACTCTAAGAACCCAAGATTTAAAACTCTAATTTTTTTTACCCAATTTGATGAATTAAAGCGTGAAATAATCATGTATTTAACTGAGGAGATAGCATATTTAAGGTTAAAAACTTACCCCACAAATGAAATGAATCCAACATCTCGAAAATTACCAAAACCGAGTCTCCTAACTCTCAAAAATAAAAATAAAATAAAAAGGTCGGGCATGGAAAAGTCTATTTAAAACGTCCAGGAATCGGTCTCGGGTGTCACAATTGTGAACCTGACAGACTACCCCTAGATGTCGTAATTGCGAGTCCAAGACCTAGCAATTGCCAGGCTTTCCCCTGTCAGTCTTCCCCTGTCTCAGATGCTGCAATTACAAATTGAGACCTCACAATTGCGAGATTTCACCGGTCTGTCAAACTCGTTTTTGATCTTGCAATTTCGAGATTCCCCAAAAATATGATGCTTTGTAATTGCAAATCTAATATCACAATTGCGAAGGACACCAAATATTAGCTGACAATAATGTCCAAACATAACTCAGTTCTCCGAATAGACCATCGAAATTTGTTTAGAACCTCATAGAAACAAATCAAATATGCAGATTGACTATAAAACACATTTCAAATATGTTGGAATCATCAAATCACTGTCCCGAGGTCATTTTGACTGAATATTGGTCGGGTCAACTCTAAGGGGTCATTTGGTAGGCTGTATTAATTAGAATAGTCCTTGGATTAAAATTTAGTCCAGCTAATACATTATTTGGTTACTCAATTCAATTTAATACATTGATTACTTATACACCGTAGGGTGTATTATTTTATACCAAGAAAATAAAGGGATTATTAATCCCTGGATAAGACCCATAAATGACTAGACTACTCCTAAATTCTCTTTTCTAAATTTCTTTATACAAAAATTCAAGGGTATAACTGTAAAGAAGATTTTTGTAGAGTATTAAATCAACACAATACATGGTATATCTAGTTTTTAACATAATAAATCAAACACTTGAAAAAAAATAATCCCTACATTACTAATCCCTACATTAGCAATCTCTGCATTACTAATCTCTGTATTACTTGTCTTCGTACCAAACGACCTAGAACTCCTTCCAATGACCAAAATCACTCCCGAGCGCCTTGAGATTGGTGCAAAAGTCCAACTAGGACGTAATTCTATCTTCTGAAGCTAATGAAATTGTTCAAACTCGGACACGACCTCATTAATTCATAGTGTTAACTTTGGTTAAACTTCTAGAATTTTAACACTTGAAGTGAACTACCTTCTCCGAAACTCATCCAATCACCTTGAAAATCGTGTCACTCAACCCTATAAATCATAAATCACATATAAGTACCACGGGAGAGGTTAAATAGGAAAAACAGATCAAATTTAGAAAAAGACTATGATGGTCGTTACACTCGGCGAACACCATTTTTTTCTGGTTTGGTTCGTTGGTTGTCTAGCGAACTGCAACCCTTTTTTTATTTTTATTTATTAGCTCACTGATTCATCTTCCCACTAGACCTAATCAATGGTGTGCCTTTAGCCTAGATCTGACACTGCCGAACTTCCAATTTTTGTTTTGTTAGTATTATTTACTCTTATTTATCCACCATATTTAAAATATATTTTTATTTTTACTTCACCCTTTAATATATCAATTTTTTTCATATTTTATCCTCAACATTAATTATATTTTCCTAAATTATTTCCAAGGATTTAAAATAATACATCAATTAATATGAATATTGTGATAAAATACTCATATTAGTTATTGTTTCTTAAGAGGCCTATAAATCTAAAATGAAAAAATAAAAGCGAAGGGAGAAAGTAAATTCTTGGCATGTTACTTTCAAGATTATGATAGAGATTTTGCTTCTTTAATTTGTTTTTCTTTGAAATTGTGCGTATAAAGGAGGATGTGAGACAACGAACAGCCTATTCATCAAGTGCAGCCTTCTCATATTCATCATCGACATTTCCTATTATGGTTTTCCCGGCCAACAATGCCATATGGTAGCCAGGAAGTTGTTTGAATTTGAATGGAAAAAAAATCTGATTGAATTATTTTTTATCATTTCAGTAATATGTGAAATTAACTGTACAAATGATGCTTTCTTCTTACGAATAAATGGTGG
>JACEIK010001096.1:87252-98840 GCA_018107945.1 Datura stramonium
ATTTATTTGATTTGATTTAATATAATAAAGTTAATTTATCTTGTATTTCTTGTGAATTCAAATATAAATTTTTTAAAATAAAAATATTATAAGTGAGAATAATACTATCCCATCTTCTTTTTTTAAATTATTTGACTGAGTAGCTTAGAAGGAAATAGGAGACGTAGGAAACGGAAATTGTGATTGTGTTTTTTTGGACAAAAAATTGTATGGTTTAAATATTGTCCAAATTGACATCCACGTGGTGGTTTTGTGTGATTCTTCTCTTCTTATTTCATTTCCCTTTCTTTATTCTACAACTTCCCTGGACCCATCACTTCAGTCCTCAACTAACCCATTCCCCAATTGAAACCACGCATATTCCACCATTGGGTTTCATGTCTTTCATCAACACACAAAATAACAGAAACATTTTCAGCTCAGATAAGTTTGGGGGGAAAAAAGAAGATAGTTTCTTGTTGATTCTTGAAGGAAATTTTTCTGGGTAAGTTCTACGGTCTGTTCATATTGTTCTTTTTTCATCTTTAGTGCTTGGTTAATGGTTGACTATTTGTGTGTGATTTTGTGGATAGAAAAGGAGTGTGCTTTTGGAGAAAAGAAAGAGCATCTTTCTCTTCTTAATAGGATTCTGTCTCATACTATGCTATTAGTCTATTACGAATCTTGGAAAAAGCTTAGTTGTGCATCTTTCTTTTGCTTCTTTATAGTACTCAATCGCCAATATTGTTCCTAATTTGTGATAAAAAATTGATCTTTCTAAATCCCAATATGGAGAATAAATTCGAGCCTTCTTGAGCTAGAAGAAAAAATTATGTAGAGTGAATGCCTTTAGAGTCTAAGTTCATGGTAATACAATATTCTTACCTAGATGTTCAATATGTTTCAATAAAATAGTGAATTTAAATTCCTAAAATAGTGTTACAACAACACTTTGTTGAAAATCTAGTAGTACCTAGTCTCATAAAGAGTTTCTTTTTTAAGTTGGAGGAAAGTGGAAGTACTTTCCTTTTATTGTGCAGAAAATGGGAAAGGAAAGTTACATTTCAAGAATAGTATGATTTCTTGAATTTGAAATATCATGTTCTGTCTGATTTATTTTTGGAATTCTAGTGATAGCCTCTGCAATTTGAAACTGTCAAGCTTTTGGTAAATAGTAGTTACAATGAGCTTTTTACCAGGATCTTCAAATCATACTTGGCCACCAGTTATGACAACCGATACAACAACTCCAAGCTATTGGCTGAACTGGAGATTCTTACTCTGTGCAATATTGATATTAGCAGCTATGGTGGTTTCAGTTCTCATTATATGGATGTATGAAAGTTCTTCAAAGTCGAGAAGCCAGCGAAGAGAAAATGGGCAAAAGAAAGCAGGGTTTTTGTACAAAGATGATGTTTGGAAGACATGTTATAAAGCAATCCATCCTAATTGGCTGCTTGCTTATAGACTAATTGCTTTCTCCCTGCTTATGTCTGTACTCATTGCAGATGTAGTTCTCCATGGCGTACGCATACTTTATTTCTATACTCAGTAAGGATATCTCCATGTTCTTTTGCTCCATATTTCACCTTGGCATTTGTTTGTTTTGGGTTTACTCTACGGCTGATAATCGGAAGCTGATCCAAGATCTGAACTTGTTTATGTGGTCAACCTTTAAGGTTCTTAGCACTGAACACAACTAACTTTATGGGTTTAAAATTTAGTATTTGTTCAAACATTTAGTGTTTTTTTTACATATATGTCTATGTATCGTGTTGAAAATATCCATTAGTTGAACAGGTTGGAGATAGGCTGCATCCACCTCTGCTGAAAACCACTTTTTAGAATGTGGATAGCGTGGTCTTTTGATTATGTTCTCTCCAAAGCTGCATTTTTTATTAATTCCTCTTTAAAGCCTGATCAATTTTGCTGTATCCACTCATTCCTCAAAAACAACATCAATTTCTTGATAAAAACTTAAAATGTTTACCTTCAATTTCTTGTGATCTCCCCCTTGTAGTATTGAAGTGCTATAGTGTTAATTATTTCCCTTTAATACACAAACAAGCTCACTATAAACTCAATAGCTCAGAAAGAGTAACTTCAAAATCTAAAGATAACAATGTGTAATAAATTTCACTTTTGACTTCCATGTATGTTAACCAGCTATTTTCTTGATTGAAATATGATCAATCTTATCTTTTGCTTTTCTTTGTTCTTTTTGTACTAAACAGGTGGACATTCACCTTGGTTACAGTCTACTTTGGGGTATGTTACTAATCTATGACCATCTTTACTATTAATTTCTGGATATGAACATCTTCAAAAGTGTCCAAGTTTGGTTCATGTATACATATTTTTGAGAATGGACACGAGAAAAGATGTAATACGGAGGAATAAATACTCTGTTTCTCCCATCCTGCAAGGCGGACAATTTGTTAATTATCCTTCAGTAAACAGCTAAAGAATTTGTCATTCACAATAGCATCATGTCTGCCCCCATCCCTTTTACTTTCTGATTATTGTATTTCTTATATAAGTTGGTAATGCTCTCAGCTAAATTTACTAGCTAGGATCTTCACTGTCCATCCATGGCTGTCTCCAATCTCGCAAGGGAGGTAGTGGTGTGAGCGCCAATGGTGTTGTTGATACAGAAAGAGGTACTTACACTGCTCCCGTTCCTGAAAATGCAAGCGTACTTATTGTATCCAATGGCTTGAATTCCCATGGCGAGCCACATGTTACAGAAGCTGCAGATTCTTGGGGCCTTGCCTTTCAAATAATCTTCCAGGCATGTTCAATCTAGATCCATTTACCTTACTTTGTTCGCAAGTTATACAACCAGTCATGTAGATTTCTTTCCCTTTCATTTCTTTTTGCTGTTAGGGTATTGCAATAAAGGCGCAGAGAGTCTATCTACTCCCATGTGGTATATAGAATATCTGAATCTTCTATAATTTCTCGTGTTAGTCACAAATGTTTGATTATTTAGTTCCTTTCAGTCTGGTCTAACATATTTAGGCCTAGTTAGGCACCCTGCGTAGTTGCCACTAGTTAGTGTTGTTTCTCTGTTAAATCCTGCAAGAAAGATTTTTCTGGAGGGATCATCTTTTTATCACCTGAATACACCTTTAGTTAATGATATTACTTTTCCTTAAGTAGATGTAATGAGAAGATTTATATGGCACTAGATACAGATATATATGAAGTGGTTTAGTACTATTCATGCTGCATTTTATGGATACTTGGCTAATTGTTCCTCCTCCCCAAATAATTTGTAGATGACTGCTGGTGCTGTTGTGCTTACAGATTGTGTTTTTTGGCTCGTTATCTATCCATTCCTCACTGACAAAAATTACAAATTACATTTTGTAAGTATGAGAACTTTGCTTTCTTATCTTAATCTTCTTTTAGTTCCAAAAATTTTGCTTGATTGTCTCGCGTCTTTGATGCTTTTCTTCAATTCATGGCTCATCTGGGCTAATGTTAATGGAATCAAGCTTGAGCATTCTTCTTAATGGTATGGGATTTATTGCAAGGACCAGATTTTTGGTGCGGTTATGCATTGCTATCCAACTGTTGTAATCTTCAGTTTACAATCTACCCATTCTTGCCATCAAAAGTTGATGCCTTGATCTTCTTCCTTCCCGCTATTTTCTTAGTTTTTAGAAGCATGAATCATCAAAACATTAGTGTAACCTCAGTTTGCACGGTAACCTACGCAAGATTTTGTATAAGCCGTGTCAACATTCCAAATTCCCAGAGTAATAGATTATTAACACTAATCCAATGTAATTAGAAAAATCTACTTAAAAGATATTCCTTGGAGAATACCAGAGGAGTTGGAATTGAGTAAAAGATGGAAAGTGAACACAATGGGATTCTTTTTGAAGTACAATTTGGAAATTTAGAAAGAGTAGTTGATATTTCGAACTTATTTATCTTTTGGTAATGAAGCCTTTTTAGATGCATGATTGTATTCGTCTTCCTTTTTACCTTTTTGTCTTTGGATTTCCACATCTTTGATCATATGGCGTTTTAGTGTCATCTTAAGGCTCTGATTTGCTAAACCTGTAATTTCTTACAACTGAACCCATCACATTTCTAAAATTATGGTTCAATTTAAGAATTTAATTTTTTTTTTGAAATTTTATTGAATTGTCACATATATTGGTGTTTTCAGTTGTATTATATACTACATCCGTCTCTGCCTAAGCTGATAGTCTACGTGTTACTGCAGCTGGCTGTATGTATGCATTCTGTCAATGCTATTTGCCTTCTAGGCGATGTGTTTCTAAATCGTCTAGTAAGTTTCAAGTTCCCTGCTGTCTAAGCTTTACATGTTATACATATCGCAGCGTGGTTAATATTCATTCTTGCTTCCTTTTCAGCGGTTCCCTTTCTTCCGGATAGCATATTTTGTTCTTTGGACATGCATGTTTGTCACTTTCCAGTGGATCCTCCATATATTTGTTTCTTTGAGGTATATTCGCATTTGATCATGGTGACTATTGTTGTTATGGGACAACCCGACTCATCTAACTCCTTATGCTTTATTACTAAAAAGCTGTTAACTCCTATTTGCAACAGGTGGCCGTATCCCTTTCTAGATTTGTCATCTCAATATGCTCCCCTATGGTATGTTTGCTACCTCATACGAACTTTTTACACTGCGTATTATGATTTTTTTCGAAGAGAAAGACGTGTAGCAAGGTTGAAGATATGAATGAAAAATTTGAGTCTTATAAATTTCATTAATCAATAGGCCATTATTTGGCCACATAAACAAAGTAGTAGTTTCCTCCGACAACTTAAGTACTAAAATCTTACTAAAACTAAGAAATTGAAGATTCTACTAAATCAACTATTATAAGTAGAGATGAGCAAATTAGTATATGCAGAGTTGTTGAATACGCGCTTATTTGCGCTCTTCATGTAATTTTCAACCAAATATGAAATTGCAGGTACTTTGCTGTTGGTATTCTCCATCTCCCTTGCTATGGAATGTTTGCCATACTAATTAGAATAAAGAAGTATTGGTTACCCAGATTATTTCATAGCCCCATGGAGATGTAAGTCAAGTTGGAGATATGTCCTATCAGTTCAAACTTCATTATATTAAGCAGACCAGCATTACACGACATACTATTTTTATTTCTGTGGTATTATTTTTAGTGCACTGAAATAAGTCAGTAGGGCAAGATATGAGATATAATTTTTTTTTCTCTATTGGTTTGATTTACTGTGTCATTGTATTTGTTGGATCCATCCCATTGATAAGAATTCCCATGTGCCAATTTACTTGGCTATTTTTTGTTTCCTTGGAGCCAAAGTTTGGCAAGATGGGGAGGAAACTAAATTATGTAATTTTTTTTTTTGAATCTTCAAATTCTTATTTGAATATAATTTAAAATATTGATGGACTCTTGAATTTTTTTTGTTAGCCTTAATAAAGTTAAAGTGAAGACGCTATTAGAAAAAAAAAAAATTGTGCATTTTTTTGT
Organism: Datura stramonium; assembly: GCA_018107945.1. NCBI lineage: Eukaryota > Viridiplantae > Streptophyta > Magnoliopsida > Solanales > Solanaceae > Datura > Datura stramonium. Next base: position 92,736 of record JACEIK010001096.1, read on the forward strand.
AAAATTAATAGACGAACATCTGTCGATTTTATTAAATAAATAAAAATTATCAGTAGTACTCTATCACTTTCATTAAAAAAATTTATTAATTTTTTAATAGTGTCTGTCGATTACCTTAACGCAATATAGACCGATGTCATACGTCATTTTTCGTCTTTTAAAAAAATTATGTTATCCAATATTGCTGGTACCTGTAGTCATCAAATTCTGAATCTGCCTCCGTTTGTAATCACAACAAAAATAAAGAGAGAAGAGAAAGAAGAGTGAGGCATCACAGATAGAATTTAAGAAATAGTCTATGAGGAAAAATAAAAAGTTTGAGCGATATTGTAGTGAGGTAGAAAAATTAAAAGAAGGCTATTTTCTTTTGAGTGTGTGGTGGTCTTTGGAGTATTTTACTCAGATCTATCATTGTAAAATTCGTTGCTGTCAGTTATTCCTCTCCGCCCGTATTTTTTCCTTATTAAGAAGGGTTTTCACGTAAAAGTTTTGGTGTCATTATTGCTCTTTTTTATTTTTATTGATTACGTATCTCAGTGCTACTTTATCATTCCACTGTTTATTACCGTAAATATTATTTTTATGGCTGATTTATTCTCAAAACTATTTACATCTTTGTTATGCATACTCAAATTGTTAAAAGGGAGAAGAATGTAAACTAAATTAATTAGCAGCTCTCCCGTGGCGATGTTGCAATGTTCCTATGTATAGTGTTTACACCAATTTTGGACACTATATTTCATGAATGGTGCATTTTCTAGTAGTCTCTACTCTCTCACTTTGGTGCATTGGCAAACACACACTAATGTTTAGTAGGCCGTTTAGAAGTTCAAGTCACTTATAAACTAGTCTAACTGGCTAGAAATAAATATAGATGCATTTATGCATTTGATGATTGGATGGGAAAATTTCTTGAATGTGTCACTTTTTTGTGTGACGTGGATCCACATTATATACTTTTTGGTTATAAATTTTAGATTTACTTTTTTAAAAGTCTCACAAAAAGAAGTCTCACATAACTAATGTCAGTTGTGTGACACTCACATGATTTATGTTTGTAAAAGTTTTTGATGGATGATATGATGACTCAACTTCATAAGTTGTGATAGGTATCTAAAGCAGTGTTATGAAAGGCGCTCGCCTCTCGCCGTTGGCGACGTGTCGAGGCGAGCTGCTGTCGCCATCCTCTATCATGGCGAGGCGAAATCCAAAGGCGCTAATGGCGAGAAAGGCGTCGCTTTTTTATTTTTTTAAAAAACTTAAGGCTTTAAACAGTTAAATTTTTTTTTTAGTGTTTTAATTTCACTTTTCAATTACCAGCGGCTGTCTTCCCGGCGAGAAAGACAACGACTTCTCCTTCTTCTTCTCGCCTTCTCCAGACTACAGGATCAGGTACGCTTCTTAGTTCTTCTTCTTCTTCTTCTTCAGTTCTTTTTCTTTTTTTCTTCTTCTTCTTTCTTCTTTCTTCTTTTTCTGTTTTTTTTTCTCCTTCTTTTTCTCGCCTTATCGCTTCTCTAGACTCTGTTTTCTTGAGTTCACTGTTCTACACATAACAGAATCTGTGTCTGGATGTCTGCTCTGCCACTGCCCATTTTTTTAAAAAAAATTGGAGTTTGTTTATTTTTATTTATGCCCAACTAAATTTATTTAATATATATATCAATTAACACAGTAATAATTTGGCAATTCCAAAATAGTATTACTTATTTTTAGTTTTTGAATTGAAATATTTGTTAATATGTTATTGCTATTGAGATTTTGATTATTTATATATGCAATTAAATATTTTAATTTTTTAATATTAATTAGTGTCTCACTTCAAAAAGGCGAGACAGGCCCTTGTCGCCATTTATCGTCTTTCGCCGTCCAAAACACTGATCTAAAGAGTGAATATTCAATAGGTGCACTATCATATCTCAGCTCAATTTGTTCTCACGTCGAAAGTGAAACCGACCACAATTAATAGAAGTAAAAAAATCTAAAATTTTAATATACAATAGTCACTAAAATATATAGAATTGTGACAAATCAAATATTGCTTAAGTCCCAATTAATGTTGAGTCTCAAGCTATAAATTGTTCTCGTCTTGGATGTAATATGGGTAACAATAGTAGGATATAAATAGCTAAATTACATTTGTTTAAAATAGAATATTTAAACAATAGCACTTCGACCAAAATCACTATTTTCTCTAAATACTTTATTATCTCTACCTACTAGAACAATTACAAGCATATACAATAATATATATTCCATACTTTTAGTACTGCTCCGTATTCTTTTACACACTTTAGTTTATATATAAAACATTAAGTATTAGAACAAAAAAAAAATGCAGGGTTGACACAATAGTAGCTAATTAAATCTTGTAGGGCTGGCTGGGCTGATACATCCAATTTCTCGGATCGCGAGGCTTGGACAGATCCATTTTGACAGAGATTGAATCTTGAAAGACTGAGCCCCGGCTAGCAAGATCGGGAGGGTTAGTATCCTTTACTTCAAATTAAATAATGTTATCATCCACATGCATGTTAACCCAGGCTTCTATTCCTTCTCCACATTTTGTACTGACAAAAATGATCATATTCTCATATGGAAAAGTGGTAGTGCATACCCATACTGGCTTTCCCCATCCAAAATCAACTTCATACATAGGAAATCTACACCAACTTGTAAAATTACAAAACTCAACTTCCCCTTTAGAAAATAGCTCCACTAATTTTCCCATATGTTTCATAAACTCTTGTCCATTTTCTAATATCTTAGTATAATCACTATTGATTTTCCTTATTGCACTTCTCAACTGGTACACCAAATCATCATTAGTAGTATTAACACTTCCAATTACCATTTCTGGAAATGCAAGTGCAGCTGTCCATAGATTCCCAAAGAAGTAGTCAGGTAAGGTTGGATTCACTCTCGACCTTATGTTCACTGCGTGCACTGCAGCAAACATCTTCTTATTAGAATCTCTCGAAGCCTTCATCAAACGCTTCCATAAAAAGGCTGAGAGAGCTTCAACGCGAGTTGGATCGTTCACTTGTGATCCTGATGAAGCTGATTTCTTGAGAGCATCGAGCTTTTCCTTATCGAAAACAAATCTCTTGGTCATGAAAAGCTTTTCCTTCTTCATCCCTATGGACGGTTTGAAACTTGAATTTGATAGGTCTATTGGAGGAAACAGAGTAGCTGCAAGGTTAAAATTGGGTTGAACAATTTGAGCGTTCCCTTGGCCTCGGGCAATGGCTGCATATGCATTGATAAATGTAACTATGGACGAGCCGTCTCCAACTTTATGTGACATGCATACACCTATTGCAATCCCTTCATCACAATCAAATAAATTAACTTGGACTGCTAGAAGAACATCATCATCATCATCATCATCATCGTCATCATTTCCGTATACTCTTGGGAGGAATTCTCTTAGTTCCTCCATTTTCGGAGTTTCTATAACTTGTGAGAGGCTATAACCATGAACTTGAGCTACAATAAACTCGGCTCCAGCATCATTGCAATCAATGAAAGATTTGTTATCACCGAGCCTTCCAGCCAACGGGTAGAATCGAGTTAAGGCTTCGGATAGAGATTGCTTCAAACAGTACTCTAACTTTGTGGCACGGTTGATATTGTGAAAGAGTTGATCATCATCTTGGTAGAAGAAAATTAGAGGGATGAAAACTGGAGGTGAGATTTGATCAAGAAGTGATAATTTGTGGATTCTAAGAGGAGGAGGAGTTGGGGATGATGGTTTGATCATTTCTTTGGATATGATTTCTACCTTATTGGCTTCCATCATCTCTCTTATGCTTTTACGATCCTCTCAAAATTAAACTACAGAAATGAAGACTGATTTCACAATGCTATATATAGGATGATATCAACAGATCCCAAACATATTTGAGTCTCTTTTATTTTTTTTCATTTCCCATCTGGTGTCAAGTATCCATATTGGACTCAGATTCCCGTCGAAAAGTCTCATTGGGGATAAAGCGCTCCCTACCTCTGATTAAGGATGGGGAAGTACCCTCCACCACAACCTTTGGTATGATATATTTGACTCTTTTGAGTACTACAGTAAAGAAAATAAAGCGCGCGTGCACATTTATATGCGTGCTTTTCTTTGAATTTCTAGCTTTACATGTTGGGATGACAATAGGGCATGCGGGTTAAAGTAAGTCATCTCTGCTAAAGCTTTACTCTGTCATGCCCTTCTCCGTTTAAGTCACTCTCCAATATATTTAGATCTTGCCTCTACCTGCCCCATTTAGTCCCCACCATGTCCTATCCTATTTAACCCCTCATTTACAGCTTCTTTGTTTTTGGTTATTAAAATTAAATATCTTTTATCATTTTATGTCATTTTAAACAGCTTTCTTAAGTTTTGTAGTTTTCAAATTTGTTAGTTCTACTTTCATATTTAGATCACCAACTATTTGAAAACAAAAGCACCATCCATAAAAGGAAAAGTTTCTAAAAAGTTGTAGAAGAAGTGATCCACAAGAATTAACTTTTGATTATATATGTTATCTCATAAGAATTCAAATTAAAATAGATTGGATAAAAAACTCACTAAAATTTTGTTCCGTTAAGAAAACGAAACTCAAAAGATAAATTGAAATGACTGCATAAATGCTTTGTCTTATCCCGCTCTGTTTAATATTTGTTCTTCGCTTTCCAATTTAACTTTTGCCCTGTCTCTTCCTGTCTCGTCCTACCTCATTGTCATTCCTATTTACTTTGCTGGAGATGCATATTATTAAATTCCTTTTAAAATAGAATGATCATATGTCCATGACTAGCTGCACTTATAACAGTTGATTCGATAATGACATGACATAAGCTCCACTTGTCTTGCTCCCACAGTAATTTGATAAAGAGAAGAAAATAGAGGCACATTTGTCAATTTCATCCATAATTCACAACCAAATTAAAAGGATTATTTGACAGATTTGTCAGGACAAAAGGATAATAACCACAATGATATTATTCTCTACGTTTCTTTTCTTTTGAAAAGAATGAAACAATTTTAAATTTAAAAATAATTAACTTTATGCTTTTTATTTTAGTTTTAATTAATTTTATATTTATACAAATATTATTACATGTTTAAAGCTATAAATTTCAAAAAAAAAAATTGTAGACAAACAAATAATGTGAGATATCTTCCTATCCCCAGCTCCTGTTGGATCAACTTGAAAAGCTGGAAAAGGNCTATGAATTTCATTGGACCAATAAATAATACATCTGTTAAGTCTTTAAATATCAATAGGTTAATTATTTAGCTTTTTAAACTATAAACTTTTTTTAAAAAAATTCATATTAATTTAAATATATCACATAAAGTTGAAAAGGAAAAAGTATGTAAGATAGTAAAGTATGTAAGATGGTACTAATTTACCTAACATATTTGACTTTTCTGATTATACTAGCTAAAGGACATAAAGCACAGATCAGCTTTTATTTGATTTGTGGCTTTTTTATATAATAGAAATTAAGTGTTTGGACATAAATATAATAAAATTTGAAGAAAAAAAATATTTAAAGTTAAGTTTAAAAAGTCTATTTAAAAATTGAAAGTTAAATTTTGATATGGAGTTCACCTCAAAAAAAAATAATTACTTAAAGTTTTGCGAAGGGAAAAAAAGTTACTTGAAAATGTTTAGAATCAATTTTGTAAATTTGAAAAATTCAATTTCAAAATAAAATGGAAAAGTGAATATAATATATAATCAAATAATTTTTTGTCATTTTATTTTGAAAAAGAATTGCATATTCAAACGCAATTTTTGAGAGCCAATTATTAATTTCTTTAATGGAATGTGGAAGAAATCAAAATCAATCATCATATGTCCATGAGACCATGAATTATGGATTAGGCCTTTCATCACTAGCTAGCTGCATTTACAACAGTTGATTCGATATATAATGATGACATGATATACTCGTTTTGTTCTCAGAAGAACTTAATAAAGAAAAAAAAAGGATTTTCACATGATTATTCATTTGGATTATAAGTATTTGTTTATAAAGAGATAGAAGGGTAAAAATAAAAATACAAAAAGAGAGAAGCTGAAAATACAAAATACAAAAAGGGAGAGAGGA
>JACEIK010001096.1:125346-143377 GCA_018107945.1 Datura stramonium
CTTTCTGTCTTGGATCATCTCCAATTTCCTGTCTCTCAATTGAATATAATTTTGGTGTGTTGCTTCCTTTTTGTTGTACTTTTTCAATCACTATGTAATTAGGTGAATCTACTCCGTCATTGTTCATATCTTCTCCCTGTGATTGTAATTCTAATCCAGTGTTCTTATTCTCTTCATAATTATCTTCAGATTGGTCTTCTATCTCAGTGTCTTCTGCTTCTTCCATTCTCTCCTTCTACTTTTGGTTAAAACATACCTCAATTTGTTGTTTTTTCCGCTTATTTCCCCTATTATTTTCTTTTGTTGCTATAGGCATGACATCTTGCTCCATCCTTTCCGTGTTATGATAGACCTCTATTCCATACTGTTATTGTGTATCTGCAGTTACTTTGTTTTCTGATGCATCCCTAGTATTGTTGTTGTCCCCATTGATAGTCTCTTTTTCTTGTCCCCAGCAATGTGGAGTGCTTCTTAATTAGGACTAATCTTATGCTACTTTCTTTTCTCCCTTGTGTCATCTCTAGATTTTTGAAGCTCTTGATTATTAACTTTCAAAATTGTTACATCTTCTAGAGCAGCAAACTGATTATGTGAAGTGACTCTGAGTTTTTATCACTGTGAACTTTGATAATATATATCTCTTTCTTTGTTTCTCACAGCATTCCAATGCTCATGATTCCCAACTATCTTGTCACTTGTGAGTTTTTTGGGAAATGACCCTCTAGGAAGGCTTCCAGCTGTTTCATTTATCCCTTGCCTCTATACTTCCTAATGATTATATCCTTTACTTTTGTCTTTGTTATCTGTTATGATAGAGCGTTTCTCCTAGGTGTTAGTACTTGTGCTTGCAGTATTTCTGTTGTCCTGCAAACCCTTTCTCTATTTCCTTGGTGTCCATCCCTTGTAGCCTTTTCTTTCCTGTTGTTCTCCGTATTCTTTTCCTCGTCAAGATGCATGTATCTACATTCAGCTATACTGTGTCCTTGAGGTTACAGTTCCAACAATATTGTATTTTAACCTTCACTATCATTGTTGATCCACAAATTTCATCTTCTATATCCATCCTCACATGATCTGAGAGATTAGCCATTAAATCAACTAGCACCTTCACTTTTATATGGCTAGGTCTTGTTTTATTAATAGTGGTCATGTCAAGATGATGGGGGATACCTACTGCCAATGTCAACGAGAAAAGAGTTTGTTTAACATAGTATGTTAGCAGTAGGTTGGGAAAAGATATTTCTTGGTTATAAAACGAGAAGATACCTAGAAACTTAGGATAGTTCTAACCTAGGGTTACTCTTTCGAGCTTTTGCCAAGCTTAACGAGTGCATTTCAATGGTGATCAATATCCACTCCATTGCCTTGCTAGTTGATAGACTGCACGACCTAGGTTTTTACTTAATTATTGTTAACTTATTACTTACGAATGAAATGGGTTGTCTAACGTATTTCAACCAAGCAGTAAGTAAAGAATATAGTATTTTTACGTGAAAAATACTCGACTCACGAAAGGTGAAAAACCACGACCTGTACCTCAATAGGATTTTTCCCAACTTCACTAATATCAATGAGCCTTTGAACAATAGATTACAACTCTTGTAACCCAAGGAATTATAACTCTAATTCCTAAGCAACTCACATACCTCCCAAGGTATGTGACCACAAAGTCTTCGAGTTAACCCAACTTGAAGACTAAAACAATCCTAATTCAGTTTATAACTGAATTAAGAAAACATCAAACAACTCAATTAAAAACTCCTAATACAAGATTACTTAACTCTTAGCCTAACTCTGTAATAGGACTTGCTTCTTTAAAGAGTTTCTTCGCCTAATAGATCTCGCTCGCTTAATCAATTCTAATTGTCTTTTTCTTTTTGTAAGTACACAGCTTCTCTGAGTGGTTTTGTTCCTATATATATAATCACAACTCTTCAAAGAGTTCTCCTCTTCTTCAAACTGTGTAACCTTCTCTTGCCTCCCAGTTATATGTCAAGTAGGATTCCTTCTTGAAATAGGATTGCCTCTTTCGTATTATAGTCAAACTCTAATCCTCTCAATTTGGCATATGTGTTTATTTCCTTGAGTTTGTTTGACGTAGTTTATCCAACTTCTTAAATCTTGCACGCTTGTCTTTGATTTTATCCTTAACTATGTTGCAAATTCACCGCCTTGAGATAGTGCATTTGGCCCTTTATTGAACCAGCTTGACTTATCTGTTTGATCATTAATTCATCAATCATCAAAACTGCATAGACCCAATAAATTCTCTCTTTTTGATGATAACAAATTCCTTGTCCTTGTGCAAACAGCTATCAATACCTGTAGCTATTAAGATGGAAACACTTGATTGAAATGGGCCAGTCAGTGGGTTATAAATATCACAAACCCTTTATTCCCTTTATTCTTCCCCCTTTTAACATCATTGAAAAGTTGTTTCAACCATGTACCAGCCAAAAAGTGAAGTTAATCAACTTATTACTGCTGGGGAAATCTCCAAGACAATCAGAGTCAAATCACAATAGACATATTAATGGATTAAAAAGAGCAAGAAAAAAAAAACTGAGCCTAAAGACACGGACATTAGATGGAGTAAGAATAGGACTGAAGAGACACAAGAGTATGAACTAGGATGGAGGAACAGAAGGTAGAAGTTGGGTCAGCCTACGAATAGTTTCAACATTTGCAGCCTTTTCTGACTCAAGAGTTTCTTGCAACTCATCAATTTTGCTCTGAAGATCAACTTTCTCCTTCTCAGGAGTTGCTTGAGCAGCCTCTAACACAGCTGATTTCTCAGCCAGGGAAATTCGCATTCTCAGGAAAAGGGTATCTGCTCGTCTCATTGAAGCAGGTAGATCAACATGCTTCACCTGTACAAGTACATCTTTGATCATCTGAAATGTCCAAAATTGAACAGGTACAGAATAATCCTCAAACACTTGTGACAAACAGAATGAGTAAGGAAGAGCACGTCCCTTCTCATCTTTGGTAAGCACCCGCTACATGTGCTTGATGATCAAGCTAGGCGAATCAATCTTGACTTCAGTGTCAAGGAGTTCCATTAACGTGAGATCAAGTTAATTTTCCTCCGTCCTACTTTCCTTCCTTGGTATGAGAAACTTGTGGACTATATTAAAGTACAACTTATGCACGGGAGACATTTCCCTCTTCTGAATAAGCCTGTGCTGAGTAAGAGATGGTTGGTCAGAAAACTTTCTGCAAATATCACGGGAAGAGGCTAAGTTATCCAATGGTGGCCATTCAAATTTTACGTAATAGTCCCAACTCCCACTGGAAATTCTCAAGATCCTAGCCATATCTTCAGCGACCAGATCGATGGACACCCCCTAATAGTAGAGGAAAATAATGACCCATTGGCAACCCCTCGTGCATAAAACTTCACCACTTCTGGTTTTTCAAATTTTCTCTACACATCCCCTTGAAGAAACAAAGATATCCAACCTTGGAATTCCAACTTAGCAATCAATGTGACCATCTTAGGTCCAAAAAAACCTGCCACCACCCTTCTCTGAAGAACAACTCATTTTTAAAAGTGAAGAACATGGGAGAGGTAATCATCAGAAAATCCAGATGTGTCAATCCCTTCAGACACATCATCATCATAGACCTTTGATTCAGAGTCCTTGGAAGAAATAGGTCGAGCAACCCGTTTCGATGACCGGGTCTTTGGAGTAGATTTAGAAGGAGCTTTAGGAGCAAGTGTGGAGGAGGGTTTGGGAGAGGGTTTTGAAGAGTCTTGGAAGTTCTCGTGGAGGTAGACTTGGCTGGAGGAGAAGTCTGAGATGGCTGAAAAGAAGAGGTTTTTGGCAAGGGTTTCCTTTGCGATGAAAGAGCACCGAAGGATTTGGTCTTTTTGCTCTTTTGAAGAGCTTGTTCTAGAATTGCATTCTCTTGACGCTTTCTAGTTCTTGTATGAGGAACCCTAATTGGACCAGCAGAAGAAGGTGTTTCAGTGGTAGGTTCATCATCAGGAATGGGAATGGCAGTCCCAAATTTTTTCCTCAATCTAGTTCTAACTCTTTGCGAAATTAATTCCATAATAGGTGTACCCACATTGTCAGCTATTTGGAGAGGGGATACATCACACACCACAGGTGAGGAACTAGACCCAAATGAAGGAATGGTTGAAAAGTAGAGAACTGTTTTTTGAACGCATTCCAGGCAGAAAAGTTAGACATTTTGGAAGAAATAGGAGGAGGAATATTTGGAGATTGAGATGCAGAGTCATGCAATACTATCTCACGAGATTCAGAAGTATCTTTAGAAACGACTGTCGGAATCTTTCTAGAAGAGAAAGATGGTGAAGTCGTGGTGAGAAAGAAGAGGAATTTCAAGATTTAAAAGACTCTGTTGCTTTGTTCTTCTTTTAACTCTCCTAACTGCTCTTTTTATATGTGATAGAAGGGAGATGAATCGTGCGAGTAGATGTGCTGATAAGAGAAATGTGACAGGTGATGGGACAACGATTTTAGCCTTTTGAGAAAGGTTGAGTAATGACAATTTAGAAATAATAAATGAATAAGACAGGTCGTCCCAGCTGTTTCACATTAGTAGTACTCACTTTTAATGAGATAGAACATATTTGATGTTTATGATTTAATGCTTCACCATTGCTTGTGTGTACTAGGTCTCTACATAATCTTATACAGAAATATTTCAATTTAGATTAATACCCTGGATTTGGAACACACAATTAAATGTGCATGACTAAATTTAGTAACATTTTAGCAAGTAATATGTTGAAAAAAAATTTCTAATCAATCATTGAGGGAGGGTTATACAATATTAATCATCCCCAAGTCAGTGGTTCCCTTTAGATACCTTAAATTGATAGCCTTAAGATGGGATTCTTTGGGGTTTGCTTGAAACCTAGCACATAGTCCAACACTAAAGGCAATGCCAGGTCTACTGGCAGTGAGATATAAAAGAGATCCAATTATTCCTCTATAGAGTTTCCGCTCTATGGATGGACCTGTTTCATCAAGGTCTAGTTTTGTGGCAGTAGTAATGGGATTGTCAATTTTATTTGCATCCTCCATTTTGAACTTTTTGAGTAGTTCCTTCACATACTTTTGTTGATGAATCAGAATTCGACTAGAAGTTTGCACTTTATTTGCAATACTAGGAAGAAGTTTAGTTCTCCCATCATTTTCATTTGAAATTCTCTATTCGTGAGTTTTGCAAAATCTTGTCTCATGAAATTGTTGGTTGATCCATAATGATATCATCTATATATACCTGCACAATCAACAGATCCTTGCCTTTTGTTTTCAGAAAGAGAGTATTGTCAATTTTACCTCTTGTGTGCCTATGTTTCAAAAGAAATTTTGACAACCTTTCATACCAAGCCCTTGGAGCTTGTTTCAGTCCATACAAGGCTTTGTCTAATTTATAGACATACTCAGGAAACTCAATGCTCTCAAATCCTGATGGTTTCTTTACATAGACTTTTTCTTTCAAATTTCTATTCAAGAAAGCACTCTTCACATTCATTTGATAAAGAGTGAATTCTTTAAAGGCTGCCAAAGACTATAAGTAATCTGATTTCTTCTAGTCTTGCTATTGGAGCAAATGTCTCATCATAGTCAATTCCTTCTTATTGATTGTAGTCTTGCCTTGTTCCTTGTAATTGTTCCATTCTCATCCCGTTTGTTTCTAAACACCCATTTTGTGCCAATCATTTTTCTGCCTTCTGGTAGAGGAACTAGGTGCCACACCTTGCTTCTTTCAAACTAGTTTGCCTCTTCTTGCATGGAATTAATCCAGTCTTCATCAAGAAGAGGCTCTTTCACCTTCTTAGGCTTAATTTTTGATAAAAAAAGCTTTGAAGGCACATAAATTCCTTAGACTTGATCCGGTAGTGATTCTATAAGTGAGGTTAGCAAGAACATTCTCAAGTGGATGAGATCCCTAATATTTGTTGCTTTTCAACATTAAACTTTGTGAGGTTTCAGCCTCTGTGTCGGCTATTTGCACTGAGGTTGAATTAGTTCATGATTTGTTGTTCCCCCTATCAGTGAGCTCACATTTTGTTCAGCAGTTGGATCAGGTGGTGTAACTTATTCCTGAGCTTGTTTATCAGTTTCACTTTCATCCTATATATTAGTCTCAAACATAATACTCGATTCATCAAACACAACATGTACGCTTTCTTCAAAACAATTTGTTTTTTTATTCAAAACTCTATATGCTTTGTTGTGTTGGGAGTAACCTAAGAAGATTTCCTCATCACTTCTTGGATCAAATTTTTTCAGATTATCCTTTCTATTGTTATGAATAAAGCATTTGCACTCAAAGATTCTAAGATGAGAAATGTTAGGTTTCCTACACCTGAGTAATTCATTGGGAGTTTTCTCTAACAAGGGTCTGGCATGCATATAATCACAATATAACATGCAGTATTGACGGATTTAGCCCAAAGATTTTTTGCAAGATTTTTTGCAATCATCATTGTTCTAGTCATATCTTCTACAGTCCTATTTTTCTTTCTACTACTCCATTGTGTTGTGGAGTTCTACAAGTAGAAAAATTATGGTCTATTTCATTTGATGAATAAAATTTTAAGAATTTAGAATTTTTAAATTCTATTCCATGGTCAGATCTGATTGGAATCAAGGAGGTGCCTATTTTCTTTTTCAGTTTTTTAACAAAATTTGAAAAAGCATCAAAGGCATTTTCTTTAGAAGCTAAAAAAAAGGTCCAGGTGAACCTTGAATAATCATCTACGATAACAAAAATGTACTTTTTGCCTACTCTGCTTCTTACTTTCATTGGTCCACGAAGATCCATATGTATCAAGTCAAGGCACTTGTGTGTACTTCTTGATTCTTTTGCTTGAAGAAAGATCTTACTTGCTTCCCCTTTATACAAGCACTATAGTCTTTGTTATTTTTTGAACTTGGTTTGAGGCAAGCCTATAACCATGTCCTTTGAAACAAGTTTGTTTAGCTGTTTCAAACTAGCATGTCCAAGTCTTTTGTGCCAAAGTATGGGGTCACACTCCATTCCACTAAAACACATCAAATTTGTACCAGACATTCCCATAATGTCAGCCTTGTACACATATTTATACCTGTTAGCAAGCATGACAACTTCTTTTGTATCTAGTCTTTTGACCTTGCAACCTACAGAGGTGAAAGTTACTTTGTTAACTTTGTCACACAACTGAAAAATGCTCAGCAGATTGTGTTTTAATCCCTCTACATGGTAGACTTCTTCCAGTGCCTTTTTTCTAGATTTTTCTATTTTTTCAATTTCAGTGACAGTGCCTTTTTCCCCATCTCTAAAAGACACATTCCCCCTCTTTGAGTGGGGTGAGTGAAATGAATTTTTTCTTGTCTCCAGTCATATTCCTTGAACCGGAACTATCCGTATACCAGTTTCCTTTGCCTCCTTTCACTCTTACCCCCAAAACAATTTAGGTGTTAGTTTTAGGAACCCAGACAAGCTTGGGTCCTTTCTTGTGATAAAAAGGATGAATCAGATTTCTTCTTGCCCAATGTGGCAACAGGTTATTGCGCATGTTTCTGAGAATAGGTTTAGAACTATTTTCTTTTGCCAATAGAGTGCTTCTATTTCTGCATCTAGTACCTATCGGTCATTCAGTGGTGGAGTGTCCAAGTTTTCCACAAAGATAAAAAATATCTTCAGTGATATTAGTTTCTTTATGAAATCCTATTCATGCTCTTTCATTATGAACCCTTCTACTTAAGTTGTTTATGATTCTAGAGGACTTGGTCCATCTGCTTGCTCTATCAGATCCAGTTTCAAATTTAATATTACTAAACTCATTTTTCTCACCTTTTTTTTCACAAAAGAGATCAATCTTATAATCTTTAAGTTCTGACTCAATTATTTTCTTATTTTAACCTATCACTTCTTTTTAAGAAGAAGACATCTTCAACTTATCATATTTTAAGTCCTGATTAGTTGACTCAAGTGTGTTAACCTGTTCCTTTAGAGCACGATTTTCTTCATCAATAGTCTTCTTGCAGTTTTTAAAATCAATATATAATTGAATTTTAAACTAGCAAGAGCACTAAACACTTGGTCCTTATTAGAGGTTACATCTTGAAGATTGTTAATCAAGGTATTCATCATAGAGAACAGTTTTCTTCTGGAAATAAGATGGATATTTTCCTTTAGGTCAAAAGAACTTACTTCATTGTCATCCTCCAAGTCTGAGTCATCTATGGCCATGAAGACAGTTTCATCAATCTCTTCATTGTCAGACTTTTTTTATCCCCATGCGACCATCATAACATAGTTCTCCTTCTCCTTTTTCTTTGTTTTGTCCTTCAATTCTTTTTCAACCTTTTCTTTTTCAACCCTTTCTTTCTTCTATTCAATTTCCTAAAGTAGGCAGTCCTTGATCATGCGATTAGTTTTGAAGCATTTGTAGCAATCTACTGGGGACTTGTCATTGGACCCTCTTTTGCTATCTATTCCTTTCTTGTTGTATCCCTTTTTCTTTTTGAGAAATTTCTTGAACTGCTTTTCTAGAAACACTACTTGTTCATCATCAAAATCAGACACATTACTATCTGAGGATGCCTTTAGAGCAATGGACTTATCTTTTGTTCCTTCGTACATTTTTAAATCTTCCATGTTCATCCCATATGTCTTAAAATTTCCTACTAAAACATCAAGTATCATGGTAAAGATATCTTTTGCTTCTCTTATGGAAATGATTTTCACATCCCATTTAGTTTTTAGGAGAATCGAGACTTTGTCAACCTGTTCCTCAGTAGTGAGAACTTTTTCAAGTGAAGATAGTTCATTGATCAGAGATGTGAGTCTAGTGATCATCTCTTGCGATGATTCATTGTCCCTCATCTTGAATGTTTCGTATTCAGTGAACAATGTATCCATTTGGAATTTCCTCATTTGACTTGTTCCTCCGTGAGCATTTACTAGTGCATCACATATTTGCTTAGCAATAACATAATTTAAAATTGTATTTTACTCATCAGGGCCTAGACCACATATCGAAATATTTTTGGTCTTAGCATTATTTTTTAGAGCCATTAAGTCTTCTGGCGTGAACTCAGCTCTGGTCTTCATGATATCAACTCCATCCACCTTTTTTATATGAATGATTGGTCCTGTTGTGATTCGATCCCATAGCTCGTAATCTTCAGCCTGAATAAAGTTCTCCATGCGAGCTTTCCACCAGATGAAGTGTGAACCATTTAAAAAAGGAGGTCTAGTTGTTGATTGTCCTTCATTGTGTCCGATTGATGGTGCAGAATTCATTATGATCTTACCTTCAGTATTAGCCCTTAACAAGATAACCTGCTCTGATACCAATTGATAGACTGCATGACCTAGGTTTCACTTAATTATCATTAACTTATCGCTTACAAATGAAATGGATTGTCTAACGTATTTCAACTAAGCAGTAAAAACATTAAGTAAAGAACACAGTATTTTTACGTGAAAAACACCTGGCTCACAAAAGGTGAAAAACCACGACTCTCAATAGGATTTTTTTCAACTTCACTAATATCAATGAGCCTCTCAACAACAGATTACAACTCTTGTAACCCAAGGAATTATAAACTCTAATTCCTAAGAAACTCACAAACCTCCCAAGATATGTGATCCCAAAGTATTTGAGTTAATCCAAATTGAAGACTAAAACAATCCTAATTCAGTTTATAATTCACTGAATTAAGAAAATATCAAACAACTCAATGAAAAACTACTAACACAAGATTGCTAAACTCTTAGCCTAACTCTATAATAGGATCTGCTTCTTCAAAGAGTTTCTTCGCCTAATAGATCTCGCTCACTTAATCAATTCACCAATTGTCTTTTTCTCTTTTTGTAAGTGTGCAACTTCTCTGAGTGGTTTTGTTCCTATATATATAGGCACAACTCTTCAAACAGTTCTCCTCTCCTTCGAACCGTGTAACCTTCTCTTGCCTCCCAGTTATACGTCAAGTAGGATTCCTTCTTGAAATAGGATTGCCTCTTCCGTATTATAGTCAAACTCTAATCCTCTCAATTTGGCACATGTGTTTATCTCTTTGAGTTTGTTTGACGTGATTTATCTAACTTCTTGAATCTTGCACGCTTGTCTTTGATTTCATCCTTAACTATGTTGCAAACTCACCTCCTTGAGATAGTATATTTGGCCTTTTATTGAACCAACTTGACTTACCTATTTCATTATCAACTCATCAATCATCAAAACTGCGTAGACACCAACACTAGTTTTTCTCCTCCATTGTGAATTTTGAATCATACATTAAAGGCCTCATTTGATACAAATTGTCATCCTTAGATTTGATATAGACTGTAGCTTTTGATGTAAGATTAGCGAAATCTTCTTTTAGAGTCAATCTAATTAGAATGTGTCTATTTCTAAATAAACCTATTTGACAATCACCTTTAATACTGTATTGAATTGGAATTACTGTTCTCAATACCAATACCGCAGCTGGCCAGCCGTATGATAATTTTCCAACAACTGCGTGTTAGAGATTTTCAATTATATCCACGGTTACTACTTTCGCTTCAGACCATTTAATATAGGGTTCCCCATGCAATAATGTAACTGTTTTGAATTGGATAATAGGCAAATTTGTAGGTTTTGATTGGCAAACTATTTTGGCGTTTAACAGCCTTAGCAAAATTTAACTAGGAAAAATTTAGATATTATGATTGGTTGTTCTATTGGTAAAGAAGAGACCCGACCAACCATCATTTTTGATGATTTACTAGAGGCCAAATTGGTCATGAAAGAAACATCACAAAGTAAAAGTCTTAGGGTTTGGTGTTCATAAGAGACGACTATAGAGAGCATTTCCTCGACTTGCAGTAAACAGTATAAATTAACAGGTAAAATATTATCTATATTTACTAGTTGTTTAAATTAACGGAAGCATTTGAAACAATTTCACAAGGAAGTAATCGCAACTCTTTTTGGAGTTGTGATATATCATATCTGGCAGACGCAGAATAGGAAATTATTTCAGGAAATCACTGTAGATACATAGATAGTAGTCTCCCATATTAAGAAGGAGTTTTTGGATAGATTAGAGATAGTTAGAGTCCACAGACGTGCTTAGAGAAGTAGAGGGCTTTTACAAAAGTTTCTATGTAACTAGAGTTATGTTGTATTTCTTCTATCATCCTTCCTAGAAGGCAGATAGGAGACTAGGTGCTCTTTAGGTGTATTGGTGCGTTTGTTAATGATAATTTATTTCGTTACCAAAAAATAAATATAAAATCTATGTAAAAGTTATTGGTTCGTCCGAACCTTACTGTAGTTCTGTCTCTACACACGTTGACTTAAAATTAAAATTTTATGAATTCTGAATTATAAAACAACAATCTCAAACACATTCAAAAGAGTTCTTCATCTGTTACAACTAGGAAGAATCCAATACTAAGCCAAAATAATACAATTAGCAAGAACCAAATACTACTTCAAAAGATTGCAACTTGCAAAAACCAAATATAAGTTCAAATGTTCAATAGGTTACAACTTGATTCCCATATAATTTCAAAAGATGATTACAGCCTAAGATTCCCGAAACATTCCAATCAAAATCTACATCACCCAAGTTATAATCAATCCAATAAAGTAATACCATGATATTGCAA
Organism: Datura stramonium; assembly: GCA_018107945.1. Taxonomy (NCBI): domain Eukaryota; kingdom Viridiplantae; phylum Streptophyta; class Magnoliopsida; order Solanales; family Solanaceae; genus Datura; species Datura stramonium. The sequence goes on from JACEIK010001096.1 coordinate 136,981, forward strand.
TTACAATCCTCAATCTATCCTTCAATTTTTGAATCACCCTAACAATACCTATTATCAAAGGAATAACAGAGAACGGTCTAAAATGTCTCTGAACTATGAGATTTGGTACAAAATTGCTCTCCATTTACTTATCGGACCAAAATACTTTTGGCGTTAATTTTTCGAGCCAAAAATGCACTCCAAATTAACCCGTTCAGCTCAAATTTGCTTTTATTTCTATAGATCCCCTTAAAATAAAATAATTAAATATTTATTTATCATATAGACTTAATATGATTAGCCTAAATTTAAACCCTTCTCAAATAAAAAAAATACTTATGATCCATATTTTGACCCGACCCGCTTGAAAATAATATTAAAAAATCTATTAATTGCCTGACATCTTTCTATTGACCTATTTTAAATCAACTCCTAATTTATTAGAAGTCAACCCATAACTCAGGATCCAACTAAAACCCATATTCTCCCGTCTGATTGACCCATCTAAATTTATTTTCTATTGTAAAATTTGCTTTCAATTACCAATTACTTGAAATAAATTTACATGTTCATATTATGTGGATTTGAATTATTATCACGGGGAAAAGGGTATATGAGAAAAAAAAAGATTATTTTCATTCTTTTATTTTGATTTTAAATTTGATATACACACAAAAACAAATGCAGTGCACCTAGTTGCTTAATTAAATCATCTTCTATTGAATTAAATATTTCAATATGAATGCCATCGTTTTTTTCCTACTTTGCCGTAAGTTAAAAAAGATTAAAATTTAAAATGGTGGATAATATCCGAGAAGAAAAGTGACGAGAGAATAAAAATGGGGGCGGGGGAGGGAGTTGGGTGGTGCTGGCGAGTGCAGAGGAATGACTAACTTCTTATTTTTTATTTTTTATTTATTATGAAACTCAAAATTAGATCAATCATATGAGACGAAATATTAAATAATTTCAAAATTATTTTAACGAAGAAGGGTCTAATATGCCCCTCAACTATGAAATTTGGTAAATATTGTTTTTTGTCCACCTTATGAATGTGAGCTATTAGAAATAAGAGCAAATTTAAGCTAAAAACTTAAGGTCGAGGACATTTTTGGCCGATAGATAAACAGAGAGTAATATTATACCAAATTTTATAGTTCGAGGAGTATTTTAGATTCTTCTTTATAAAATTTTAAAAAAATTAATTTAAAATTTTAATTGGGTGTGAACTCCGAACCATTAGGCTCGGACTGAGTTTGATTGCACGAACCCGTCGTTAGTCCGTTAAGGGCATAAATGCACCCTTGTTATCACAGCTAAAACTGCTCATATTTTAACGGAGAGTACTTTGGCCCTTTACCGCTGCTTAAGAGTGAGAAAGAGAAATAAAATTATAGTGGAAGGCACCAAAAATTAAACCAATTTAAGTATTCCTAGGAAAAAAGGCCACATAAAGGAAACTCTAAGGAATGGGAGGAAAGATCACTCCAGCTTACAGAGCAGAAAGACGAGAGAAAAAGCCACAGCAAAAGTTGAAAAGGAGCACAAACAGCCACGACGATTTGCAGCTGCAGCATATCTTTACGTATCTCAGTGAGGGCATGGTGCTGGTATTTTATCTTTCATAATACGGTTGCAAAGTTGGCTTTACACTTTTTTTTGTATAGTGGGTACCTCTCAAGATTTCAAAATATTGATCTTGTTATGCTCAATTTACTCATTTATTGACAAAAACCCAAACTTTGTAGATATATGAAAATAGAAATGGAGAATGGTTGTTTCTCGTTTCTTTCAGATGTGTGATTCATTTCTCTTTTTGTGTGATTCATTTCTCTTTTTGATATATTTATGTTGCAGAATTAAAATGAAGTGTCTCCTTTCTATCAGTTAAGTTATTTAGTTGAGACATTAAACACATTTGATATCAGAGTAGGAAGAGGTAAATGGTAATTGTATTGAAAAAGTGTGAATCTTGGTTGATTGAAGTTTTTTGTGGAGATTTTGTTGCAATATTCTTCCACTGTAATTTGAAATGGAAGAGCGTATGAAGAAGTATAGGCAGCTGAGTCCAGAGAGAGCCAAAGTTTGGACTGAGAAATCACCAAAATATCAGCAACAGCAGCCCCAGCAAAATGATGGAAAAGTGCCAGTAGTATACTATCTTTGTAGAAATCAACAACTTGAGCATCCTCATTTCATGGAAGTACCCCTGTCTTCCCCTGATGGCCTATACTTGAGAGGTAATGCGACACTGATTATTCGTTTAGACATATATATGATTATGGAAAGTAAGTCACCAATTCTGGTTATTTCTGTAATTTATATGTCTTGTTGCAATCTTGAAGATGTAATCAAGAGGTTTAACGTCTTGAGAGGCAAGGGAATGGCTTCGTCGTACTCTTGGTCTTGCAAGAGGTAAAGACTCAACAATTTAATTGTAGATTTTCTGCTTTTAGTGAATAGGGATATCATACAGTTTATGAAGTTTACATTTCTGGTCTATTATTAACACAGAAGCTACAAGAATAGATTTGTGTGGCATGATCTTTGTGAAGATGACCTAATTCTTCCTGCTCATGGTGCTGAATATGTTCTAAAAGGCTCGGAGCTTTGTGAAGAATCCAATTCAGGTATCTTTTCTGAAGTCTTTTTGTGCTGGAAATTCTTTCTGTAAATAGGGACATAAGATTTCTTGTTATTCATGAAACCACGAGTGTAGCTGGGCTTCAATTCTTTCTTTTGTAGGTCGCTCCAGTCCCGCGAAAAAGGATAGATTGTCAAATCCAAAAGTATTACCAGAACCTCCATCCTCTAAAAGCCAAGATGATCCCTCTCCTCCATGTAGCATGAACGAAAGATATACAATGAACTCTTGTGATGGTGAACCATCACTTCCTGCTGATAATCCGGGTTCTTCGGATGCATCCATAGAATCCTTTTCTGGTAAAATTTCTTCGTGTAAAGGTTCGTTAAGTTTAACAGAGAGCACGATCAATAAGACTGATGGCCCAGCTGATGCTTCCGCTCAGACTCAGGAAAATGCAAGCAACACTAATACACCTCATGAATATACTTGTAGAAAAGGCGTGTCAACAGATGATAAGTCTTCAGAGTTTGAAAATAATGAAATAAATCAGGTTCAGGTTTCCAGGATGAATGAGTCAGCAGAGATACGCGTGGAGTCAGACCCACATCCACCACCATCAACTAGTGCGCCATCTGGTGGTAGAACAGATACCTTGATATCTCTCATCAGATCAGATGTTAGGAAGCTCAGCAGCTTTAGGAAACTTGAAAATGAGGAGTGCGGCGTTCCATCAGCAAAGCTAAAGCCTCAGAATATGCTAGTGCAGCTCATTTCTTGTGGATCAATTTCAGTAAAGGATCATAGATTCGACCTTATACATACATACAAGCCAAGATTAAGTTTAGGAAAGCTTGATTGCATGACAAGGAATAAGAGGTTAATGGGTCTGAGGTTGGAAGATGAGGAATATTTCTGTGGAAGCTGGAATGAGTCTGCTATCCTCAAGGAAAAGCAGTCATCCTTCTTCATTGCTGAGAGGTTGGTGTTTTGGTTACACTTAGTTGGAGTATTAGCTATGCTGAATTTTAAACTTTCTTTCAATTAAAAATTATTACGTTTTTAAAATCAGGATTATGTGTCAACTAAAGTTCCCTAGACAAGAAATCTATGGCTCTAATGTTCCACACTTCATCAGCTGCCTATTGTGCTACTAGTAGATTATGTGCTGTATAGGTTTGAATGATATCTGCCTAGTTAACCTGTCATTTTAACGATTTTCCTGGTCTTGAATGTCAACCTTCATCAAGTATATCATCTTATTGATTCTTGTAGTGTTTAATTATGTCTTAAATAATTATCATATCCTTCTCCTTTCTTATGATTGTCGGGGTAGTAGACTAATGTCTTGTAATGATCTTCCTGGGCTTTTGTGTTAACGGTTACCATGGCGTATTATCCTGTTGACTTTTATGTTTATTCTTTCTTAACCCTTGCACATATTATTCATTTCTGGAGGATAGCATAGCGGACTAGCAGTTTCGGAATAAATCAGTATCCTGAAAATACTTGAAAGAAGTTCTGTTTTGTAGAAAAATTAATAATCACCAGGATACCAGATAACTGGTTTAACAATTACTCTTGCCATTGTGTTTGATGTTGTTGAACTTGTAAGACGACTATCCTTTGTGTATTACATACAACTTTTCTTGGTTTTTCTTGCGATCTCTTAAAAGGAATTCTGTGAAGCAGGACAAACAATCAGCCTGGAGATTCAGTCAAAAATAAAGAGGGGCCAAACTCCAGATGCTCAAAGTGCATTCAAAGCTGCACTAACGCTTCCCTGAATAATGTGCCAAAAAAAGAGTCATTGTAGAGATCAGATCCACTCTTTCTGAAGGTTCAAGCATACCAGCTGAAGGAGTAGACAATTCGAGAACCATTACTTCTGTCATATCTCGGGAATGAAACAGTCCACGAGAATAGGCAACTCTTACAGAGAAGAAGAAGGTCAAGTTCACCAATTAAGTAGACGCTAATTTCCTTGAGCGCGCATTATGTTGCTTGAATTCTCATTTGTTCCCAACAGGCTTGCTTCTGGAGCTCTTCCAATTACAATGATCTCGATGAAGAAATAGTTTTCAAGAAAGTATAGGAAGCAGCATTTGGAAAAATGAGTATTTGCTGATAGGAATTTGTGGTGAGTTTTGATCTTGTCCCATTGGATCCATGTAACAGCAAAGAGTAAAACTTCTGATTCTTCTATTATTATGTGCAATAAAGAACATGTTTCCATGCTCACAAAGCACAATTATTGACTATTTTAGCTCATATTCCTTTGCTACAACTGGTGCATACCACCATTGTCCTGATTAAGGATGCTAAATAAGCACAAGAAGTGTACTTACTCGCATTTGGTACTTGCACCAAAGAAAAATATATTTTATATATATGTTTTGTGTTTTATTTTTAGCTAAGTTTACATTGATACTAAGCATTTATAGGTTTTTCGAGACTCCCTTAAGAACATCCGATTAGCAATATATTATATTTGTAAAATCGAGACTCTCTTAAGAACACAAAATTTTTTAAAAATAAAAAATATTTTTAAATTTTGTGATATTAGATTAAAAATANTTTAATCTTATGATCTTATATATATTATGTGAAAAATTAAAACTAAAATATTATAATTTTTTTTTAAATGATGCTTTTAGCAGGACCCTAGTCAAAGCCATGCCCTTTGTAGCAAAGAAACATTGTTGAAGGGGTATCATTTTCCTATTATTATACAAATAATACAAGAATCTGATTCTCCTATCATGTGCATTACTAAAGTCCCAAAAGCTGAGAAGTATATAATTACCCATTGAAGTGACAGAGGAACCAATTATTTCTAGGGAGGACAATGGAACATGACAGAAATGCCAAGGTCTAACGGGAAAGAGCAAGTAATGTTTTAAGTAATCAAAAAGTGATTGAAAATGCTCATAATCAAGAAGAAAAAAAATCCCAAGGTAAAATAATAATTCATAAAACATAAATTTTGGCATAAGTTATGTATTAGGGTATAAGTTCATACAGGTTATATCTCAGGGCATAATTTCAGTAGCATGAAATTGTATTTTGGGGCAGAAGTTTAGTAGCATGAACTTGTGTCTTGGACATAAGTTCAGTGGCATGAACTTGTACCTTGAGGTAGAAGTTTAGTACCATAAATTTCTGCCTTGGGAGATAAGTTCAGTAGCATGAACTTGTGAATTGGGTCGTAAGTTCAGTTTTAGAATATTATGTCTTCAAGAAGTTCATACCTTAGCATAACTAGTGCTAACCTATGTCTGGCGATTTTTCTTTTCAATATTAAGGGAAAAAGTTTGTCCTACGAATTAGACAACACATAACTTATGTCTTCAGGAAAATATTCTCTAAAAAAAATTTCCTAGAAAAATTAAGTAAAAATTAAAGTTATCTTGGACATGTCAAGCCTGGTAAAAGTTTTCGCTTTGCTCCACCGCTTGTGTGGGCCCCGTTAATTTCTTTGAGTTTCATTCTTGCGAACGTACTCCCGCCTAATAAATTTTCATTAAATGAGCGATACAAATAAAAATTTAATATTACCTCAAAATAGAAAAAGCCCATACAAAAACTTATAATTGTATGAGGTTAACAAATAAATTAAATGTCCCCTTAAAAGTTTGAATCTCACAAATGCGATTTTAGATCTAAATTTTCTCCTAGGGAATTTGTAGTAGTAGTGATGTGATTATGAAACAAGATTTAGTATAATTTAAATTTATTTTATGCGACACTTATATGTGTATAATTGAATCATTTACGTCGAAAAATTAATTTTAACTATAATGAAATCTATTAGAATTAATTTACGAATTATTT
>JACEIK010001096.1:221170-234136 GCA_018107945.1 Datura stramonium
AATCGAATTCTTGCCAACAAAGTGAAAATTTAAGTAGTCAACTAATTGAGCTACTAAGATTCTCCCTTTTCACTTTTTATTACTTTTTGCGTTCACATTTTTTAAAAAAAAAAAAATTATTTTTGGTACCAATTAATTCGTTTGAAATCACTCTTTATCATTTCAGGATATGCTCATTTTATTTTATGACCTTTTACGAGAAATTTTTATTTTTATACATTAGAAATATGAAAAATATCATCATTTTCTTCTATTCATTTTATAAAAGATCAAGAATTTCATTTGTTCTAATTTATGTATGCAAGTTCATAAAAACTTTCCTGATTACTGCTATAACACAAGACTCGACATCCAAAACAAAATACTCCCCCTCCTCCCTCTCTCAGTGAAAAGGAAAATTTATTTTTAATATAAAAGTTAAGTAAAATAAAATAAAATTACATTTTTTATCTTTTAAATGGGATGACTTTTAATTTTCTGATCTAGCAAGTATGAGGTATAATTTGTGAAATATTATGATGTGAAAATATAAATTTATGTCATGCGATAAAATTATTTGCCTCGAAGGGTAAAAATTTAAAGAAAAACATAAAATAAAAATATTATGATGTGAAATATAAATTTATGTCATGCNTGTCAATGACCCAAACGAAAAGGAGTATTTGTTCATTTCTAAGTTCTTCCCCTCGAATTTATACTTTTGCGAAGCCCAAAATAGCCCTACATGGTATATTTCAACCCCAACACAAATTAGCCTTTTCTCGTCTCTTTTGATTTCCAAATCGAGCCTTTTCCCTCACAATCTCAGATTCTCTCTAAGTTCTCAGGTATTTCTCCAAGTATGAACACTTGCTTTAATTTCTTTTCTATCTATGTTTTCCGGAGAACTTTGTTTCTTAGCTCGGATACTACAAATTTGAATCTCGATTTCATGTCTTGGGTTCAGCTTCTTTTAGGTGTTTTGGCATGTGAATTCATCAAGTCTTGCTGCTGATTTTTGGTTGCCTTTTACTGGGTTTTGGGGTTTAACTCAGTTTAGGGTTTTCTTCTGTTCATTTCCTTGAAGTTTAAATTTTCCATTTTGGGAAGTTTCAAATCATCTTTCTTTAAATATTAATTGAGTTGAAATGTTTTTAGCCTTGGAGATTTGGTAATGTTTTAAGTTTAAGAATAAACTTTTCGTGGGTGCGTGATGTTTTAAAATGTTACTTTTCTTATTATTTTACGCCTACTTTCTCTGAAATTGTTGCTTGTGTTGCTAGTTGATTGAAAAGGGGATTTCAGAGGCAGTTTAAAGTTGTGCAGTGCTCTCTGATGTGAGTAAAGTTGATTGATTTTGTTTGGTTGTTGAGTTGGATTGATAATGGAACAAGGTTTGGGTTCTGATGCTAATTCTCCAAGTGGGTCCACCATTGATAAGACTAGGGTTTTGGATGTGAAGCCTTTGAGATGTCTTGAACCTGTATTTCCATCCCCAAATGGAATGTCATCTGTTTCAACTCCACAACCTTCACCTTTTGTGTGTGTTCCTCCCACTGGTCCGTTCCCGAATGGGGTTACTCCATTTTACCCTTTTGTGGCTCCCGGTGAGTCGGGAAGACTGGGTGAAAGTAGTCAACAACCTCCAAGGGGGGGGCCAAATCAGGGCCCTTTTGGTTATGGGCAGCCTATATCTCCAGTTCCTTTAAACTCATTCAGAAATCCAACTGCAAATGGAAATAGTGGGAGGTCAACGAGGGTTGGCAGAAGTGATGGAGCGGATGGCTTAGTGATAGATGATGATGGTTATCGTAAGTCACTGAATCAGAATGACCAATTTGCCAGTGGATTTGTTGTGCATGTTAATGATGTGGAAAACTCCAGGACTGGAAGAAAAAGGGGAAGACCTAAAAAGCCTCGAAGACCTGAGCAGGCTGGGACCCATGTGGAAGTGGATGTTGAATCTCTGTTAAATCAGCTGCTCACTTCTTTTAAAGTAGTTGACTTGGATCAGGCCAAGAAAGCTGATGGTGACAAGGAGCTAGTGGGTAGGATGCTACTTGTTTTTGACTTGTTCAGAAGAAGAATGACCCAAATTGATGAATCAATGGATGGTTCAGGTTCTGGTAAAAGGCCAGACTTAAAAGCTTCTAATATGCTGACGACAAAGATAGTTCGTACAAACCAAACAAAGAGGATTGGAAATGTACCTGGGATTGAAGTTGGTGACATTTTCTTCTTCAGGATGGAACTATGCCTAGTGGGCTTGCATGCACCATCTATGGCTGGGATAGATTATATGAGTGTCAAACTAACAAAGGATGAAGAACCTCTTGCGGTCAGCATAGTATCTTCTGGAGGATATGATGATGATGGAGGTGATGGAGATATGTTAATTTACACTGGCCAGGGTGGAGTCCAGCGGAAGGATGGGCAAATGTTTGATCAAAAACTTGAGAGGGGAAATCTTGCTTTGGAAAAGAGTCTGCATCGTGCCAATGAGGTAAGAGTAATTAGGGGTGTAAAGGATGTTGCAAATCCAACTGGGAAGATCTATATTTTTGATGGACTTTATAGGATTCAGGAATCATGGGCAGAGAAAAACAAGTTGGGCTGCAATGTCTTCAAGTACAAACTTATCAGAGTACCTGGGCAGCCTGAAGCATTTAAAGTATGGAAGTCAATTCAGCAATGGAAGGATGGTGTGGCGTCACGTGTTGGAGTCATCCTACCAGACCTGACATCTGGTGCAGAGAGTCAACCAGTTTGTCTTGTTAATGATGTAGATGACGAGAAAGGACCTGCCTATTTCACTTATGTTCGTAGTCTGAAGTACTCAAAACCTTTTTTAATGCCTAGACCCTCTCCGGGTTGTCACTGCCTTGGTGGGTGCCAGCCCGGTGACTCCAATTGCCCTTGTATCCAGAGGAATGGAGGCTTTCTGCCTTATAGTTCACTTGGAGTTCTTTTGAATTACAAAACCTTGATACATGAGTGTGGTTCAGCCTGTTCGTGCCCTCCTAATTGCCGAAACCGCATGTCTCAAGGAGGTCCTAAAGTTCGTATGGAGGTCTTCAAAACAAAAAATAAAGGTTGGGGACTCAGATCTTGGGATCCTATCCGTGGAGGTGGTTTTATTTGTGAATATGCTGGAGAAGTCACTGACGTCAGTAATGACAATGATGATAATTTCATTTTTGATGCAACCCGTATGTATGAGCCACTGGAACCTGTGCGTGACTATAATGATGAATCTCAGAAAGTCCCTTTTCCCCTTGTAATCAGTGCCAAAAATGGTGGAAATATTGCTCGTTTTATGAACCATAGTTGCTCACCTAATGTATACTGGCAACTTGTTGTACGAGAAAGTAACAATGAAGCATACTACCATATTGCCTTTTTTGCCATTAGACACATTCCTCCCATGCAAGAGTTGACCTATGATTATGGTATGGACAAAGCAGATCATAGGAGAAAGAAGTGCTTATGTGGCTCATTGAACTGTAGAGGTTATTTTTACTAGTCTACAAGGTCTGATGACACAAAGGAGTTTCCTAGTCACAAATCCACTGCATCAGGTTAGGTTTCTTCTGTTCAAAAGTCAAAATTCTCATTGTAACTGCTCAGTTTTCCTTTTTAACCCATGGGTAGTGATTATCATGTGAACTTTGTTAGGTAAATTGGTGAATATTTTAAGTCATGTTGATGTACTTTTAAGTAAGTTGGTGAATATTTGAATTCATGTGAACCTTTAAGTAAGTTGTTGAATATTTAAAGCAGCTGTCATCTTTGGTTGTTTTGACTCACACCTGTTTAGTCTGTATAACTGATTTCCAAGTCGACTTGTTTTCCGTTTAATTTATCCATTTGGCCTGTTGTATAAATTTTGTGAAGGGCCTTAATCCTTATGCCATGTTACACGAATCTTCTCTTTTACTGTCGTCTTGTGGTATCAATACAACATGATATTGGAGCACAGGCGTGTGTTTGTGCTGGATTTGACTCAATGCGGGTAAGGTAAAAGGAAGGAGAGAAGAGAGAGAGCATACCGTGAAATCAAGAAGAGATGAGCAGAATATTGCTGGTCTGCCATCGTTGCAATGGACAACTGGATTTTCATCTGAAGACTGATTTCTAACTAGTAGAAAAGATGCACAAGCTAGGGTAGAGGTGCAATCCATTTTTTCCTTTTTTTCCTCTTAAATTTAGTTTTTAAATTTTCTTAAGCTGTAGATGTGTTAGAACCTAGAAGTAATAGACTGAAAACAAATTTCAATAAGTGTATGATCTAATTTAGGCCACATATCAGTTTGGTTACTTTGTTTTTTCCAAAAACTAGGTCTTCTTCTAGTTTTGAACAAGCCCAAAAAGAATAAATATGTAGGGCTACTCAAAAGATTCTTATAATAAATATGTAGGGCTACTCAAAAGATTCTTATATCGTATCTTACCATCTATTTGCACTATTCCGTCACCCCTACTGGTACTTATATCCTTATTGGTGAATCCTAAAGTTCTAGAAATGTCGACTAGGACCTTGAGATCCCTTCTCAAATACTTGCACCTTTATCCATTTATCAATAGGCACCGTGTTTCCTTCCCTATTCAGTTTTGCTATCACCTCTCTTTTTCTTTTGATTTTAATGATTATACTCGTTTCAACACATTTCATGTGACATATTTTCATAGTCTAGTTTAAGAAGTTAGTTGACTTTTATGTGTTCATATAGAGATATACTACTGTATATTATGTTATAGTTCATTCATTTAGTGTCAAAATGATTAATTTGAGTTGGAGCAAACATAAACTCATCCAAATCAGGAAAAGGGAACTTTAACCACTGGAAACTGCAGTAGTTACCATAATGGTTAGGTTGTCAAAGACTCCATGTATTTTACAATGTTTTAGAGAGTTTGACCTCAAAATCAAACTCTGTGGCACAAAATTGTTTAAAGGACATTTATATTCTTTGGTAGAGGAGTGAATAGCCTTACAATAGTTGTTAAAGTGTGATTTTAATTGGATTTCTGGCTTAAATCTGAACTGTTCGATGGATTTGAGTTTTGGAACTTGGATGGAAGTTGTGTGGATATTAATTTGTCACGTGCAAGTTTCCTGCATGTGGCTCGTCCCTTGCGACCTCTTTGGATTTGCATGGAAGGCAAATGGTATTTGGAGGAATAGACAACGCATGATTTTCGTCTTGTTAAGTGTAGAACAGGGTTGTTTTATATGCAGGCTTCTGAAAGGATGTCCTGTTTAACCGGCAGCCAAGGCTCCAAGACCCTTTGTTGACAAATCTGGTCTGGTTACAAGCTTAGCTACTGCTATACCTGTAGTAGGAGATACTATAGTGACTTGGCTCTGGGGTGGTTCTACGTGGACAATGTCATCATAAATCATATTTTAGTCTTCATCTTTTATTCCCCTTTATTTTAGTAGGCGCTAGTCTTAAGGCAAGGACCCTTTAGTTGACGATGCGTTCTCTTGTCAGCAAGCAGTGGCCGACAAGGCTCCATTACTTAAATATCTTGGGTAAAAAGATGTGAACCTACCGTCTCACAGAAAATCCTTGATCTGATCAATTCTTGACAAATTTTATGTTTTCAAAGAGGGGTGGAGGAAACTGATCATATCAAGTGTCCCTTTGTTAGAGATTCTGTCAAGGTTACTGGGAGATGTTAATTTGTCATCCTTGGATGGAACATTTTCACTGCAACTCCTTGATGTATCAGTTCCAGTTTTTAATGAGGAAAGCAAGACGTGTGGGAGAGATGGCATAGTTTGCAAAATAGGTATTTCTGTCAGTTTCTATTTGCATCCATTCTATCATTGGTTCCAAGAGAATACACCCTTAAGTGGGGGAGAGGGGGAGGAAGCCCAGGACAGAACCAGGACAGAGAAAAATAGCAGATGCTTGGTTTAGCTATATTCCATCGCTAAGCCATCCGCTCTTTTAGAAACTATAGTCTCTGCTGAATTTTTTATTGAAAAGATGGACAGTAGTTATGAGTCTTTTTATTTATGTAATTTTTTTTTTTTGTAAAAGGATTTTTCTAAAATGAAATGGTCATTAGTTCTCTGGCTGTTGTTGCTCTAGAGGTGTGTAGAGAGATAGATCACAGGGGATAGAATTGATGTTAGTTGAAAGTGTGAGTCTATATACAGTAGAGAAAGTTTGGATTCACAAAAGAATGCTAAGTGTTACACAACTGTATATCCTGTTGTAGCTCTGAGGAGCATCAGGTGGTTCTTTTCTACTTTCTTCAATAAATGGTAAAGTTGCACCAAACATTGAAAAATTCTAGTACATTCAAGAGCTGCTGCTTGTCCTTCGGAATATTCCTGTTCCTCTTCTTTCATGAACTCTCTGCATAATACGCGGGGTGTTTCATCCCGGAGCTCTTTAACCTTCACTGGAGGAGTCACGCCCCAAATAGAATAAGCAGTCTAGCACAGATCTTAGCGTGTTCCTATTTTACTGCAGGGAGACAAATATACCATTTCTCGTACTACTTCGCAGTGAAGTAATAGGTGGTGTTTTGATTCTTCAGCAACTTCACAAAATAAAAGCAGTTCTTAAGCTAAGCTTTTCCTCTACCTTATCCAAACAAAAATTAAGAAAATAAATGCCCATGTTTGGGCTTTGGTCAGTAATAGCGCAACACGTGATGTGTAGTAAGACAGTTCAAAGTAAGTCGTGGACTGATCATTGTGGTTTTGAGTTGTCATTGGAGTTGGACTGGCTTTCACGTTCTATTTTGATAAAGATGATATTTTCCTTTCACATGGATGCTCGATGTAAGCCAAGGATAATCATCCTGACTTGCAACATATTTCCCATGTTTCAAATTCAGACTTACCAAGCATTTAGGTTGAAAAAACAATGTCACCCGCGTCATTATCAAATTAAGTGCAATTTTTTTCCGTCCGTAAAGATTTCATCAGAGTGGCTTCTATTTCTAATATGTCACGAACTAAATCAGAATCATTTTCAATTAGGCTATAAGTGATTCCAATTTTCTCATTGTGTCTGGATAAAGATTAAAGAACTTGGGTGATCGATCTGGTAGAACAATTCAAAAATAAATAGAAGTATCATTAATCTCTTCACGCTTATTTCAAGCTCAAATTACCATTCGTACAAATAAGTATCCTCTTTGTTACATGATTTTTTTTATAAAAAAAAAATCGTATATATAGATGTAGACTTTATGAAGCAATTACTTAGAAGTATATTTTGTGCTACAGAATCCCATGATTCCAACCAATTTTAACTGGGGATTTGCTTACTGCCACAGAGACGTAGCAATAAACATCCACTCACTAACAAAGTTATTAAGATGGAAATTGATCAAACTAACCAAGTCAGAAATGATCAACCATAAAGTTCACAAACGTCGCAGTTGAGCATATATATTGTTCAAGAAAGATTTTGAGGACTCGAAAGACAACTAGCAAATAAATTTAGGAAAAAGAGGGCAATAACAAACCAATCTATCCAACAAAGAAACTAGGTACTAATCAGGACAAGACCTCAAAACTTTTTGTTATCATCGGACAGCAACTGTCGTGATCAAAAGAATGACGGACAATAGTAAACAACAGAGCTCGTGTATCTATAAATAACCTTGGGACACAGAACAACTTCAGCATCATCTGCCCTACAGAACCAAAATTCTCAGACAGATTGAAGTCATCTCCGGTAATTCCCTCGAACACCTAATAGTCTTTGTTACGTTAAGCATCTTGATTACTTTTCACAACCCACCTAGTACTACACATTCAATTAACATCATCAGAAATACAACCTGCAGTTTGCGAAGCAAGAAGCAGGATAAAAGTCAGAATTAGGAATTAACACACACATAAAGCTACCATTAAAGGTTAGTGATTACTGATTACAAGCCATATTAAAAAAAGAAATTTAGATTGGGTCATCATATCAGTTGTCACCAGTTTAGAGCATGTTATGTCTATCGGTAGTAAGCTTGCTGGTAAGCTGGGGCCATTCCATTGCAGTAGCCTCCGTATGGAGAGTAGTTCACTGGGGTGCCTGGATATGGGGCAGCTTCTGGAGAGTAATAAGGCGGGCTCCTGCTACCGTATATGGCTGGTGGTGAGGCATATGCTGGAACTGCTGCAGGGTATTGGGTGTGTGGTGGAGACCTAACAAATGCTGGAGCTACAGGGAAAGACGAAACATAGGCATTTGTTGAACGCCCTGCCTTAGCAGGAGGCATAGGACCACCATTACTGGCTCTCGTTCTTTTGTTTGCTGGTACAGCTGCTGGCCTCTTTTTCTCATTCTTGGGCTTCTCCAACTGCTCAAGCTGCTTCTTAAGGTTGTCTGGTGGGAATTCAGCTTCAAGCTTGTATTCTTCAATGCACTTGAGAACAGAACGAATTGCCGATTGCTCTTTTTTTGCAGCAAAATGCTGTTAAAACATGCAAAAAGCAACAAGTAATTTAGAATAACAAGTAGTGTCTTATCATATCCATAAATAACTCCCATGTTTCTTTGTCGCAATAAACTTAAGGTACTTTAAGGCATACACCACAACAGCATTAAAGCCTCATATGAAACTTTGAGCTTAGAGCTCAACAACAACAACATAACTAGTGAAATCCCGCAAGTTGGATCTGGGGTGAGTAGAGTATACATAGGCCTTATCCTTACTTCGTGGAGGCAGAGAGACTGTTTCGAAAAGACCCTCGGCTCTAGTTAGTTATGAAAAGGAAAAAGGGCAGTAAAAGAAAAATGACAACTAATAAAGAAAGCAGTACAGAGCATCCAGAACTCAATGGCATCAAATGTATGCATATCGGGACAGGCATGGTGCAAGAGAAGCTCAGATCTCTTCCATCATTACGTCAACCAATTAGGCAACACTTCACTAACTATGTCTAAACCCTCAAATCTCTACAAGCATAAAGTAATGTATGCAAAACTTGGCAACGCTGAACACCTAATATTTTTTCAAAAAATCTAAAAAAAACCATGACTAAGCATAATGGCATTTGTTGGCAGGGAGAGGATAGCAGAAAGAGACAGACAAACACAGCCAGACAATTGAGACTATCTGGAAAATAAATTTAAACAAAATACAGGATAGCTGGATGAGATATATATAACAGGAGAGAAGGCATTGGATGATACCGCAGCTCGACCAGAATTATTGGGATCTTCCAGGATTGCAGCAGCAGCCTTTTTCGCATCTTTCAGGAAGGCTTTCAGAAGGGGAACGGGAGGGAACTTATCTGCAAGTCCAACTTCATAGGTGAAATGTACAGCATCAACTTGCTGTCCCCGGCTGATTAATTCTTCAATCATTTCTGCAGACATAACAGTAAGATTACATACCAAGAATCATTTCTTGTAGTAGCAGCAGACAAAAAAGAAACTGTAAGGATGTATAAGGTACAGTGGCAATCCTCAAACCTATTATCTCACCACATACCTACAGCCAAACAAATCCCATTAGGATTGCATATAAATATGAAATCATCTAGATCTGAAAAAAGAGGGATGCTCTTGAGATCCCAAAAACAGGTTTCATGCACATAAGCACAAATTACTTGCCCAGAAAGGTTAGACTTAGATCCTGCTGTCAACATGTTCTCATTGTATTCCTTTCAACAATCTAATACAAAATGGAGGACTACAGAATGATATTCCATCCACTATACTTTACATTTCAACTACAAAAAGAACTTTTAGGGCATGAAACTAGTCTAGTGCCTCTTTGCTTCGCTTTATTTCATTTTCATCAATTATCCTCTATTCAAAAGACATAATTTGTTTCTAAAAATTCCACACTAAGAAACCAAACCAGTTCAAATAACTAAAAAGCACTTCTAATATGGTGGACCAACTAAAGCACTTAATTCAAGTGGCCATCGATACTGTTCTAGGACAAGACAACTGAGCCCATTATCAGAAAAGCAATCAATGTTATAACCAATCTAGATCAACTTGTCCAAAAAAAAAACAAATGGTTACTTAACATTTTTGGCTTGTAGTCGGATAATCCTATGATTGTCAAAAGAATAGACATTCTGCTTCCACAGAAGAAGCAAGAGGGATGCATATTTTTATAATGCAATGAAATTGGAGGAGAAGAAGCTGGATACGTAGGCATTGAAGTCTTGATGCTAAACAAGATCCAAACTAAGCATGGCAATAATGTAACTCCCTTCTACAAAATGTCACTTAAGTCAAACCTCAAATGACTAGCGGACCTTGGTGCTCATGCTTTAGATGTTTATTTTGAAAAAATACAGAATTCGAACTCAACCTGAAACAAAGCAATTGAAGTCACCAGACAAGTATTCCACGAAAAGGAGACAGCCAACCAGGACGGCACAACTAAATACCAAATGAGACTCTCATGGATAGTGAAGATAAGATCTATCTCATAGAGCTCCTAATCTACTCCACTACACAAGTAAGAATGCTCTCAGATTACAACAGTTTTGCAGAACATATTAGCATAAAATGGAAGGGTGAAAAAACAAATTTAGCATAAATTAAAAGACCGTTCCCATGACTAGCTAGGAGACACCTCAGAGACTCCCTTGCAAAGACCCACTTCTCTGGTCTGATAATGGCCCTTATAAAGTAAGATTTCCTAACAACAGTAGATACCAGTAGGAAGAAGTCTAATTTAGCTTTGAGAAAACATCCTCCAAGGAACCCCAGCTCGGGAAATGGAAAACGAAGGGCAAAATGACAATATTCCACTACATGGTCACTCAATCGAAGCTACTAAGCTAAATTTCCTAATTAACAAAACCTTGTCAACTGCAAACTTACTCAGAAGCACACTTAATTCCCCCAAAATCACTTAGTTATGAAAAACGTACTTTTTCCATCAGAACAAAAGACCATTGACAACAAAAACTACCGCTAAATCCAAAGCTAGTTCCCCGCGATCCACTTCGCTTAATTTAGACCCATTTCCCCATGGAAGACAAATTACTCCTATTTCTCAAGCCAAAGCAACATATATGAAAAACATGGCATAACATAACAAAAAATTACCAGGCATTTTATCACCAAGGCCAAGAGAGATAGCCAGTTTAGGCATCTGTTTCCTCCATGCAGACCCAACAACAAGTTTTCTGTACAAATCAAAATCCTCATCCTTCACAACTCCAAAAGTCACCAAATGCTGCAAGAAAGTATGCACATCTGGTGTCTTCACATTCTCAATCCCTCCTCTTTCATCCAAGCTCTTCTTCCAAATCTCTGCGATCTCATTAGCCTTATCCTTCACACTTGGAGTCACCAATTTCCTCTCATTCCCCAAAACAGGATCCATCATCACTGGAATCAACGATTCCAACATCAAAACACAAGCCCAGCCCAAATCATTGTTCCTTTCATTTTTACCTTCCCTTTTATCCTCCGGAAACACCTCCGAAATTGCTTCCAACACAAACCTTGGCGGATCCACGCATTCTCCCAAAGCTTTAGGAATTTCAACCCTTAGTGAATCCAAGTCCTTCTTCATCACCGTCAGAAAATTCCAGAAACTCCTAGAATCCATCTTAACACAAAAGTTCTTCAATTTCAGCAACAATCCAGTAGAGTCATCCACTTCTGGCTGTTCTACACCCTCATCTAGAGCTAAAATGGCAGCTTTCTTGTTCTCAACAACTTTCTGCAAAGCAATTGAAAGTGAAACATTCATTGAATTCTCACGGTGTTCGAGAACTTTGAGAGATGCTTTGGTTTCAGAATCCAGGGTTTGGATTTTCGCTTTCAAAGCTTCAGACTTTTTGAGTATGTCTTGTTCGAGAGAAGTGAAGTGATCAGTGAGTTCCTTCCAGAGAAGTGTACAACTCGTCATTAGAGAAGTTTGTCGCTGGAACTCGTCGAAACTCGGCGGCGGCGCCACCGAGTCGAGTTCGCCGGGATCGGCGAGTGAACCCATGGTTGAATTATTGGAGAGGAAATAGGATACAGGAAACCCTAGAAAAAATTTGAGGGATTTGAGAGGGGGAAATTAGGGAAGGGGACAAAGTTTTTGGGGTTTGGTGGTGAATGATAAAGTTAAGGTTAGGGGAAACAGTACGAGATGATGACGTGGACGAAGAGATTGTTGGCACGTGTGTTTGTGTCTGCGGAGATGGGTTTTAGGAAGTTTCTATATTTCAACCAGAGAGGAAATACTTAACCCATAATTGATCTTCAATTTAACATTGTTCCGATAATTAGGAAACTTTCGAGTGTTAGCTATTTGAAATTTGATGGATAATAATAATTTGAACTCATAAAATATATCATACATTTCGTAAAAGTCGTGAGAATTTAAAAGTAAATATTAAAATAAATTTATGTATTTCTTTTACTGTAATTTAATAATAAAAATATGTGTTTAAGCTCTATATTTGTTAGTGTAAATTTTTTTCTTTTAATTACTTCAGATCAATTAGAAAGTATCTACAGACAACTTTTGTTAATACGTGTGCGAGTTCATAATTTTAAAAATAAAATATATTATTTGTTATTTTATAATAATTTTAAAAAAGATATGATGATATATAAAATTATCTATATTAACGATATGTGACATGTTTTTTTGGTTTTATTTTTAGAAATTACTGACATGTGCTTGGGGAATGTTGGGTGGAGTGTTGCTTAAGTTAAGGATTATGATTTATATTTTATGGGGTTTTCAGAAATAACAATCTTGGTCTCCTCCTGCCGTTTTGTTTTGTTATTTTATTTGGTAACCAGTGAAATAATCTGTAAAAGAAACTATAAATGGAAATTTTGTAAATGCATTTTATGAAAAGAAATTATAGTATTGCATAAATTAAATAGATATTTTTATATTTATTTTCATGAAAAAGAAAAAAGAATTTGTCTTTGAGTTGTTTAAGGGACATAAATATTTTACACATGATTGAATAGTTAAAAATAGTTAAATCAATATCATTTAAAGTTATATTATTTTTAATGGTGTATATTAATATTA
>JACEIK010001096.1:234351-251520 GCA_018107945.1 Datura stramonium
ATATAATAAACTACCAACTTATATATTCAAATTAGAATAATTAACCGTAAGTGCATAAAGCGTGTCTATATGATCCATTATATATGAGTATATTACACAAAGCCTTCATTTTATAACATCTTGATGAAGCTAACAATGAATATCAAAAAAAAAATTATTACTACATAAACAAAATTAAAATGAAAAAAGTAGAATAAACATTTAAAATAATTAATATCATATTATTAAAACATACCATCAAAGCTATATATTATAAAAAGAAGAAGAGAGAATTCACCTTAATAGTTCTTTAAGCCATCAACAGAAAAAGTGATTCTGTTCTCTAAGAATCTAATCACGAAGCATAAAAGAAAATTTTTGCATCAATATTCGTTAGCTGGGATTTAAATAGGTAATTTTTGAAATGTAATTGCACCATTATGTCCATATATTTATTAATAGAAGATTAATGAGAAGTAAATGTCAAAAAAAAAATGAGGAAAAAATTAAGCAATATTGGGAGTGGAAAGGTGAAAAGCCATGTAAATGAATATTAAGATATCTAAGCAATAAAGAAAATGATTATAGTGGGAGGATAAAATTAATTACCTAAGTTTAAAGACCTTTTAGGCTATTAAAAAATAAAATAAATAGATAAATGAAGAAAAAAAAGTGAAAAAAAAATCTTATATAAATTTTATTGCATAATAAATAATCACTAAATTAATAACAATGACCTTTGAACTTTTTAAACTGAAAAAGAAATAAATAATTAAGAGAATTTAATTAATAAAATAAATTTTAAATTTTCTAATAAATTATTAAAATAAAATAAAAATCAAAAATTAAAAATAATAAATAAATGACATTCTTAGCTCCAGGTATGCAACATCACCCCTTCTAAACCTTCTTTGAGAGAGATATTTGTCAGTTTCATTAAGATTTAAGAATTCATTGAATATTGAATTTTTGTTTCTCTCAATCAACGAATTTGACAAATGTTCAGTATATTTTATGGTCAACAATAAGTCAAATATTACTGATATTTTATTTTACATGACAATATTAATTTGAATTTTTTTTAAAAAGTTACTTATCTGAAATTTATTATTAATTATACATTTTAAAATTTTAAATCTTTATGTCCAAATACCTACTTAAACATGATTTAATATTCATTTTGAAGTCAGATTTATTCAAATTTCACGTTAAAAATTGTTATTTTTATAAATAAAAAAAACTCTTAATTAAAATCATTTCAATTTTCAAAATTTAAATCTAAAATTTTATTAGTTATTACATCATCATAATCTTTAGTGATCCATGGATTAGTTTAGATATATTCATTACTGTCGTGCGAAAAAAGGAAGGAAATGAAATGACTAGTGGAGATCAGTCACATAAACAATAACAAAAAATGTGAAAAGGGCAAAAATTGCTGTAGAAGTTGTACTACACCCTTGTCTCAATCGATTTTTTTTTATTTAAAAAAAAAATCATCTAAAAGATAATGTTATATTTTTATAATTTAAAAAATTTATTTCCCTTATATTTAATAAAATTAATTTATAATCATATAAATATCTAAAAATTATATATTTTAATAATTTTTTTTAAAAAAATAAAATTATATTAAGTCACGTGAAGAGAAGATGTTTGTATGCTTTAGTGCAGAGATAGAAAAAGTTGTGGATGAATGATTTCAGAAGAGGTAGAGACAGATCAAAGAAGAAGTGGAGAGAGGTAAATTAGATAGGATATAATCCTACATAGAAAGTTTTAGAGGAAACATATAAGAACAGAATAATCGGTTAGTAGAAAGCAGTGTATTCTTTATCTAATTTGTCCATATTATTAGTCATACCATCATATATAGTGTCTTGTGTTTAGATCTTTGATTATCTATCATTTCCTATATGTTTTTGCTTTAGGTAATATTTAACATATTTTATTTTTTCTGAATTATTTTTAATTTATTTATTCTTTAAGTTAAGAGTTATAAAAAACAATTTTAATACTTTTATATATACTTTATTTTTTTCAAAAAAATTATAAATTAAAACGAAGGGAAGGAGGGATGAGATAAGAGAGTATATATGATATTGTATGGCGAGGAAAATAAAAGAAGCAAAAAGCTAATAAAGAGGGATAGATATTTATAGTAGTAGTAGTAGTATGAGAGCATGTGAGGAATGAGAATGACGTGAGAGGAGACACCTGTTTAAGGATAGTGGAGGGAAAGCAAGAATTTTCCCAGAAACCGAAGAAGGAAGGCTAGGTGTGAGAGGGAAAGAAAAAAAAAAAAGCAAAAGCATAATAAGGAAAGGGAAGAAAAAGAAAAGCCTGAGAAAGTGGGAAGTGGGACGGTGGGTGGGGAAAGTGGGACCCAATTAAATCTGAACCGCCTCACATGGGTAGCAATAGCAATAGGCAATAGGCAATAGGGTGCAGTCAGATAAAGTAAAGTCATTTGCCGGCCTTCAAAAATCTACTACTCTCTCAGAGTTAGGTACATTCTCTGTCTCTCCCACTTTCTTTTAATAGGAACGTGAATTCATACATTTTAAATTATTGAAAAACAGTTATAAATATTTCTAGTTTTTTTAAACGAATTGGTGGTTGTACTTGTACACTTCATTCCACTCGGATTCTAACAATTTATTGCTAAATGTAAAGATAAGGTATTTAAAATACAAACAATCATTTCATGCATAAATGAGTGGTACTATTCCCATTCTTTTTAATAGGAAAAAAAAAAAAGGATAAGAATATTTATGAATGGTTTTCTTTATTTTGGAATATCTTAAAAAAATTGCATACAGTTGGGCAACATTTTAGTTGAAACTGATAAAAAGGATAAAGGAAGTAAAAATACTTTTATACTTTTTTCGTAGACATTTGTCATTTGAATTTTATTGGCGTGAGCTTGTTTAAATTATCAATTTCAATCCTAATAAAGAAAAATGATAGTTATATATATGCTATAACAGTTGGCAGGCATTTTTTGTGTTTGTGTTTTTATTTATTTTGAAGTTGAATTAGTTTTTTTCTCAGTAAATCATCATATTTAGATATTTATTATTTATTCAGTGCCTTAATTTATGTTAAATAGGCATATTCATTTCCCACCGTTAAATCAGTAGGAAATTTGTATTATAAAATATAATTTTCTCACCTATTTTCCACCAAATTAATTTACTAGGAAAACACATGGCGGGAAACAGATTCTCACTAAAGTAGTGAGAAACCTTATGATTTTTTCGTGTAAAACAATTATTATTTTTTCTTTTTTCATTGATATTCAGTGGGAATAGTCACTTAATACTTTTTGGTAAAAAATTTCAGTGAAAAAATAGAGACTTTTTAGTAGTGTCTGTTAGAATAGTCTGGTTTGCAACAACATACGGAGCAACCAGTCCCCTTCAATATATGTTCTACGCTATTGAAGGGAAATCTTTACATATTTATCCGGGACAAGTGAAATCTTTGATCCATGTGCCTGGAAGCAGCTCTAACAAAGATGAGAAAACTGACTAGTTCATGATGAGTTTCTATAATACGCAAGATGAAGATTCGTATAATCAATCTCAATTTAATTAGATTTGAGACGCTATCAATTAAAAAAATCTGATTGAATTCTCGCAAAACATACTTACTAATTAACGGACATAAAAGCACTTCTTATTAAGAGGTTATTCATTCTTCGATTCAAATCGTTTAATTACTTATTAGAGTTATGCGAGTGATAGTTACAAGTAATAATTATACCAATTTCAAACTTTACAGTGTATTAACGTGGAGTGGAATGATAGGAAAGGAGCAGAAGATAACAGAATGGAACAGGCATGCGCACTGCCTGCTGTCCTCTCTGTCTTTTTTACTTTGTTTTTACTTCAGATTTAATATTCGTATTGATACTCGATTGAATTTAAATTTCATGTATTATAAAATTTATTTCTAAAATCAATATTTTTAACATAATTTTTCTTTTTACTTTCAAAAATTTAAATCTAAAATATCTAATTGAGGATGAAAAAATTTCGATCGTCCCACCACAGTTCACGATAATATTCTCCTCTCTAGCTCTACCTTTAGTTAGGATAACTGAATAAACAGTATAAAGTAAATGGAATCTTAGGATGAAATGAAACCATAATATTCTAATTTGAATATGTGGGTATTATTATTATGAGTGCATGTGATTAACCTTTAATTAATTATGCTTCTTTGCCTCTGACTCTTTGTTGTTATTTGATAATTAATCTCAGACAATAATGAAATCCACTGCTCATCTACATTTAGCTGCCTAACCTATTCCTTAAAATTTCAAAAAAGTGTGCTTTTTCTGCTATTTCTTTATCACCCTATTGTACAAATCAACTTATACATATCCCAATTAATATTATCAGACATCAATACAAATACAAAATAACCCTATATATTAAAACTTGAACAAAAAAAAAGTTATCTAATACTTTATCTTTATAAAATTTAATCTGAAATCTCCTGATTTTTAATTTATATATTTTTTAATAATTCAAAAACTGTGTTATTCATTTCTTTGTTATAGGCATTTTAATCATATGGTTTGTAAATTTGAACCAAACGACTTTTCGCTCCTCTTTTTACGATCAAGTGGCTTTCTATCGTACATTTTTTTCTCCTCTCCCTTTTGCTGGCGTTGTTGGGTAAGCTATTAATCTTAGATAATTAAAAAATTGTCGCAAAAGTTAAAAGCTGAATTTTAGTGTTACTATTTAGAATATTAATTTTAAAAAAAAAAAACTAAATTAAGTAGCTTTTGGGCAGTTTATGGAAATTCTTCTTTTCTTTGTAAGGTTAATGGCGTTATTTTAAGAGAGTAAATAAAAATACTTTTCATTATTATCTTGTGTGTAACAATATAGATGAGGAGACATTTAGCTGACAATTTTATCCCAATTTTGCAAAATGAATATTGCTATAAATTTTAATCAAAGTGATATATACTATTATTATTCACAAAGTTTATTATTACTTATCTAATTTAAATACCTCATAAGAAACAATAACTAATATGAAATGTCTTACCACAATATTTATATTAATTAATATTTAATCTTAAATTTTTAAAAAGTAATTAATATTGAAAGTAAAACATAAAAAAAAATCTATCCTAATGTGTTGAAAATAACAAGTAAAAATAAAATAATAATTTTATTTATAATAAGCGAATACAAGTGAACAGAACAAGTAATCCATTCTCAAAGCGTACATCTTACTTTCTTTTTTAGTACATTTAAAAAGATACTGTAATATCTTTTCCTTTTTTGATAACTTTTATCAACTTTGGCACAACCAAAATTAAAAAACATTTAAATATATTCTACGTACCAGAAAATTAAAAAATCTTTCTTACTTTCTGAAAATTCACATAAAATTAAAATCAAACATATTAAAAGAAGAAATACTTTTTCTTTTGAGTTTTATTATTAATTATTAACTTGAGAAGCACTAAACGCAAGTTCATTTTCCCTTGGTGACTAAGTACTATGACTTGTAAGTGAAAAAGCCATAAGTAAAAATTTCAAACCGATGACTTTTGACTTATTTTTATTATTTTAATTTTAAAAGAAATGCTCAAAATATTTTTTTATTTTACCTAAACACTACAAAAATACTTTAAAACACACTTAAATTAAGCCTAATCCAAACAGGCTTCAGACAAGTCTAGTCCATATATCTTTTCAAAAACAAAATATAGCTCTGCAAAACGCCACCAGAGAAATGATTCCTTCTTGACCAATAAAGTTGGGAGAGAGATAAGGCAGTCGAGTCTACTTTTTGACTGAAAAAATATTCCCCCTCTCGACAAAATTCCAAAGAGGGAAACAGAGAGTTTTACACAACTTCAAAATGACATCAAATCTAAGTTACATCACATTTTAGCAATATTTTCAAACAAGAACAATGATATCGAATGCCACAAACTACATCTTGAAAAAGGAACACTGCTTAAAGGTGTTATGATTTAATTCAAGGCAGTAATTACTACCATGCTGCTTGTTTCATAGCTTTATATTGGATTTACTTTGCGCGATAACCATATGTATATCGTGAATAACTGCTAGCTGAACCTGAAGAGCAGACAGCATATACCCTAGCACAGATGTCATACTTTTGTCTAAAACTCCAGGATCCAGCAGCATTTGATACTTTCTCATTTCAATCTACTGACTTAGTGCTAAAACAATTAGCCTGCAATAATAAAATCCTTGGGATAGGTTCGTACTAATATCTGCAAGGGAACCAAAAGGTAAGACATTCATTCTTGTCTTAACAGAAAACGCATCCTAAATTTAACCTTGAAACAAGTTTTTGGCAAAACCATGATCATATATCCACACCCAAATGGTACACCCAGCCACAAACTGAGGAAGCGGGACAAGGACGAGAACAATCAGCAAGTCCATTGGACTTCAAAACTGCTAACCTTGCGCCACAAATGTTCACTACAAGGAGAAGGGAAAAAAGACACGCACGGCGTTTATATCTTAGCTTCTACCATTATCCCAGAGAACCCCAGCCCCAATTCCTAAGGGCAAGAAAAGTAAAGACGAAATCACAATATCTAGAGCAGGGAATTGCGTAAAATTCTCAACTGAAGCACGTCTTAATGCAAAGCTATTGAAGTGGTTCTAACCAGATGGTTTGTAATCCAATCGGCTAGCAATGGTTATCTTCTTTCGAAAGTCAAAATCAACCTTCTCTAAGTCGTTAACAGTACCCAGATAACCATAGAAGATTCTCTTCCTCTCTCCAGTCCTATGATCAATCTTGCAAAGGTCAGGATTGCTCTCATCATCCTTGCCTAGAGTCAAGGGCTGCAGGCGAGCCCAACCATTTCTCCCGCGGTTATCTTTCTCAAAATATTCATCTAACTTCATGGCTTCCATCAGACCTGATTGGTCGCTTGCAAATTTAACAAGAGTAACACCTAGATGACCGTCTCTGCTATACAAGGCCTTTGCCTTGCCACCGTGAAATCCAATACCTGAAAGAAAAATTGGCAATTGCAGTACAGAAACATCAAGAGATGCATACGTAGAGCTAAAAACAAGCCTGGAGAAAGCATGACACTGGTGCCTTATGACCAGTTTCACATACCTAAATTGGTGGCAATACACTACTAAAAGCACAACAGGAAAATGAAGCATAGGAGGTGCCAAGAAAGATATAATGCTAAAAGCAACTAGCACTATAGAACAGCACTAACTTATGATCAGTTCTGCACACAAACACTGATGATAACAAATGAACTGGGAGTTTCAATCTGAAGTTATCCTCTAATCTTTTCCTTTCAAAGCGAGAAAGACAACAACTGGAAGAAGGGGGACCGATAATGAATCCAAGAATGAAATCATTGGCGAAGGCATTCATGGCATGAATCCTCCAATAGAAAAAACCTTAGCTAGCAATACTCGATGACCAGTAGAAGTGGTATGGTGGTGGTAAAAGCAACAACAACAACAATAATAAACAATAGCAACAATAATAATAATGTAATTCCTAGAACACCAAAAGTTCTCAAGCTTGCAAAGAAATGGGAACATCAAAAAGACAAACTGACTTCTCACTAAAGCATCTTCAGAAAATGGATTCAAACTCAAGTTATTCATTGTAGGTAGAACTCACGAAACAAGGCAGTGCACCAGTCCTTCGAACAATGATACCACAGTAGAAACAAGATGCAAACAGTTCCTTATTACTCTTAACTGTACATTGATATTCTTCATGAAATTTGATGGAAAAACCATCAATTCTCTTTAACATCCCCAAAAAAGAGCACATCGATGAGACACGGTTAAGTAACCAAAAAAGGAGCACAAAACTACCTCTCACTGTGTATCCAGGAGAAGATATTCCCCCTGCTGAACAGATGGTTTATTGAACCCAAACCAGATGCATGTCAACAGTAGTGGTGTATAGAAGAACTTTTCAGGAAGCTGAGGTCCAAACTCTTGAAGAGGGAAAAATCAAGTTGCAATCTCATACATGTTGAACATGTAGAAACAGACAAATAAAATACAATCATGTTACTGAGTTCCTCAGAAAGAATTCTACAGGTTACTTCTGGGAATTTATCAATTACAGCAATCCTCCAAAGAAGACCACATCTCAATGAAAGTAGAACCATGCCTAAAGTCGCGCTACAGATTCACTATACTGAGTATAAGCAAATATTTCAGCTTTTCATCATTGTGATGCGTGAAGAGAAGACAAACTGGTTACACAAAAATGCATGATAAACAGAATTAGTCAAAGAGAATGCATTTCGTGCTCTAAATACAAATTAGCAACACAAATGGCACAGTGTGCTGGTTCCAATGCAATCCACATTATTTTTCGAAAAATGCATTGGTTTTTAACTAAAGATCCAATATAGTGAAATGACTCACAATATACATTTTTTGTCATCAAGATGCACGAGCATATCAGCCTATAGGCAACGCTTTTCGCTGATTCTGATTCTAGTTAGCACTACAATTGGCATGCAATCTGCCACATTGAAGTTTTTTCAAAGGTAACAGAACACACTCTTATACAGAGCAAATTTTAAGAATCACCAAGGGGCTTTTCTAAAACAACAAGTCAACTGTAATATCACTCCAGAAATTATCAACTAAACAATGTTTCAATAAGTAAGACAATTCATTTTGTCTGAAGAGCACCACGAATGCGCTGGAATATTTACAATGCAAGAACTCAGTGTCCCTCTGTAAATGTTTGCAAACTAAGGAAACCTACGAGGGAATCTATTTCATTTACATTTGAACTTTTACCGCAGAAAGACAAAATCTGAAGATCATTTAAAGCGCTTCTCATAAAATAAGAAGTTAACTGTGATGCCATCCAAAATACTATCCCTAATATCAATTTCCAGATGTGATTTAACACCCTAATAAGAAGCTAACTGTAAGCCTTTATTGTCAATTTCCTTGACAAATCATCCAATCAACAAAAGCACATAAATTCAGGTCTAAACTCCAGTAAGCTAATTGTACAAACCACCAAGTTTGCTTTTACAGTCCACTGCAAGACCTGATTAACAGATTTAAGATTCTAAACTGCATCAGATCCTATGATTCTTGGTCTAAGAGGCACCCCTCGCAGTTTTTGGGATCTGTGTGCTCCATGGTTAGAGGGGTCCAAATGGGTAAATCCCAATTCTCTCCAAACACTATCGGACAGTACACTTGAAGGCAGAATAATAAATCTTCAGCGACCGCTAGTGTGCAAGACAGTGGTGATTAAGCGACCACTGACAATGCCGAAACACAGACGCACAAATGGCATTGTCAATTAATCAAATGGATCAGACAAATTACGCAAGTAGAAGTACTAGTCCTGAAAAAAGGACCATAGATATTGAGTAGAGAACTTTTAGATGTGGCAAGTAGCTATGACTATTATACGCCTGCAAAAAGATAGCACAGAAAGCAGGAAGATTCCCTTGATGAAACGATGGAAATGATAAGAAACAGAGATGGATGTTTTACCTCTAAGGTAACTATCCATTGCCTTGTTTCCCAAACCCTCCATGCGCCCATCATCACGTTTTCCTGTGATAGTGTTATGGATTATAACCAAAGGCGGCCACAAAATTAGATCATCTCGGTTTGCAGTTGCTTCATCAGCAGATAACATCTGATATGACTTCGAGTGATCAGGAGGTGTCAAATAGTTCCATCCCATCAGAACACATAATGCTTTGTGAAAGGCCAAATGTTCCACAAGTGAATCAGCACTATCTGGGTTGTAGGAATGCATAATAAGAGCGTGCATATCAGGACAATCTTTTGTAGTCCTGTGTTGTTTTCATGCCAAAGTTATGAAGTACTTCAGAATTATTCCTCAAAAAATTCCAAGTTAAGATAAACTTAAGTGTAGACAAAGTAGGGCATTGAGCAATAAAAGGGAAGTTGGGCAGTATTATTTCAAGGTGTGAAACTGAATAAGGTGCAATGACACTATTTTGACAGGTTGCACATCACATTTAAAATACACCCGAGTATGAGATGTAATTCGGCCATCAACCAATAAATTGTCTTTACACCTACTCCAAAAGGGAAAGAAATCTCTTTAAAGGTTGCAAAAGGAAGTCAAACAAGTCCGTCTCAATTGAATGGAACATTGAGATATTTAACACCTTGAGATTTTCTCCATGGTGTGGTAAGATAAAGAACATGTGGTACAAACTACCATGCACACATTCCACCTATTGCAAACTTACTATGAACCACATTACAATCTAATGACTAACAAGTAGAACGTAAAGCATAGAGCAGCATATGAACCGTGTACATAGCTATTTCTTCTGTCCCATACCAAGATGGGGAGAAAGCCACCACTGAAGAAATTAAATAAGACAATGACTCCTTTGCTACTTTTCTACAATCAGCCATTGTCATACTATAATTTTTTAAATTAAAGGGTAAGTATATTGACTACCAGCAATGAATGCTGGAGAATGTGCAATTAGCATATCACGACAAGTGGGTAAGTATATTGACTACCAGCAGTGAATGCTGGAGAATGTGCAATTAGCATCAGGTCAAGTTGTGTAAAGTGCTCAAAGATTCAATCATGGATTCAACATCATCAAATGAAGCCATATTGCACCAAAAGAAAGTGTAGAAATACATTTGTATTTGACCATACTAACAGATTCTTTTTTGTTCTAAGAATATCTAATATTACTTGACCACCAAATGGAAAAAGTATCCATTGCCATACAATAACAACCACCACCATGATAATGGAGAAGTTCAGCAATCACACAACAAAAATTCCATTAATTGGTTGCATGCATTGATGTTGAAACTCAAAAGGGAGACCACACTGAAAAGTGGTAAATGTATTAAAAATTGCTCCGATTTGCCACACAATCATCTACCATTTTCATCTGTCATGGAATGCAACAATCTGTTCAACCAATTCAGCCACACGGTGATAATACAACATTGTGAAAGTAGAAGCTAATCCTCCTCCAACAAGAACTTTTTTTGTTCAATTTGAGAGAGAATTAGAATTCTTGACAAACTTCAGAATAATGTACAGAAGAAAGCTTTTCTATGGCCTAGTGATCTATGAAAGAAAAATATTCAAATGACAAAAGCTCTGAAAGAGTTACACCTACATAATATGAACACATTGGTGGGTTCTCATTCTACCTAGGTTGACTGCCTTCAAGTCATTTAGCTGATACTTGCACCACATCCACTATAAAGAAAGCAAATGACTAGATTTTCATATGTTAAATAGTCAACTCATGATTGTCAATCTAAATATATCTAAGAAATGATGTGGGAAAGAAAAACATAAGTCAAATACAATTGTATTATTGTGTATAAAGGACCATCTGTCAAGTATTTAAGCAGGTAAGGTGCTAGAATTTACTTGGTGCTCTAACTTAGGGAACCAAAAAAGCAACTCAACTCATCTCAAACTAATGTGATAAAGCATCTAAGACATCATCACACAGGACAAGCAGGGTAGAGCTATAACACAGGTAACCAATCAATGACAGAGCAGCTTCCAAGGCTTTAAAATTGCCTCACCGCAAAGAAGAAAGAGTCAACAAGCTCTGTATAGCTAAAGCTAATCCCAAGAAACTAATGAACTACATTACATACGCAACCACTAAGCTACAACTGTCTATCAAATATGCAAGTTAAGAAAAGCAAATAAAGACTCCCCTCCTCCTATCTATCTCTCCCCACACACGTACTTCCCTTGCTTAGTATATCTGTCACTATACTACTAGTATTCTACTTTTAAAAGCAATCAAAAGAATTAAGTAAAATATGTCAACTGGGGCGACGATAGAAGATGAATACAACAATAAATGAGGCAATCACGATAATAACCCCAACAAATACTCATAACTAACAGAATGGGTCTCTTTACAACACTTTATTTTACTTCACATTTTCAGAACAACATTTTTTGAATTTTGAGAAAATATTGTTGTTGTTACTACTATTATTTTCATAAGTTCTCTGTCAATTCAGAAATAAAATAAGATATGCAAAACCACAATTTCCTGTA
This sequence comes from Datura stramonium, assembly GCA_018107945.1. Classification (NCBI taxonomy): domain Eukaryota; kingdom Viridiplantae; phylum Streptophyta; class Magnoliopsida; order Solanales; family Solanaceae; genus Datura; species Datura stramonium. The sequence continues at coordinate 246,421 of JACEIK010001096.1, forward strand.
CACTGAACAACCTTTCACTCCCTCTGAGCTATGTCCCCTGCACCACCAACTACCCCGACCTCTACTCTTTATATGAGTCTTTACTTTAGGTTCTTATTCCACTTAACAACCATTGTTCTTGTGCATTTGTACATTATGATCCTTTATAATAACCTACTAAGCAGATAGTAAACATACTTCAACTTCACTGTCGGTATTTTAATTTAAGTATTTTAGAACAGATTCCTACCTCGACGCATGCACTTGATCCTATGAACTAAACATGAGATACAGAGTTGTTACAATATGTGTAGTATAACTCCCATAAACCCTGTATTGTGACTGCTCCCTGATACAATCCAATATTGATATCAGTTCACATCCTTAGTTGGGAATTGAAGTCATCATTAGCAGAAAAATCAATGTATCAGCAGAACACTCTCCACTAAAACCTACAAATTCTAATTTTAACTTAGTCTTACATTTGATGCGATATATCTCAACACTTCAATTTACATACCAAGTATAGAGCATTTGAAGAAATACAGCAGTAGAAGTGCAAATAGAACAAGGGAAAATCTTACATGAATTAAAGAGTTGGGTTGCTATTGATTTGAAGAGGGATTAGGAATGACAACTCAGAATAAGCAATGAGAGCAAGAGATAGCTTAGGACGATTGAACTAGAAACCATGTCTTGGCTAAGATCAATCCATAAAAATAGAAAGAATCCTAATTAGACAACAAACTCTTTGAAGTTTTTTAGGAGAACATGAATGAAGATTTGGGTACATGTTCATCTCAATAGAAAGATAGGAGAAACAAGATTTGGCAAGAGAAAAGAAATCAGAACATAAATTACGATAGCCAAAAAGATAAGCAAAGTACAGTAAGTGAACATCAAGAAAGGGAAGCAAAAAGAACAGCGCGTGATAGAAGTGAAAAATAAATTATGGTAGTCCGGCAGGTAAAGTATAGCAGTATTAAGCCACAATACTAGGTGAATAATTGATTGGTTCATCTGTTGGTTAAGAATATTAGGGAGTTTCATAACTGTGTCGCTCGAGCCAGCTTGAGCACCTCAATTATGTTCCCGGCTACCTCCAGCACAAGTATCCCGTAACTTTGTCCACTAAGTCTTAGGAAAAATAGAAAGAAATCACCTAGCACTTGTCAGCCGTTGTTGGTATTTGATCTCTAGTCTCCCATGGTTTTCATCTCACCTTAAGAACTCAGGTGTTTTTTCCCAGCATACAGGTGCCTTTTAGGCCACTCTACACTTGATTTAAATAGGAAGCATCCTCCCCTACCCAGCATGCTCTACCCTTTCTCAATAAATATGCTTATACAACCAAAAAATGGAAAAAAAATTCAAAAGGAGCAAAATTAAAAAAGTAGGCAACAAGTTCACTGGGTCATTAAGACAAATTTTACTCGCTCGAGTAAGAAGGTAGGCACAGTCACATGTTATAGAGGATTAAAAGAAAATTAATGTCCCATGTTATTGACATTTGATGTGGAACCAATTAGTGTACAACTTTAAAAATCTCTTCAAGTTAGAATAATTAACTCCTTTAATAGTGGCCACAAATGAAAGAAAAGTTTTTACCCTATTGTGGTCTAATGGTTCTAGACAAGTCCAATTTAATTAGTAGGAAACTTTATGCCTTCCAATTCTCACATTCAAACAAGAAAAAAGCATCAATTGCATAACCAACAATGCAAGAACTGCACCCAACCCAAAGTAACTGCAACTAGAGAACAAGAAAAGGGAGAAATCGTAGCCTAATTAAAACGAACTTGGGAGGAGTCCTAATAATCATTTTTTTTAAAAAACATCCAGATCTTTTCCTATTTTTTACTCTCTTTATTTTCATCTCTTGAGATTAAATAAGTAATAAAAAGAGATAATTTCTCCCTTGGGTTTCTTTGCATCCTAAGCATGTGCTTCTCTAAATTGCATTGCTTCATCCATCAAAAGCAATAAACCCCGACTTCACTTCACCAGGATGGATCGATTGCTTTTTAATAGCATAAGTAGCCATGGAGGCAAACTTACCATGGAGCTAGATCCACTATCATTAGCTTGAGAATTAGATATGATCAGTAAGAAGGTAGCTTACCTAGTAAACAATATGGCTTCAAGAATGCCATCTCAGAAACAAGAGACAATGACTCACTATGATACCTACACAAATGAATAATGGACCAACTACATCTCAATCCTCTCAACCCTACCAGCTATCCTCCCCAAAACCCACTTATAGGATTTCAATGGGTATGATGTTGTTGTTGTTGTACATCACAAACCAAAACTAATACAGAAACAACATTTAGTACATACTAGAGGTAAAACTAATGTCCTTTTAAAGAATAACAAACAGTTAGATATCTTATTTTATGCAATATTGCAATAATGCCTATATGAAGATTGAAGAGGGAGGAGAGAGAGAGTGTGTGTATGCGTGCAGGTGTGACAGAGAGTTCTAGCACATTTTCCAGCATTCAAGGGCGAAGACAAACTAAATTCGAACAGCCTATCAAAAAAATTTAAAAAAATCAGAGGAGACTGGAAAAGAGGCCATCCAATCTCTGCCCCAAGGGAAGTCTTGAGCAGACCTCAAAGCTCCTAAGGGGCCGTTTGGTTACTGGATAAGACCCAAATTAATACATGAATAACTTGGCCATTCATGTATTAATTTTATACAATGTTTGGTTGGTAGGTTTCAAATGTTATATAAAAGTTATTCATGTATTAATGTTATTGTTTTAGTAATTCTACATAATTAATACTCACATAACTTATGAGGAAATCTATGTATAATTTTATGCGGGTAGAAGATGGAATAAGTTATGTGGGTATTAATTGTACATGAATTAAAATAATTAAATTACACATTTACTCCTATCAATTTACTTTTTAAATTTTTTTTAATTAGGTACTTTTTTTTTAAATTATCACTTTCTTCTGTGTACCCAGAATTAGTTATCACTTTTTTTTTACACCTCCACAGTAGAAGCAGTAATMTTGTTATTCGGTGTACATTTACACCTCTACTTTCTTGTAATATTTTTTTTTAAAAAAGGGTTCAATTATACAATAGAATTTTATACTATTTGTTTACTTATGTATTTGTCAATAATACATATTAATTAACAACAAATTAAATATTCAGTAATTAATAATTCATGTATTGTAATCTCTACATAACTAAACCCTACATAAATAATAACTACATAACCAATACTTGCATAACTAATACCTATATAACTAATATATGAATAACTAAAACCTGCACAACTAATCCCTACATAAAATAATACAAAAACTCCCTCATAACTAATTCACGTATTACTAATACCTGCATAACTCTAACCCGTAACCAAATGGCCCTTAAGGGTAACGAGTTACACGACAAAGATTAATTTACAATGCAAAGCGAACTCATTCTTTTTCTCCACCTAGTTATTTGCTGACAAGTCAAGACACAAGCTCAACCATTATTTGCAATGTGTTTCCAAATTAAACTTGATCATTGCAGCATCTCTAACAACTAGTGTTAGTTATAACAGTGCTCTATAAGAATCAAACACTTTCTCCAATTAACTTGGAGGTAGCTAATTCTTTATCTACCTGCCAAAGACCTTTAACCCCTACCTACTATACCTTCTTCTACAATAGTCTAAGTTTGACAGGAATAGTCTGAAAACTGAGCCCTGATATACACATTACTGACATCCGCAGCTCTACATTGAATAAAAGGTTTTAATTCAAGAGCTGAGATGACATAAACAAATAACAAAGTAGCTAGGGCATGAGTATATTTAAGACAGAGGCAGGTAGAGCCTTAAAAGCATAGAAATTAACTTTTCTTTAGTAGATGCTTCTATTATGTGCATGAAAATCAGCATCTACTGAAGAAAAGCCGAACTGAAGGTCATTTTACTACTTATCCAAAGAGAGTCCTATCTCAAAACTGAATCAACACAAACAAGCATTCAACCTACACATCAACAATCTAGAAACATTAGAAACACAATATAACCCTAGTATATTCCCACACCTGTTACAAGCAAGACACTGCAAACGCCCCTGCTTTCCATCAGCCAGATAACTCCTTTTGAGACTAGCACTGTCATAAATTAACTTCACCATAAGCAAAAAAGACTTCTTTAAAGCACTTTGATCCACCTCATTGTGCTTAATCCTACTAGCACTCCCTTCAAAACCTCCGGTTCTCATATATTTTGCAGGCCTAATCATTTCTTCCCCTCCTCTACCCATATACAAGCTACTTGTCCCCGGCGGAACCGCACCTGCATTTCCATGCTCCAACACCTGTTGCCTTAACCTCTCAAGCCCATCTTTTCCCTCCTCACCAAACTTCCTTTTCATTGCATTATCACCAATACGGCCCCCCTCTAGCCCTATTGAATTCCAATGATCCGGATTCCTATTCCTCATAAACCCATCATCCGGAAACTGCCTTTCAAATCCTAAGCCCGGCCCACGAAACTCCGGCCGGGGAAAAGCTGGAAAATCTTGATAATCATGGGGTAATGCGAAGTATGAGCGTACAGAACCATCAGCAAGAACTATGGTTCTACGCTCAAGCATGTGAAACCCATATAAAGGAGGAGGAGGTGGGTCACGGAAAGGGAAAGGGGGTAGGCCAAAGTGGGTATTCGGGTCGGGGTTTGGTGATGGATTGTTAAAGGGTTTCGGATTAGGGGTCGAAGGGTGATTGGGGTTTGTGGGTTTTGGAGAGGGCTTTGATTTGGGGTCGCCGGATCCGGAGGCAGAGGCGCCTGTGGGGGTTTTGGGATCGGAAGAAGGTTTCTTTCCGGTGGATTCCCATCGGGATTTACGCTGTGAAGCAGAGGCGGAAGAAGGAGCTGGCTTACTGGAGGAGGGTTTTGGAGGGTTACCTCCTGCCATCCTCTTAGGGAAACTGGGGCTTTTGATCTCGACGAAATTATCTGGAAAAGTTCAAAGGGAGCAGTTATATGGAGTTAAAATGTGCACGAAAACAGAATAATCAGAGTACAGAGAAACAAGGCAAGAGACATTTGCATTAGACCTAACTGTGGTATTAGGTCAAATGAATATATATATGTGTAG
>JACEIK010001097.1:68357-81981 GCA_018107945.1 Datura stramonium
TCATACCCCCCAAGGCGGGGCGTGACATATTAAATCTTTACTTATTTATAAAAATGTAAGAATTCCTAATGTTTATCATTTTAAAATTGATTAAAATTTTCGTTTCTTAAATTTTTTCTTATTTGAACTATATTAAAACTTTAAAATCAATTATAACTCTGTTAATTTATATCAATCCTTTGTTTATTAAATGAATTAATTATACATTATAATTTTTTAACTCACAGTACAAGAAAATAATTAAAGAGTATAAATTTATTAGCACCTATCTATCCATTCCTTGCCATCACAAAATCTTGCACCACACCGTTGAAGAGAAAGGGCACACGAAGAGTAAGTGTTGGACAGTTTCATCCATTACCTCACATATTGGGCAACTTTGATTCGAGATCATGCCCCATTTGTACAACCTATCTCTAGTACATAACTTCCCTTAAACAGCGAGGTATAACACAAAGATCCATCTCGGACAACCAGCATTGTTGCAAATCAATTTCTTCCACCACACCTTGCTTAAGTTCCTCCAGAGTAGGTTGTACATGTTTCTAATCGAGAATGTTTATTGCCGTGTTACTATATCAAGAGCTAGACTGTAACACCTCAAAAGTCCCTAAGACTACTATACCCCAGATATGAAGTATGAACCAGCAGAAAAACTGAATATTTCCCTCAATAAGACTCTCAATACGACTCGTGATATTATGGTATGAGTCGTACCAAGAGTCGTGACATGAGGTCCAGAGAAAACAACAAAAACTGGTCAAGAAACCATGACAAGAACCCATGATTTGTACCAAGATTATATGAGTCATACTGAAGGGTCATAGGAAGGAGTTCAGAGAATTGATCAGGGAAGAATCAATAGCTACAAGACTCAATATGAGTCATGGTTGGTGGTACGGGTCGTAGGTGGAGTCGTACCACTGGGAAGACTATTTTTAAGTGCGATTTCCTAAGGATGTTTTCATAACTTCCTATACTTTTAAATCCTAAACTAGGTTATATTGGATTTCCTAAAGGGTGTATTAGAGGGTTTTACTTAGCTTAAACTCTCATTCCTCTCAAGACACTATAGATTGAAGATCAAATTTCTTAAGGCTCTCAAGCAATTAGAGTTCTTCTTCTTCTCAACTCTCTTGGGTCTCAAATCTCAGCAAAAATTCATCAATCCCAAATATGTGGGGTCATGAATGGGAGATTTCTTCCACCCTCATGCTTAATCTCAAGTCTATTTACATGATTCCAATCCCTTCAAGCCTCCAACTATAATTTTCATAAATTTCTAGGGTTAGACCTTTTTTGATGAAAAACTCCATGAACTCTTATGAAATTGATTCTCTCATGATCCTACCTATATTTTATGTACACGATTTCTATGAAAAACTCTCATGAGTATCTATTTTCAATTTAGCATGATTTACTCAAGTATGTATGAATCTCATGAATATCAAGCTTATGTATCATGGCTGAATTATTAGCATTGTTTCTATGGCTAGTACACATATGTTAAGTTATTTATGAATTTCATGATTTCTAACTAGCTCATGCAAAATCAAGTATGTTTCATGATTATGATTATGAGCACTATGCATGTTTTGGGAGTAGTATTTAGCATCAAGTGGTCGGGGTTTAGTGCATCCAGGTCTCAAAACTATGTGCCGCATAGGATAAGGGGTCCTCACCAGTTGAGAGTGTCTCCCTTACGCTACTGGGCTCATGATTATAAGTGATATCACGCCTTCATCATTTTTTGTCCTGGCAAGGCCTTGAACGACTCTGCCAACTTTAGCAAGATAGTTGGAAATTATGTACTCATTCATGATGGTGTCGGCTATGAGAATCTCCCACTTTTCCTCATGTTTCATGTTTCCCTATATCCAGGAGTTATGATATCATGTTTTATAGTGTATTTTGACCCATTGATCAGATTATAAGTTTTACTTATGATTTCAAATATGATGAGCTTTATGATTTTATTTTCAAAATTTTAGGTCATTATACNCATTATACTTCAGATTATGATGAACAACTATATTTTATAACTATGTCATGATCATGATTTACAATATGTTGTCCTTAATCTCATATTTTACTTATCCTACATACTTAATACATTCAAAGTACTGATCATATACTTTTATGCTATATCATATCATGATATAGGCTCGAGTGATCAGTCTTAGCCTCACCGTTAGATTCACTCTTGCTCTAATTCAGCCAAGCTCTTGGTGAATTCACATCATCCGAGGATGTTAGTTTTGGTTTATGTCCTTTTTTATGTCTTTTTAGTTACAAACTTAGCAGATCTAGTTGGCATCAACTCATCTTATGTTTTAGAGGCTTTCAGACTTGATGTATAGATATTCAGCTGTTTTGACTTGTCGTCCTAGTTGATGCGTTTAATGATATCTTAGACTTCCGCTTATATTATTTCTTATGATCGATTTCCACTTAGTGTATGCTTATGTTTTCATGTACCATGGGTTAGCTTGGAGCCATTCGTGATTCTAGGACCAATGACGCGTCTGGGGTCTATGCTCGGGTCATGACAAATTTGGTATCAAAGTATTAGGTTTAGGTGTGTCTAAAAGCTGCATTAAGTAAAGTCTTTTTCATGAGTGTGAAGAGCGCCACATTTATGGGAAAGAGGCTACGAGAAATTTTAGGAAACTTCCCTTCTTTCATGCTCTATATTGTGCGATGAAGTCCAACTCTCCCTATTCTTATAACTCGTGCTATACGCTTATGCAAAAAATGCCTCCTTGAAAAGAAAATGGAAGAAGGAATGACAATGGCAATGGGAATTAGCCAATACCACCAGCTTCAGCAGATCCTTGAATGAGCAGGTGACCCATGCTGAGTTTAGGGATGCTTTTCAAATGTTCGCATAGGCTACGATGGTCCAGGTCAACCAGCAGGCAGTTGCACCAGTGAACATCAATGGGAGTGCCACAACAGCTAGAGTGGGGTACTTTACTAGGATGAACTCATCAGAGTTTCATGGTTCAAAGGTGGACGAGGATCTACAAGGGTTTATTGACGAGATCCAGCGGATTACTCAGATTATGGGAGTTTCAGGAGAGGAGAGCGCATATTTGACCTCCTATAAGTTGAAAGGGGTAGCTTATATATGGTTCAGGCAGTGGAAGGAAGGGTGTAGGGCAGGTGCAGTTCCTATTGATTGGGATGAGTTTATGTCAACTTTTTTAGACAGGTTCTTTCATCGGGAGATGAGGGAAGCAAAGGCAGCAGATTTCATCAACCTGAAGCAGAATAACATGATGGTTCAGGAGTATGCCTTGAAGTTCACCCAGCTGTCCAAGTATACTTCGAAAATGGTGCTGAGCTTAGGGCTCGAATGAGCAAGTTTGTGTTGGGAGTCTTAAATTTAATGGTCAAGAAGTGTAGGATCGGTATGCTCATTAGCGACATGGATATCTCTAGACTCATGATAATGCTAAATAAATTATGGAAGAGAAGATGAAGGAGAAAGGGAGACAGGACAGGGCACTTTGAGTATTCCCAGTAGAGGATATACGGTGGGAACCGTTCACAATCACATCAAAGGTCATCCATCCTAGCTCCATCGTCAGCCAGTGTTCCATCCAGGTCTAGGGTTGATCAAAAAGGTAAAGCATCGGGCTCTAAGGGTCATAGGAGCATGTCCGGGGAGTGCACTTCTCAGCTTATAGGAAGTGTGGTAAGAACCACTTTGGAGAGTGTTTGGTTGGTTCAGATGCTTGATTTAGGTGTCAGAAGCCCAATCACAGACTTAGAGATTATCCTTTAGCCAGACAGGGTGATGGTAGAGGCCGTACCCTAACCACCTTTTCAGTAGCTCCAGTAGCTCGCCCATCTCAGTGGGGCGCATCTTCTAGTGACAACAGCGGACAATGCCATAACCATTTCTATGCAGTTTCATCCTGGCAGGACCAGGAGAGCTCACCCAATGCGGTCATTGGTATGTTATGAGTTTTAATCTTGATGTTTAGGCATTGCTAGATCCAGGGGCTACATTATCTTTTGTGACTCCCTATGTTGCTATCAGTTTTGGTGTCAGTCCTGAAATTCTCTCAGAACTTATTTTAGTCTCTACTCTGATCGGTGAGTCAGTTTTAGCACGACGGATATACAAGAATTTCTCAGTTACAGTCCTTCAAAGAGTCACCTTAGCTGACTTAGTAGAGTTATACATGACCAACATGATGTTATCTTTGGCATGAATTAGTTGTATTATTGTATGCTTCAGTCAATTATAGAACCTGATCAGTAGAATTCCAATTTCTGAGTGAACCAGCCCTAGAGTGGAGGGGTAGTTTTGCATTTCTTATAGGTTGCTTTGTTTCCCATCTTAAGGCTAGGAAGATGATCTCCAAGGGGTGTGTATATCATTTTGTCCAGGTTAAGGATTTTAAGTAGAAACCCCCACTCTTTAGTTAGTCCCAGTGATTCGTAAGTATCCAGAGGTATTCCCAGATGATCTACCAAGAGTCCCTCCCGAGCGGGAGATTGAATTTGGTATAGACCTTCTCCCTGATACGTAGCCCATCTCAATTCCTCCTTACGAAATGGCTCCACTCAAGCTTAAGGAGTTGAATGAATAGTTGAAGGATCTCTTAGATAAGGTTTCATCAGGTCTAGTAAGTCCCTATAGGGTGCTCCAGTCATCTTTGTATGGAAGAAGGATGGTTCTCTCAGAATGTGCATTGACTACCGCCAATTGAACAAAGTCACAGTCAAGAATAAGTATCCCCTTCCCCAGATTGATGACTTATTTGATCAACTTCAGGGCACTAGATGCTTTTACAATATATACTTAGATCCAACTATCATCAACTCATATTTAGAGAGTGTGACATTCGGAAGACAACCTTCAGGACTCGCTATGATCACTACGAGTTTATACTTATGTCTTTTGACGAACGAATGCTCCTACAACTTTCATGAATTTGATGAGTAGGTTGTTCAAGTGGTACTTGGATATGTTTGTAATTATCTTTATAGATGATATCCTTGTATATTCTCAGAGTGAGGAGGAGCATGCCGCTCATTTGAGGATTGTGTTGTAGACTCTTAAGGAACGTCAGCTATTTGCTAAGTTTAGCAAGTGTTAGTTTTGGCTGCAATCAGTTGCATTTCTTGGCCATGTAGTGTCTAGTGAGGGTGTTCAGGTAGACTCTTGAAGATAGAGACGGTGAAGAACTGGCCTAGACCTATTGACATTAGAAGCTTTTTGGGTTTAGATAGTTACTACTGGAGGTTCGTAAAGGGATTTTCATTCATTGCTGCACCTTTGACCAGATTGACTCAGAAGAAGGTCAAATTTCAGTAGTCCGATGCTTGTGAGAGGAGATTTCAAAATTTAAAGACCTGACTCATTTCTTCTCCGGTCTTGACCCTACCAGAGGGCACACATGGCTTTGTGGGGGTAGTATGATGCCTCTAGAGTTGTCCTAGGGTGCGTGTTGATGCAGCATGGTAAGGTTGTTGCTTATGCCTCGAGACATCTTAAGACTCATGAAAAGAATTATTCAATACATAACCTTGAACTAGCAGCAGTAGTATTTGCCTTGAATATTTGGAGGCACTATTTATATAGGTTGCACGTGGATGTGTTCATGGATCATAAGAGTCTTCAGTATGTGTTCACTCAGAAGGACTTGAATTTACGGCAAGGGAGATAGATTGAGCTTCTCAAGGACTATGATATGAGTGTTCTTTATCATCTGGGCAAGGGCAATATAGTGTAGGATGCATTTAGTAGTTTGTCCATGGGGAGTGTGTCTCATGTCGAGGATGGGAGGAAAGAACTAGTGAAAAATGTCCATAGGCTTGCTCCCTTGAGGGTTCGACTTACTAATTTAGCGGATAGTGGTATTGTGGTTCATAATGGTGTGGAGTATTCATTGGTTTCGGAAGTAAAGGTGAAGCAAGATGAAGATCCTATATGTTAAGTTAAAGGAAGTAGTTCAAAATCAGAAGGTGGAGGTTTTATTCCAAGGGGGAAATAGTGTACTTCGATATCAAGATCAATTATGTGTTTTAGATATGGATGACTTGAGAGAGTAGATGTTGAGAGAGGCTCATAACTCTTGGTATTCTATCTACCTAGGTTCCACCAAAATGTACCGTGATATACGGAAATTCTATTGGTGGAATAGTGTGAAGAAGGACATAGAATTTGTGGCTAAGAATCCAAATTGCCAACAAGTGAAGCTTGAGCATCAGAGATCGGGAGGTATGCTATAGTATATCAGTATTCCTACTTGAAAGTGGGAAGAGATCAATATGGACTTCATTACAGGTTCGCCTTGTACACATTGACAACATGATTCGATATGGGTGATTGTGGACCAGATAACCAAGTCTACATATCTCTTGCCGGTTAAGACTACAGATTCAGCCGAGGACTATGCTAGACTTTACATTCGGGAGTTACAAAGGTTGCATGGAGTTCCATTGTCCATCATTTATGATAGGAGTACTTAGTTCACCTTGCAGTTTTAGAAGTTGTTTCAGAAGGGCCTTGGTACTCAAGTTATGCTTAACACAACTTTTCACCCACAGACAGATGGTCAGGTTGAGCAGACCATTCAAACTTTAGAGGACATGTTGATATCTTGCGTGATTGATTTCAAGGGTAGTCAGGATGATCATTTACCTCTCATTGAGTTTTCTTACAATAACAATTACCATTCTAGCATTCAAATGGCTTCATTTTAGGCTCTTTATGGGCGGAGATGTACATCACCTATTAGATAGTTTGAGGTAGGCGAGGCTATTTTGATAGGGGAAGATTCAGTTCATGGGGCTATGGAGAAGGTTCAACTCATTTGAGAAAAGCTTAAGACAACACAGAGTCATCAGAAGTCCTATGGAGATATGAGAAGAGAGCTTGAATTTGCAGTTGATGAGTGGGTATTTCTGAGAGTGTCACCCATGAAGGGGGTGATGATATTTGGCAATAAAGGAAAGCTCAGTCCCTGATATGTTGGTCCTTACAGGATTCAGAGGCGTGTTGGCAAGGTGCTTATGAGTTGGAGTTATCCACAGGGTTGGCGTCAGTGGATCAATTTTTCTATGTGTCATTATTGAAGAAGTGCATTGGTGATCCAGCTCTAGTTGTACTGTAATTCCCCCGAAACTCAAAGAATAGAGCTGGAACTTAAATCAGAGAAAATTGGAATATATGCACCAGGTCACAGAACGACTCGTTCTGTGACCTGTAGGGGGTGACCACGAGTCATTAAGTGACTCGTGATGAGGACTTGAAACTTTGTTGAAAAATTTGGAAAAAAGGGGTGACCCTGGGTGTGATCACGAGTCGTAGTTAACACCACGAGTTGTGGGGTGCCCAGTGATCAGGATTTGATTAAGAGTTAGAGTAGGTCAGGCAGTGTACCCAACGGGTCCTTACCATGACTCGTTTGGGACACCACGAGTCATGGTGTCACCTGTGGGGACTCCAGGAAAGTGCAGGGCAGTGGAGTCCACGAGCCGTAGTCACCAACCATGAGTCATTAGGTCCTCCGTGGTGACCAGTGTGAGGGAATCAAGCAGTGCACTTGACGACTGGGACCACGAGTCGTAGTCAGTGGCAATAACCCGTTAGATCCCCCATGGAGAATGTCGATCAGTTTTCCTATGAGTTCTTCAAGGGTCTTTTAGTAATTTTCTAACCCTTTTAGACTCTAAACTACGTCATTTTAAGCATATTTTTAGACTATTAGAGGGGTTAAACGATTCCTTTCATCATTTTCCCCATTCAGACTTTCAGAAAACAACGTAGGAGTTCTCTTAGAGCATTTCAGAGCAAGAACTAGGGCAGTCCAATTCTCCTCGGTTTCTCAAGAAAATTCTTCGGGTTCTTCACCAAGTATGTGGGAATTCAACAAGGGGACAGTTCTTCCCTTGTGTCCCCAAAATTCTTCCTATTTTCTTTATGGTTCTAGCCCTGAAAATTATCGAATGTTAGGAAATTCTTAGTCAGACTTTGTTTGATTCTTGTGGAATATTATTTTAGGATAATTGTAGATATTTTCTACCAGTTTGTGACTGTATTGGTGCTTGTCCTTATAAAGAAAATTCTAGCCCTAGCTCTTGAATGCAGAAAACTTGAATTTTGCAGTTGTGTTTGAATATTGAAATTTTGCTTGATTTTATTAGTGTTAGGGAATCCTATGTTGTTAGTAGAATTGGAGCTCAATCAGATTATTGTCAACTCAGTCCTAGTCAAAATATTAGGATACTCAGTGTCAGTCAGGAATGTCAACTGGTCAGTTTGACTACAGAAATTCTCGAGGTGTGATTAGTGCCTCCCAGTTATCAGAACCAAACCCAGTATCAATTTTAGTGGTCTTTAGGTGGTCATGACATTTCAGTTAAGCAGCTCTGACCAGCCTTAGGACCGCAGACTCAGATTATAGATTGTTCTTGAGACGGTCACGATGCTTCCAATAAGCATGCTCTGGCCAGTTTTAGAACCCAATTATAGAATCCGGTCCGTTAAGACTCTCAGGGTGCCTCCAGATAGGTATTCCTGACTACTCTTGGGCCCCAGTTTCAAGCTATTAGCTTAGCTCAGTTTAGAAATATCCAGTGGGAGTAGGACTTAGCTCCTAATGACCGGGGTTCCAGCACACCCAGGTTCCCCGAACTACGTTGCCACCGTAGGTTACAGTTTTGTTGGCCTCATGGCCCTATATTTGTGATCACCCAGTTCATGCCTTTATACCCTGGCTAGGTATATTGGGTCCTATCGATGGGGTGTATACATCGGACTCCACGTCTAGCTCACGTGGTTATATGTCAGTTATAGAATCTTCCACTAGTCAGATCAGTTCATATCAGTACCTCAGATTTAGAACATGTTCTTGACCATCATACGGGGTCTTTTAGACTATTTCTGTTATTTCAGTTATTTAGTTCAGTAGCTTCAGTTGGTTATTGCATGTCTTTTCAGTTCAATTATCTCATTTCTTATGTATGGTTTCTCTCACTTACTCAATACATTCGAAGTACTGATGCATACTTTTATGCTGTATCGTTTTATGATACAGCTGCAGGACCTCAGTCTCAACCTTGCTAGCCAGTCACTCTCAAAAGACTTCAGCTGTTCTAGTTGGTGAATCCTCATATTTCGAGGACTCTGATTTTTTCATTCAGCTACATTTTTCTTTTCTTATTTAGACTTGGAGTTAGCTGGGGGCCTATCCCAACAACTCATCAGTAATAGTGGCTTTCAGACACAGACTTGGGTTATTTTCAGATCTATAATTTTGTTCAGATGTATTCAAACTTTGTGAATCAGCTTCATGCTCTTAAAAGATTATAATTTTTCTTTAAAGCTTCCGCTGTACATATATTTATATTTTAAATTTTACTCAGAATGCCAGTGTATGATAGAACAGGGGTTGACTTGGGGTTACTTGTGACTCCAAGTACCGTATCCCGTCCAGGGTGTAAGCTCGGGGTGTGGAAAACTTGATATAAGAGCACTACGTTTAGAGTATCCTCGGATGATTGAAATTCGCATCGGGTAGAGTCCTCTTCATGGGTGTGAAGCACGCCACACTTATGAAGGGGAGGTTACGAGATGTTATTAGGAAAACTCCCTTTATTTCATACTCTTTATCATGCGTTGAAATTCAATTCCAGAATCATTCTCCTATATTGTGCTCTGTTTAGTTTCAGTAAATCATGCCTCCACAATGCGGTAACGGAAAAAGGGACAGTAATGCTCACCAACCTGCCCCACCAGCCCCGACAACCCCTTAGGATGACTCAGTGTCTATTGTAGAGTTCAGGGTGGCTATCCACTTGCTCGCTCAAATGGTTACCAACCAGGTGAACCAGCAAGTCGTTCCAGTCAATAATAATGGGTCCGCAACAACTGCTCGAGTCTAGGATTTCACTCAGATGAACCCTCCAGATTTTCAGAGATCTAAGGTGGGAGAGGACCCACAAGAGTTTGTGGATGAGATTAGAAAGATCACCCGAATTATGGGTGTCAGCTCCTTGGAGAGTGCCGACTTGGCTGCCTACCAATTAAAAGGGATAGCCTAGATCTGGTACGAGCAGTGGAAGGAGGGGAGACCAGCAGGAGCAGGACTGATAGAATGGGAGGAGTTCACTACAGCCTTCTTGGACAGATTCTTCCCTCGGGAGCTTAGGGAGGAAAAAGTAGCGGAGTTCATGAATCTGAACAGGGAAATTGGACAGTAGAAGAATATGCTCTGGAGTTCACCAGGTTGTCCAAGTACGCTCTAGAGATAGTGGCCGAGCCAAGGGCTCGCATGCTAAAGTTTGTTAATGAGGTGTCAAACCTAGTCCTCAAATAGCGTAGGAAAATGATGCTAATTAAGGATATCGACCTCTCCAGCCTGATTGTCTATGCCCAACAAATTGAGGAAGAAAAACTGAGGGACATGGAGCGAAAGAACAAGCGGGCAAGGACTGGCCAATCAGATTATGTCCACCAGAGGTCTGGCGGTAGTAGCCGCCCACAACAGCAGCAACAGAGGGCTCCAATACCCAACTCAGCCGGCGCCCCTACCTTTCGGTCCCGCCAGGATTGGAGGCTGGAGCATCTGGCTCTCAGTCCTAAAGCTACAGTGTCGGCAATAGGTATCCAGCTTTCCCCAATTATGGAAAGAACTATCGAGGAGAGTGTCTTCAGGTTCGAGAGGGATGTTTTGGTTGTGGACAACTTGGTCATCGGCTTAAGGAGTGTCCGTCAGCAGGACGGGGAAGGTCACAATCCACTACCTCAGCAGCTCCAGCAGGCCAATACTTTAGGTACGGATGGTGGCCAACGCCAAAATCGTTTTTATGCATTATCATCTCGTTAGGATCAAGAGAGCTCACCTGATGTGGTCATGGGTATGTTACGTCTTTTCCACCTAGATGTATATGCCCTACTAGATCCAGGGACTACACTATCATTTGTGATTCCATACATAGCTGTTCAGTTTAATATCAATCCATAGGTCCTCTCAAAATCATTTTCAATCTCTACTTCAGTATGCGAGTCAGTTAGAGCCAGCCGGGTGTATAGAAACTGCCCAGTATCAGTCTTTAATAAGGTCATTCCAACTGATCTTGTAGAGTTAGACATGGTGAATTTTGACCTCATCCTTGGCATGGATTGGTTACACTCCAGTTATGCCTCAGTCGATTGCAGAACTAGAGTTGTCAAATTTCAGTTTCCAAATGAGCCAGTGTTAGAGTGGATGGGCAGTAGTTCAGCGCGTAATGGTCAGTTTATTTCCTACCTTAAGGCCAAAAAGTTTATCTCTAAGGGATGTATCTATCATCTAGTTCGGGTCAAATATTCCAACTTTGAGACCCCAACTATCCAGTCAGTCCCTGTTGTCAGCGAATTTCCAGATGTATTCCTCGAGGATCTTCCCGGAGTTCCTCCTGAACGGGAAATCAACTTCTGTATAGACCTTCTCCCATATACTCAGCCCATCTCCATCCCTCGTTACAAAATGGCTTTGGCTGAACTTAAGGAGTTGAAGGAGCAGCTAAAATATCTTCTTGATAAGGGTTTTATCAGACCCAATATCTTTCCCTAGGGCGCTCCAATACTATTTGTGCGAAAGAAAGACGGTACCCTCAAAATGTGCATCGATTATCGTCTTTCAATAAGGTCACAGTCAAGAATAGGTATCTCCTACCCAGAATTGATGACCTTTTCGACCAACTTCAAGGAGCCAGCTATTTCTCCAAAATAGACCTTAGGTAGGGGTATCATTAGCTAAGGGTCAAAGAATGTGACATACCAAAAATAGCTTTCAGGACTCGATATGGTCACTACGAGTTTGTGGTTACGTCTTTTGGACTAAGAAATACCCCTGCAGCCTTTATGGACCTGATGAATAGAGTATTTAAGCAGTATCTGGATATGTTCATCATTGTATTTATCAACGACATTGTCGTATACTCCAAAAGTGAGGAAGAGTATGCTAATCACCCGAGGATAGTTCTTCAGACACTTAGGGACCGCCAGTTGTTCGCCAAGTTCAGCAAATGCGAATTCTGGTTGAAGTTTTGTGACTTTCCTGGGCATGTGGTCTCAGGTGAGGGTATTCAGGTTGATCCTCAAAAGATAGCAGCAACAAAAGACTGGCCCAGACCTACCTCCTCAATCAAAGTCAGAAGTTTCTTTGGTTTATCCGGTTATTACCAGCGCTTTGTGGAAGGCGTTTCTTCTATAGCATCCCCTCTAACTAGGCTGACTCAAAAGAAGGTGAAATTTCAGTGGTCAGATGCGTGTGAGAAGAGTTTCCAGGAGTTAAAAACTTGACGCACTACCGCCCTAGTGTTGACCCTACCGGAAGTATCAGATGAGTTTGTAGTATATTGCGACGCTTCCAGAGTTGGACTCGGTTGTATTCTAATGCAGCGGGGTAAGGTGATAGCCTATGCCTCCAGACAGCTCAAAGTTCATGAGAAGAATTATCCAACTCATGACTTGGAGTTGGCAGTGGTGGTGTTTGTGTTGAAAATATGGAGACACTATCTGTATGGCGCTCACGTGGATGTTTTCATCGATCACAAGAGCCTCTAGTATGTATTCAGTCAGAAGGACCTAAATCTTCGTCAGAGAAGGTGGCTAGAACTCCTAAAAAACTATGACATGAGCATGCTATATCACCCAGGAAAAGCCAATGTGGTGGTTGATGCCCTGAGTAGGGTCTTTATGGGTAGCGTGACTCATGTTGAGGAAGCCAAAAAGGAATTGGCGAAGGATATTCACAGACTAGTTCGGTTAGGGGTGCAGTTGGTAGATTCAGCTGAGGGTGGAGTAGTTGTGCAGACTGGGTCAGATTCCTCTCTGGTTTTTGAAGTTAAATCCAGACATGATGAGGATCCCATCCTACCTAAGCTGAAGGAAACGGTTCTCAGAAAAGAGGTTGAGGCTTTCTCCAAAGGGGGAGATGGTGTGCTCCACTACCAGGGCAGATTGTGTGTACCGAACGTCGGCGATTTGAGACAGCAGATACTGGCTGAAGCACATAGCTCGAGATACTCCATCCACCATAGTGCCACTAAAATTTACCACAATTTACGGGATATTTATTGGTGGAACGACATGAAGAGAGACATCGCTGAATTTGTAGCTAAGTGCCCGAACTGCCAGAAAGTCAAAGTAGAGCACCAGAGACCAGGAGGTATGACTCGGGATATTAGCATACCCATCTAGAAGTGGGAAGAAATGAATATGGATTTTATTATGGGTTTGCCTCGAACTCGTCGGAAACATGATTATATCTAGGTAGTAGTAGACCGAATGACTAAGTCAGCACACTTCCTCCTAGTTAAAACTATAGATTCAGCTGAGGACTATGCTAGGCTTTATATCCAGGAGTTGGTCAGAATTCATGGGGTGCCATTATCCATTATCTCAGACAGAGGTACCCGATTCACCTTGCATATCTGGAAGTCCTTTAAGAAGTGACTTGGTACCCAGGTCAAGCTCAACAAAACTTTTCACCCGCAGACAGATGGACAAGTTGAGCGGACTATCCAACCCTTAGAAGATATGTTGAGAGCATGCGTGATCGATTTCAAGGGCAGTTGGGTTGATCACTTGCCTCTTATCGAGTTTGCGTACAAT
>JACEIK010001097.1:107010-118944 GCA_018107945.1 Datura stramonium
CTAGTTCAATACCAAATTTATTTCCTCACAATGTTTCAATACCAAAGCCAAATGAGATAAACAATCTTCAAATGTATCCCCTCACATAGAGAAGTCATCCATGAAGATTTCCATTGTGTCCTCCACCATATCTAAAAGTATTGACATCATGCACCTTTGGAATGTGGAAGGTGCATTGCACAGTCTAAACGGCATTCGCTTAAATACAAATGTCCTATACAAACATGTGAATATGGTCTCTTCTTGGTCCTCAGGAGCAACGGAAATCTGGTTGTAACCAGAGTATCCATCCAAGAAACAGTAATAGGCCCTCCTTGCTAGTTTATCCAACATTTGATCCATGAAGAGCATAGGAAAATGATCCTTTTGAGTCCACTGGTTCAACTTCCGATAATCCATGCATGTATTCCTACCCATAACTGTTTGAGTTGTCACTAATTCATTCTTCTCATTTGGAACCATAGTCATTCCCCTTTCTTCGTATACATTACACTGGGCAAACCCAGTGGCTGTCAGCGATGGGGTAGATCACCCCAACATCCAACCATTTTATGATCTTCTCTTTTACCGCCTCTTGTATAGGTGGATTCAGTCTCCTTTGTTGTTCAATATTGGGAATAAAATTTTCCTCTAGCTGAATCTTATGAGTGCAAATACCTAGAGGAATGCCAATGATATCGGTGATGGTGCACCCAATGGCTCGTTTGTATGTTCTAAAGATAGACAACAATGCTTTTACTTGCCACTCCAACAACTTTACAGATATGATTACTGATAGTGTCTCATGTGGCCCCAAATTTTCATACCTCAAATGAGTTGGCAACGGTTTTAGGTCTAGAACTAGCGGTTCTTCAATAGACGATTTTGCAAGTGGGTTTTCTCTATTCTTCAGATCTAAATCAAGCTTCTTAGTTACAAAGGAATAAGACCCCATGTCTACCATTTCATGTACCATCTCTTCAAACTCTTCTATTGAGTCACTAGTAATGTTCATGATGGCTGCTGCCATAACTTTAGCAGCAAACTTCTCCCCTGAAGTATCAGCCACTACTTCATCAATGGTATCCATCACTGAGATGACACTCATATCTTTGGGCTGCCTCATGGATTGACATACATTGAAGACAATCTCTTCATTTTTCAGCCTAAATTTCAATTCACCTCTTTCTACGTCAACTAGTGCTCTTCCTATTGCAATAAATGGCCTCCCCAATATAATCGACACCTCAAAATCTACTTCACAATCTAAAATCATGAAGTCAGCTGGGAAGATGAGGCTGTTCACCTTTACCAACACATCATACAAGATTCCCACTAGTCTTTTCATAGTTCTATCTATCATCAACAACCTCATTGTCATTGTTCTAGGAGTTCCTAGACCCAGCTTCTTAAATATAGCAAGCAGTGTGAGGTTGATACTTGCACCTAAGTCGCATAGAGATGTAGCAAAATTGAATATCCCAATGGTGCATGGGATTGCGAACGCTCCTGGATCTTCCTTCTTCTGAACCAGTGACTGTGAGACAATCGCACTGCAATGGTGCATATTATTGATAGGTTCATAAGTCATGGTTCTCTTCTTTATCACCAAGTCTTTCATGAACTTGGCATAGCCTGGAATTTTCTCCAAAGTATCCACCAATGGAATGTTTATGGACAACTATATTAGCATGGAAATAAGCCTTCAAAACTTTCCATCCTTTGCCTTCTTCTTGAGCCTTTGAGGAAATGGAGAAGGAGGCCTAGGTATTTGAGATAACACCTTGGCATTTCCTTCTCCTTTTTCTTTTCACTTACATCTTCTTTAGCTATAACAGGATGCTTCACAATTTCATCTAGATTCACATTACCACTAGCTTATTAGCTACAACTGGTTTAGAATGACTTCCTCTTCATCATCATGCTTCTCAATTGTTGTTTCCAATATTGGCCCCAAAACTCTAGTGGTTATTAGCATGCAATGATTATCATTTTTAGGATTTGGCATGGTATCACTTGGTAGTGTTCCCTTCTATCTGGGATTTAGAGCTGTTGAAATTTGATTCATATATTATTCCAACTACTTAATTACTGTGGAGTGAGAGTTTACTAGTTGATTTACATTGGACGAATCTCCTTTGATTTCTTTGATCCCAAAATCTATGGATTCAACTTTCTTCAACATTTTTGCCAGCATTTCCTCCATTTTAGGTTGAGCTGGCTCACTGCTTGAGGGTGCATTAGGGCCTTGTTGATTCTTTTTTAGGGGAATATAAGCACCTCCTCGATTGTTCCTGAACCCTTGATCTATGTCTCTCCAATTTCCCTGTTCTCTATCCTTTCGGTTGTTCTGGTCTCTCCATCAAGATCTATCATAGGCATTGTTATCTCGATACTATTCCAACCTTGATTCCCCTAACCTTGTTGCCAAGAATCTTGGTTAGATCCTTGAGCTGTAGGCCGGGAAACCCCACCCCAATTTGCAATAAAGCTAGCCTCCTCTTCATAGTTCTGATAATATTCATCATGTTGAGGCACCTTCTCTTGATTTGACACAACATTGACCTTCTGTGATCCATTTTCCATCAGATGTTTTTTTAGTAAGTTCATCTAAGTTTTGAGTTGAGCCATATCTTCATCCCTTTCCTCTTCTCTTCTCAACTGTTCTTTGGTCATTCCTTTGGATTGCAAACCACTTACAACTTCTGCCTCTAGTGTGTGTGATGCTCTGTTTGTTTTAATCATCTTGTCTAACATTACACTTGTGACAACAAACGATTGATCCATAAGTGATCCTTCTATAATATTATTTTCTATCCCTTTGTTCAGGCCATCCAACGTCCTGTAAAATGACTACAAGAGGACTTCATCAGGAAGTCTGTGATTCTGACAGTGCTTTATTTTCTTCTTGAACCTCAACCAATCCTCATGTAGTGCTTCATTCGGGTAGCTGACAGAAGTTGTTGATTTCATATCTCAACTGGATTATTCGAGAGGGAGGGAAAAATCTTTCTAGAAAAGAAGCAGTCAGTTCTGCCCAACATGTGATTTATTTATCCAACAATTCCCTAATCCATACAGTTGCTTCTCCAATTAGTGAGAAGAGGAACAACCTGAGCCTCATTGACTCTTGTGACAGACCCAACAACCTGTATACACTACATATCTCTGTGAAGTTCTTCAAATGTTGGTTTGGATCCTCATGAGCCAAACCCCCATATAGTCCCTTCATTCTAAGTAGATTCATCATGGTGCTGGTGATATTGAACTTGGCGTTTCCGCCAAGTTCTCACAGTACAATGGCACCTGCATACCCTGTTTGCTATACATCAAGCTCCTCTGCATGAGGAGCACGCTTGTTAATAGGGGGCTAATTTTTCAATCCTTGTTGAGCATTTCGAACTGCTGCAGCAAGTTGAGATTCAGTCAACTCAACATTTCTATTGAGCCTGCAAAGAACAAAAACAACAAATCAAAATAAATTACAAAATATAGACTAAAGAAAATTTGAATTTACACTAATGATAAATCTTGAAAACCAAATTCCCCGATAATGGTGCCAAAATTTGATATGCCCAAATTACACCAATAAAAAAGTATAAAGTGGTCATCTTTCAAATATATAACCCAATGAGGTTGGAGTCAAATCCCACAGGGAATAAGGTACAAAATGTATGAAAAATGACTATTCAAATTTGTTTAGTCAATATTTTAATAAAGAAGGGAGAAAAGTTTATACTCTAAAAGGTGACAAAATAGTCAACTATTAATTTGGAAATTTCTGATGGAAGATTTCAGTAATAAAGAGAAAGCACTAGGATTGCGTGTTCTATGATTTCGTAACCTCTACAGGTCTATGATTGACTGAGATCATACTCTGATCATAAGTTCATAGACTGATGCCTTCAAAATCTCATCTAAAATTTTTCAACCCCAATTAGATGATTGTCACTTTAATTCCTTTTAGACCTTGAGTGATTTATGAAGTATAGACATCAAGAGTCTCAAATGAACTAATCTAATTACAACATTAGTTATTAGACAAGGGTTAGAAACCTTGAATCCCTGTTATTACTTATATTCCTAGACTTTTTCCTCTTTTTCAAGCAAGAAAGATTTAAATGACAATTCTAATGTTTGCAACCGTCAGATATTCAAGAAAACAAATAAAATAATAACATAAACCTATGATCTCATATGATCTCTAATTTTGCAGACCTGTGACCATTTTGATTTTATAGTATTCACAACCCTAGTAACAAAATTTAGCTACTCATGGTTAATAATAATAATCTTGGAAAGAAAAAGATGATAAACACATATTCACAAGAATGAAGACAAAAGTATTCCTTTGAATATTGATTTCAATGTCTTCACCAAAAATTTACACAAAAAGTTGTTTATCTTTTCCCTCTAAGAATTATTTCAAAAGTAATATTCGTAATAATCTTTTTACCCCCATATATCCCCTTAAAAAACCTACAAAAATCCTAAAAAAAAATTAAAAGGCGTACTTATAATTACAAAATTGCCGTCATCATAACATCTGTCGTGGATCTGCATCCACAGTTAGCCATCCGTGGGCCGCACTTTAATCGCGTTCGAAGTGAACATATTGCCGATGTTATGTGTTTGATTGAGAACCATTCGCATGCCATGGTTTGTGAACAACATTCCCCACTTGTGTGGCGGTTGCATTGTCAGTGAGCATGAGATGTTGGCTTAAGACACGGTTAATTCGCAGTCCGCACTTTGCAATCCGCGATTCGTGGTTCGATCACACATCTCATGACTGAGAAGAGTTATTCTGGTCCTAAATGCAAGGGATCCGCAGTCCACATTTGGTTATCCACGGTCCGTGCATGAGGGCATCTCACAGAATTTAAGTTGCTTGGCTTGATTTTTGAAGTATTTTTGCTTGATTCCTTCTCAACCTCTTCTAAATGGAAATTTCCTGTACAAATGAAAAGAAATCATGATAAGTACTCCTTTTCAAATCAATATATCACAAAGGTATAAGCTTATAGACCAGATAAGTTGGGCAAGACCAACTTATCAACTAGTTCATGTATGTCAAGTATGATTATGATTTCATATTTTCAATTATCCCATGCAAAACAAAATATGTTTCATGATTATGTTTGAGTAATATGCATGTTTTTGGAGTAGTATCTAGCATCTAGTAGGACGGGGTTCAACACTGCCAGGTCTCAAAACTATGTGCCACTATAGGATAAGGGGTCCTCTCCAGTAGAGAGTGTCTCCCTTTCCCCTAGCCTAAGGGGTCCTTGCCAGTTGAGAGTTTCTCCATTACTCTATTGGGCTCATGCTCATTAGTGATATCATGCCTTTATCATTTTTTTCCTTGGCAAGGCTTAGGATGGATCTGCCCACTTGAGAGAGATAGTTGGGGCATCATGTGCTCATTAATGATAGTGTCAGCTATGATGAAGCCTTTCGCTGTTGCTCATGTTTTATCTTATTCATGTGCAGGATTTATGAAATCATGTTTCATGGTATAACTGACCCATTGATTAGATTTTGAGCTTATACTTACATTTTTAAACATGTTAAACTATTTGATTTACTTTAAAAACCTTGGGTCATTAGTCTTATAATGAATATCTCATGTTTATGACTATCTCGTGATTTTAGCATGTTGTCCTTACTCTCATGTCATAGCTTGCTTTATACTCATGATTTCAAACTATCATTTTATTAGCATGTTTTACTTAACCTACATAGTCAGTACATTCAAAGTACTGAGCATATACTTCTATGCTATATTGTCCCATGATATAGGTTCGGGCACTCAGTCTCAGTTTCGGCATTAGCCTCGCTACCGCTTCAGTCCCACTCCAGTTTTGGTGAGTCCTCATGATCCGAGGACATTAATTTTGATTTATGTTTCTTTTCATTTATGTCTTTCAGTTTTCAGATTTAGGTAGTGGGGGTGTTGTCCCATTAGCTCGTCTATGATTAGAGGCTTTTTAGACAACTATATATAGATGGTTCAACGTTTATGACTTGTTGTCTATGCTTATGCTTTATGATATTTAGTCTTCCGCTTATGATATGTTCAATATTCCTTCCACTTAGTTTCTTTAGTATATGCTATGTATGTGCCATGGGTTAGCCTGGAGCCATTCATGGTTCTAGGTCCCGTGTCGCAGTCAGGGGTCCATGCTCGGGTTGTGACAAACTTGATATTAGAGAAATACTTTTAGGTGTCTCCTAGGATGTCTGAAAGCAGCGTTAAGCAGAGTTTTTTTCATAGGTGTGAAGCATGCCACACTTATGATGAAGAGGCTACTAGACATATTAGGAATCTTTCCTTTTTTCATGATCTATGTCATGCGATAAAGTTCAACTCTCTCTATACCTTTAACTTGTGCTATATATTTTTTTTGAAATATTCCTCCTCGCCAAGTCAATGGAAAAAGGAATGAAAACGGAAATGGCCATGGCAATGGGAATGGAGATAGGCATTAGCCAGTCCATCAGCTCCAGAGGGTCCTTTGCATGAGCAGGTTACTTATGTTGAGTTCAAGATTGTTTTTCAGATGTTAGATAGGTCACTTTGTCTCCTACCTAAAATCCAAGAAGATGATCTCCAAGGGTTTCTTGTACATATAGTTTGGGTTAAGGATTCTATGTCCAAGACCTTGACTGTCTAGTCTGTTCCTATTGTATGTGAGTATCCATAGGTGTTTCCAGATGATCTACCAGGATTCCCTTCCAAGAGGAAAATTGAATTTGACATTGTCCTTCTCCCTGATAAAAAGATCATATCCATTCCTCCTTACAGAATGTCTCTATCCAAACTTAAGGAGTTGAAGGAATAGTTAAAAGATCTCCTAGATAAGGGTTTCATCGGGCCTAGTAAGTCCCTGTTGGGTTCTCTAGTTCTCTTTGTTCGAGAGAAGGATAGTTATCTTAGGATGCGCATCGACTATTTTTCACGCCCCACCTTGAGAGGCATGACTGACACCTAATGCCACACTGGGATCTGGGTTGACCTGGATGGATACAAGCACCTCTGGTGCTTACCAGCACTCAAAATCAAGACAATAAACTGCTATATCTCGGCTGTAAATACAACCTCGGGATAACAAGGCCACGCAACACCTGTAAAGAAAAACAGCTAACCCAAAAACAAGGTGATAAAAGGGATCCTATGTAGGCCGACAAGACCACCATGCTGTCTAGTTATAGCAGAATGAAAACAGACGATCATATTCACGCTAATGCCGACAAGGCTTCTAACTAACTGGCTAAACTAGGCCCCATACGACCAACATATATAAAATAAATTACATAGGCCCCACACAACCAACAACAACCCACAATGGAGAATCTATATCCTTCAAGCCTCTAGGAGTGAAATAATGGTCGGGATAGGGCCCCGACCTACCCAAAAGTTGTACAACAAAAGAACAAACATTCTCTAACTATCAACTCTGGAGAAAAGGAGTTGACTAGACTGCTGACTCTGCCTGGCAGCTAGGAAGGTCCTGAACCAAATCTTTCCGCCCTCCAGGAAAGTAATGCAGTGCCCCAGAGATGGGCGTCAGTACAATATGTACCAAATATGTAAGGCAGCAATGGAAAAGACTGACTATAACTGATAATAGAATTGAAAATGATCAGTAAAAAGGGTAAGAGTTATAACTTGAATAGCCTCACAACCTGCTGTATAACTAACAAGTAAGTAATACAAATAAGAACCTTACCTATCCCCCATAAGCCTGGAAGGTACAACCAGCACAAAATAACTCACCTGGGCCCTCATAAGCCCTGGCAAGTACACTTCAATCTATATACCCCTAACATGGTCAATATGAGTCAACGAGTAACTATAGCCAACCTACCTGGCCTCTTGGTCTGCAACTGACCCGCTGGGCTCCTGTAGCTATGTCTGAGCCCGTTGGGCTCCTGTAACTGCACCCTGAGCACACAAAGGTCAACGGAGGATCAGTGATGCCGATATGACATAAAAGTAAGAGTCTATTCTTGTATGGACTATAGTATGGTCCTTGGGCCTAAATATAGTCCTGTCGGACAACATATAGTTCCTTTGAGCGATCTATATAGCCCTACAGGCAATGACACATCTAGTAACCCTGAGGTTGGTTGACAGAAGGCTATACAGGGTGGGGTCAGTCCCAACTGAAATAGTAACCGCTAATTCCAAACAAACGGTAACAGCTAATCATAACATATATGTTCCTGGATTTCTTACAAGGATATAGGTCGTATTGCTATACGATAGAAATAACTTGCCGAAGAGATTAGCCTTAACATACCTCGTATGCCAATTCTCATTTATCTGATTAGTTCCAACCTGTACCCGGCGATTCCACTAAACTGCAGCCTTTACACGGAGAGAATAGGGATATTTTCAATACTAAGGCAAACAACAATATCTTTTGATAATAATAACCATAATTCAACGCCATTTAATTCGGCTGAAAACTCACAATTTCTCGATAATTTAGGAGGGATAAATGCTTACCTATTGCCTGTATCCGCTTAGGACTCAATTTGAAGTGATTCCAACAACCTTTACTCAGCGGGGTTCCGGTATACCGATAAAATTTTCAAGAAATAACTCCACAGAGATGCTTCTCATAGGCCTAGAACTCATTATCCAAGGTGAATTTTCATTTGGACGGAATTTAGCAGCGTAATTTGGCAAAAAATGAAAGAAAAATAGAAGAAACCCTTTGTGAGCTCGAGTTCTAACTTGGGGAAATATTTCTTATCGTTTAAAGTTGAACTTAACTTGTATTTATAGGTGAGATTTGATTGGAAAGGGGGCGTGGCGCGCCACCCATCGCGCTAGGCAGGTGGTGCGGCCCGCTGGCCATGGCGCCAGGCCTCCTACTAGCTCGATACCATGTTTGTATACTCAACCCTCGAGCCTTTCATCACATGTGTCATACTCCAAAACTCTCAACATACGTATGCACACATCCGTTAAACTATAAAAACTTATGGGGTGTAACATCATTCCCTCTTAGGAACACTCGTCCCCGAATGTAATCTTAAGCTTAAGAGACTCAATCCTTTAACTATTGCTGGAAAACTTCGACAGACTCTCCTCTGTAATATGGACTATCCGGAAACCTAAAACACAAAAAAGTCCAACATAGGTATCTCATAGGATGCTACAAGCAACGATATAATGTAACTCCATATCAACAAGACGATTAACTACACAATACAGATCATATAAGTCAATGACAATGGTTACACAACTATCTCACCTTTACTGCATACTCCGAATTAAGCCTGGAATAAGTGAGGATATCTGTACCTCATGACGTCCTCAACTTCCCAAGTCATTTCTTCTACGTTTCTGTTCCTCCATAGGAATTTAATGGAAGCTACATCTTTAGTCCTCAATCTATGAACCAACCGATCTAGTATAGCAACTAGAGTCTCTTCGTAGGATAACTCTTCAGTAACTTGGACATACTTGACTAGAACAACCCGAGACGGGTCTCCTATAAATTTCTGTAACATTGATACATGGAAGACTGGATGAGAAAATTCTAGCAATGAAGGCAGTTCTAACTCATATGTCACTCGACCTATCCTTCGAAGGATTCAATACGGGCTAATGAACCTAGGGCTAAGCTTGCCCTTCTTTCCAAAACTCATCACACCCTTCATTGGCGAACCTTTGATAAATACCCAATCATCGACATTAAATTCCAAGTCTCTACGCCGCATATCAAAATAGGACTTCTGATGACTCTGCGCTGTTAGAAATCGTTCTCTGATGAGTTTCACTTTTTCTTCTGTATGATGGATTATATTAGGTCCGATCAACCCTGCTTCCCCTACTTAAAACCATCCTATGGGGGACCTACACTTCGCCCATATAAAGTCTCATAAGGCGCCATCTGAATAACAGAATGATAACTATTGTTATATGCAAATTCAATAAGGGGTAGATGCTCGTCCCAACTCCCTCCAAAGTTTAGCGCACACGCACGTAGAATATCCTCGAGTGTCTGAATGGTGCTCTCTGCCTAACCGTCTGTATAGGGGTGGAAAGCTATACTTAAATTAACCTGCATCTCCAAACCTTTCTAAAATGACTGCCAGAATCTAGCTGTGAATTGTGCCCCTCTGTCTGAAATAATGGATGCTGGAACACCATATAGTCGTATTATCTCCTTAATATACAACTCAGCATAGTCTTCAACTGAAAATGTAGTCCTGACTTGCAAGAAATGGGTTGATTTTTTCAACCTATCGATAATGACCCAAATGGAGTCGAATTTACGTCTGGGCAAGGTAACCCTATCACAAAGTCCATATTAATTCCTTACCATTTCCATATAGGCACTGCTATCTCCTAAGTCAGTCCGCCAGATTTCTGATATTCAGCTTTTACCCGCCGACAATTAGGATACTATGCTACAAATTCAGCTACACCTTTCGTCATTCCAGGCCACCAGTATATCTCCTTTATATCGTGGTACATCTTCGTCGAACCTGGATGAAGAGAGAGAGTAATGTACCTCTGCCATAATGTGCTAGTGGAGCCCTACTACATCTGGAATGCAAAGTCGACCCCTAAATCTCAAGACCGCATCTTCTGTTAACTCGAAGGGCAATAATTCACCTTGCTGAACATTGTATCTGAGTTGTACTAGATTAGGGTCCTCGTACTGTGACTCCTTTACCTCTATGAACAGAGAGGATACTACTGTATTCTTAATCACAACCCCATTATCCTCTGAATCTACTACCCGGACTACTAAGCTGGCTAACCGGTGCAGCTCCTGAGCCATTTCTTGCTGTTCTGGCCTCAGCTGTACTAAACTATCCATGGATCTGTGGCTAAGGGAATTGGATACAATGTTAACTTTTTCTGGGTGATACGAGATGTTCACGTCGTAGTCTTTTAGCAATTCTAGCCAACGACGCTGCTACAATTCAACTCTTTTTGCGTGAAGATATACTGGAGGCTTTTATGATAAGTAAAAATATCCACATGCATGCCATACAAATAATGCCTCCATATTTTCAGAGCATGAACCGCTGCAGCTAATTCTAAATCATGGCTGGGGTAGTTCTTTCATGCTTCCTTAGCCGCCTTGAAGCATAGGCAATCACCTTATCATGTTGCATTAGAATACACCCTAACCCAACACCTGAAGCGTCATAGTATACAACATAACCCTCTGAACCTTTCAGCAAGGCTAACACTGGTGCAGATGTCAATCTATTTTTCAACTATTGGAAACTCTGCTCACAGGCCTCGGTCCGGTGGAATTTGGCTTCTTTCTGAGTCAATCTGGTCAATGGCGCTGATAGGGTATAAAATCCATCCACGAACCTCCTATAGTACCTGGCTAACCCTAGAAAACTGCAAACTTCAGTTGGAGTTATGGGTCTAGGCCATGTCTTGACTGCCTCGATTTTCTATGAGTCAACCTAAATACAAACATCTGATATAATATGGCCCAAGAAAGCTATGAAATTCAACCAGAACTCATATTTCGAGAACTTTGCATATAATTGGAGGTCTCTGAGGATCTGGAGTACCGTTTGCAGATGATCTCTATGTTCAGCTTCTAAACGGGAATATACTAGAATATCATCAATGAATACTATCAAAAACATGGCTAAATATGGACTGAAGATGCTGTTCATCGGGTCCATAAACACTGCTGGGGTATTCGTCAGTCCATAGGACATGACCAAGAATTCAAAGTTGACCATATCTGGTCTTGAAGCTATTTTTGGATATCTTTTTCCTGAGCCTGTACTTGGTGGTATCCCAATTGTGCACTCCCAACTACACGCAAGTGCACGTGGTCGTACAAGTAATAAAATGGCTTTATTTCAAGCCAGGTATCGAACCCACAGGGACTGTAATGTTATAGTAATTTTTCGTTAAGTGTTTAGTATACGCAATTCTTTATACAAGTAAAC
>JACEIK010001097.1:125986-138218 GCA_018107945.1 Datura stramonium
GTTTGTAATATCTCTACGCGAAAAAAGTTAAATAACTTTATTTCATTTTTATATGAATATATATTTTAGAATCCTGATAAATTAAGATTATGATTTTTTATATTATACATAAAAATGAAAATCATTTTCAAATCATAAATTAGAAGAGTTATCTATTGATTTTAATATATTTATGAATTTCAATGATAATTAATGAATTACAATGTCACATTATAGAAAAAGTTGAATTGCATTTGTTGCAACATTATTATTCTAATTTAATTTATTGTTAAAATGGTTAAGTCTAGTGTAAATAAGTACATAATATCATCTCAAAAAAGAGAATTATTTATTATTTAAGCTCTATTTTATTTTTATTATTATGCGCAAAAGATTAAAAAATAAT
Organism: Datura stramonium; assembly: GCA_018107945.1. Classification (NCBI taxonomy): domain Eukaryota; kingdom Viridiplantae; phylum Streptophyta; class Magnoliopsida; order Solanales; family Solanaceae; genus Datura; species Datura stramonium. The sequence continues at coordinate 126,372 of JACEIK010001097.1, forward strand.
ATAACCATTACTCACTCGTCAAAACAAGGATTATTATAATTGCATTTGTTGCAACATTATTATTATTCTAATTTAATTTATTGTTAAAATGGTTAAGTCTAGTGTAAATAAGTACATAATATCATCTCAAAAAAGAGAATTATTTATTATTTAAGCTCTATTTTATTTTTTATTATTATGCTAGAAAAGATTAAAAAAATAATATAACCATTACTCACTCACAAACAAGGATTATTATATATTCATATATTTTAATACATAATATATGTTGTTCTTATTTGAAGAAAATGATATTTTCTACTTACTTAATTATAATTAAGGACATCTAAGAAATATAAAATTTGCTGCTTTAATTTTCAAAAAATATATATTCATGAACATAGGAATAAATGAAATTTTATTTAATACTTTACCACTTATTCTTCATATTTATAAAGCACCACAAACTAAATATATAAGAAAAATACTGCATAATATTAAAAATCAAAGTAGACATTTAAAAAATAAAATTGACATACATACTCCAAACTTAAAGAACTATTTGAGTTAATGAATATTGACTTTTTAAAAATAGTTTTATAATAAAAGCAATTTAAATTAAAAATTAAATAAGATAAAATTTTAAATTTTTTTCTATATATGTCAATACAAATAATCTTCTCCTTCTTTACCTCTTTAGTTAGATTTTCAATGAGAAAATGAAAGTTTACTTAATCTTTACCAATACCGCTACAAATTTGCAATGAATCACATATGAGGAAAAAATAGTTGAATTTCCTTTTTTTCGTTATTAATAATCATTTGATTTATAGTATATATGTTCTAACATTTTTCCATCCATCCATCCATTCATATATATATATATATATATATATATATATGAAGTCTTCACATATTTCTTCCATCTAACATTGCTCACTTTTATTTTTTCTCCGTAAACTTACAAAGTCTAGCTCCTTCTAAGTCTAACTCTGCAATATCGTATGGTGAGACAGTTTTTGAATTCATACCAGGGTTAAAAATCCTACTTTTTAGATAAATCGATCATCATAAGTATTGACACTTCAGTCTCTTTTGTCTCTATTTCCTCAGTTTCTTTCTCCTTTTCCTCTTCATTTCCCTTCTCACCATCATCATCATTTTATTTTATATCTACGTGTCTATCTTTTGAATATGAATTTATTTTTTTTTGCACAATCTTTGGAGACTTTTTAATTTTTCACGATGATCAAAGTGGTGTATATGACTTGAAATTACTTGAAAATTATTTGTTTAATATCAAATTGAGGAAGACTAAAATGAAAGGACAATAAGAATGTGAATCCTTTTTCTTCAACATTCTTATTGCCCTTTCATTTTCTTCTTCCTCAATTTCAAGTTAAATATACTATTTAAGTAATTTAATTCAAATACAACATTTTCATTAAAAGTCAAAAATAAAATAAGTCTCCAAATGAGGTGCAAGAATAAGAAGCCATGTCTAAAAGGTAGACATGTGAAAGAAGAAGAACACGAAGATGATGATGATGGGGAGGAATATGAAGCAAAAGAGGATCAGAAAAATACTTTAATTTCATTTAGATTGAATATTTTTTAAAATAATAAACTAATTTTTCTGATGATGGCAAGGGGTTTGCAGAATCCTATTATTTTATTAGTATCTCAAAAGAATAGTATAGATACGTGGGGCAAATATTATTTTACGTAATATCAAGTTTGTTGTTGTTATTATTGTTATTTTTTGTTATCTTTTTGTGTAACGAAGTTATCTATATGACACGGGTTAGACAGTCTTACAAATTCATTGAATGTATTGAAAAACTTTAAGTATATCTCTATTGAATAATTAAGTTTGTTTTGAAGATATATAGTATGCACCATTTTATATTTATTTTTTTTAACTCTTAAGTCTTCGTAACTATTGTTCTTTCAATGGCTATCTAGTGATCAATCAATATTTTAGTTCTCATTATTTATTATGTTTTTTGTCTTCATCTTATTAAAGAAATAAATAAATTTTTGCAAATAATTCAATTTCTAAAGAAAAAAAAAATATCTAGCTGAATAATACATGCATAAGCGAAAGACTCAACAATGACTATATAAAAGAAATTTATCAACCTAGAGAAAAGTGCTAGGATAATTTACTCAGTAACTCATAAATTCTTAAATCTACTATAAGAAAATATGTGACAGAGCACCCATATTCATGATACTAGAAGAAAAATTAGATTAGGAATAGAAAATCTATTACAATATGAACTGGATAAATAAATTCTAACTAGACATAAATGAAACAAATATTAAATATCAAATTCTAAAAAATTTATGTTCTATACTCTTGATTTATTTCCCACATAGCCTCCTTTAAATCAAGATTTTCAAACGTGAGCATTTCATGAATAATATCATGTCTTGTAGAAGTCAAGTACCTTAAACTTTCCATTAATTTTTTAAAATATGTAGTATCAACAAAATCGTGGGTGCCATCTTTATTGAACTTTAGTTTCTCTTCAACAAGGGTCAAACTTGATTTGGATTTGTCCATATTAAAGTTCTTCAAAATATCACCAACATATTCTTTTCTATGAAATAAAGATTTAAATCTTCCAACTAAAAAACTATCTTTAGCTTGTATCCTTTACTAATCTTATCGTAAGCAATCTACTTCTTTAGTTGGTTTGTATTTGATCTTGTATACCTACTTGACTTAAGTTGATCTTTTTGAAAGTGGTAAACTAGTTAACACCCGTGTGTTATTCTTTTCAATAGAATGAATTTCTTGATTCATTGCATCCACCCGATAATCATCTTTAGCAGCTTCCTCAAAACTAACTTGATCATAATACACAAATAGTGCAAATTTCACAATATCTTCATCGGATAAATTATTATCATTACCAACAACATAATTTTGCAAACAGACTACTAAATGGTGATATCTTTGTGGGAGACTGAATATCTCTATTTTAACAGGATGTGCTACTTATTCCTCTTGATGTCTGCTAGAACTTTCATCCTTCATAATTGAAATTATTGGTTATTCAGATGGTTTAGGATTTTTCCTTTGAGAAATCTCAAGTACTTTGCTAAACAAAAATAAGATCTCCACTGATAACCACTTTTTTTAACCTTTTGTCTCACGACAATTGCCAATAAAAATATACTTTTCTGCTTTATCATCCAATTTATTTCTCAAAGAATCAGGATCATGAGCATAAGCAAGACAACCAAATATTTTTAGATCAGAAGTATTTGAATTTTTACCTTTCTAAACCTCTTGTAAAAATTTTTCTAAATTAAATCGAGTAGGACACCTATTTAGAACATAGGTTTAACAAGAAACAACTTCTACCAACATAGATTGCACAAGAAACAACTTCTGCCCAAATATTTTTAGGAATATTTTTTGAATACATCATAGATCTCACCAAGTCTATCACTATTCTATTTTTTCTTTAAGCCACACCATTTTATTGAGAAGTATATATAGCGTTGAGTTGACGCTTAATATGACACTTCTTCAAATAATCATCACAAACATGAAACTTAGTGCCTCTATCAGTTCTTAGTGTCTTGACAAAATATTCTCTTTCTGTTTCCAAATAAACGTTGAAGCATTTAGAAGCATCACATGCATCAGATTTATTTTTCAAAAAAATATACCCAAATTTTTCTGCTAAAATTATCACTAAAATTAATAAACTTACTACCTCCATTAAAAGAAAATTCAACTGAGCACAAGTTGGAGTGGACTAACTCTAATGGTGCATTATCCCTCCAAATCTTACCTTTTTAAAAAGGTGTTCTATACTTCTTTTCCAAGATATAAAGACTCATGCTTTATGTCAAAAAATTTAATACAAGGCAAACCATTAATCAATTTCTTTCTTGTAAGAAATTTCAAACTCCGAAAGTGCAGATGCCACAACTAATGTGTCAGGAGTTTGCGACACATCTATACTTATTTTCATGGAGTTTTTCATGCCTTGAGTACTAATTTAACTCAAAACTAAGTCTATTTTTGTTGGTGTATGAATGCAAGGAAAAACAAGTCAGTTAGCCGTTAGGAACTTAGTTAGTTCTGTTAGTTAGTTAATCAACTAATTAACTGTTTCCGGAAGTTAGTTTACATTAGGATAATACTTGATTCTAATATATGTATAAGGCTAGATATAGATGAGCTCATATACAGGTAAAATACAACAAATGAAATAAAAGAAAGAGATCATCACAATGATCATACTTTCCTGAATCATCTTCTCATTTTCATTCAAGTTATTGTTCTTCATTGCTTTATTTAGTTTCATTTACATAAAATCACATGGTATCAGAGCCTTTGAGATAAGATCTTGTTAGAATAAATTTGATATGGGAAAATCAATTGATTTTCTATAAGAACTCTCATAGTTCTGTCAAAATTCAGAATCAAAACCAGTTCATTTGACTCTCAAAATCTCCAATTCTTGATAGAAGATGGGAACTCCTGAAGATCATATGAGTAATGGAGGTGTTAATCCTACTGGAACATCTCAGAATGTTCATAACAGTGGAGCAGTTACAGGGCTTGGTCGTGACTATAATCATCCACTTTTTCTTAGTCCCTCTAATGTTAGTAGTACCAATGTGATTGGTATACAACTAACTAGGATTGAGAATTACACACTAGGGAGTCGTTCTATGAGAATTGCTCTGTTAGGAAGAAACACGTTTGGTTTAGTGGATGGTTCATACAAGAAATAAGATTCTTAGAAAATCTATGGCAGTGGGATAGAGTTGATGCAATTGTTCTTTCTTGGCTGATGAACTCTGTTTCAAAGAGCCTTCTTGGAGGTGTAGTGTTTGCTAATAGTGCCTATGCAGTTTGGCAAGATTTAAAGGAGATGTTTGATCGTGTAGATGGATAAAGAGATTTAAACATTCATCAAGAAATTGCTACACCACAGCAAGGTACTAATTCAGTTTCAGTTTACTTTACCAGGCTTAAGAACTTGTGGGGTGAATATGAAGCTTTGATTCCTAGGCCTTGTAATTGTGAAGGTTCGAGAGAGTTTGTATCTCATTTGCATAGGCAAAAATTGTTTCAATTTCTTATGGGAATCAATGAGACCTCTCATCAAGCCAGAAGTCAGATACTTCTGCTAAATCTATTACCTGGGATAAATCATGCTTATTCTATGATTGTTGGTGATGAAATCCAAAAGGCAGTGGCTGCTAGTTGTCATAATATTGGATTAAATTGCAATGTTTCAAATAGAATTGCGTATGTTGCCATGTACTCTAAAGCTAGTGCTAATCAGAAATTTAAAAAGAATTCAAATCTAATATGTGAATTTTATAAATGTAAAGGGCATACTAAAGAAGTTTGTTACAGGCTGGTAGGCTATCCACCAGACTTCAAGTCCAAGAAGAAGGAGTATGTTAAGGGAAATGCAACATATAATGTTCAGAGTGAAATATCTCCTATGGATCATGGTTTCAGTTATGGGATGAACACAAATTTGGTCAGTTGCAGAAGTGACACAAAAGGAAAAGGGGTTCAAGATGAATCTCAGAAGATTGGAAGTTGGTCTAACCAATTACAAGGCTGCACTTTTACTAAAGATCAGTATGATCAAATCCTTCAAATGCTAAAGACTGGATCAACCTCTGCTGGTGCTAGGGGAGCTACTGACTCAAGTGCAAATATGACATGTAAGACTTTCTTGGTATCAAAAAATAATGAAGTATGGATTATTGACACAAACACTACTAACCATATGGTGTCTAGTATTAGAATGTTTTCTAAGACATGTGATGTGCAGACAGAAAATCCTAAGAGGGTATGCTTGCCAAATGGTGACATTGCACAAGTAAAGCACATTGGATCTTTCTCAGTTTCACCTAGAAGTGTGATCACAGATTTTATTCATGTGGCACAATTTAAATACAACCTTTTGTCTGTGAGTAAAGTAACTAAAGAGTTAGGGTGCTCAGTCACTTTCTTTCCTCATTTTAAATTATACAAGAAACTCTTCAGTGGAAGGGTGAAGGAGATTTGTAAAGAGGAAGGAGGGCTGTACTTGCTACTAAAGTTACTATTAATAGGAGATAAAGAGAATTCACTGTCAATGGCAGTACAAAATTCAGTACAAAAGAAGAAAGTTGTGGAAGATATAGAGCTATGGCATAAAAGACTTAGACAAGTATCATATGGAGTAATGATTAGAATATTCAATCTGAATAAGCAGTAACTCAAGAATAAAGTGGATAATTGTGTAGTTTGTCCACATGAAAAGCAAACTAGATTGGTTTTTCCTAGAAGTAGTATAAAGACTAGATGTAACTTTGATTTGGTTCATGTAGATTTATGGGGTCCTTATAAGATTCCTACTTTGAGAGAAATAAATATTTTGTCACTATTGTGGATGACTTTACCAGAATGACATGGGTATTTCTTTTGAAAAACAAGTCTGATGTGTGTGTATCCTTAAAACAGTTTCTTCAATTTCTCAAAACTCAATTTGATAAAACAGTGAAAGTGATAAGGTCAGATAATGGAACTGAATTTGTAAATTCAGTATGTGATGGTTTGTTCAAGAAGTTGGGCATTGTGCATCAACGATCTTGTGCTTATACTCCTCAGCAAAATGAAGTAGCTGAGAGAAAGCACAGACACATTCTAGAGGTTACAAGAGCATTGAGGATTCAAGCTAAGATTCCAATAGATTTTTGGGGTTTGTGTGTATTAGCAGGTGTTTATCTTATCCATAGAGTGCCCAGTTCATTTATTGGTCATCAGACTCCATATGAGAGATTACATGGGATAAAACCATCCCTGGGTCATATAAGAACTCTATGATGTCTGGTATTTTCTAAACTACTTAATGAAAATGACAAAATGCAGTCTAGAGTTAGACCTGTAGTTCTTATGGGTTTTTCTGAAGTGCAAAAGGGATATGTATTATATGACACGTCTACCAGTTCATTCTTTACTAGTAGAGATGTAATATTTAGGGAAGATGTATTTCCATTTCAGAGAATAGTTCCTATTGATAAACGATTGTTTGTAGATAATTCTATTTCTTCAAGGTTTTTATATGACATAAGTCCCAACACTACTACATAAAAAAACTATGAACTTGAGGAAAGGGGAGAATATGATCAAGGAACTGTGTCTGATAACAATGAAGCTGCTATAAGTACCTCTGATGTAGTGACAGATGTTCAAGACCATTCTGACCAGGTTGAAACATTAGTTCCACAAGAACAAATTTCTTAGCAACTAGAGATCAGAAAGTCAGGCAGAAACAAGCATCCTCCTATATGGATGAAGGATTTTGTGTCCTTAAATGTACACAAAGAAGTGAAATATCCTATGTGTAATTATATTAACTATGATCACCTCTCTGCAGGGTATCAAGCTTTTATAGTTGCTTCTTCAAATTTTACAGAACCATATAGCTACAATGAAGTAAAGGATCCAAGATGGATAGATGCCATGAAACTTGAGATTCAGACTTTACAAGAAAACAACACCTGGGAAGTGGTAGATCTACTTCCTGGAAAGAAGCCAATAGGTTGTAAATGGATCTATAAGATCAAATACAAGTCCACAGGTGAAATTGAAAGGTTTAAAGAAAGACTTGTTGCAAAAGGCTATAGCCAAAAGGAGGACATAGACTACAAAGAAACATTTTTACCAGTAGTTAAGATGGTCATAGTTAGAACCATTATATCTCTAGAAGCTTCAAGGAACTGGCATATACATCAGATGGATGTATACAATGCATTCCTATAAGGTGATCTAACTGATGAAATTTACATGTCTCTACCACAGGGCTTTACCAGCTATGAATACAAGGTATGTAGGCTGGTCAAGCCTTTGTACGGACTCAAGCAATCTCCAAGACAATGGAATGAAAAGTTCACTGAAGCACTGCATTACTCAATTTTAGACAAAGCCAATTGGATCATTCACTGTTTGTAAACAGGTCTGGTGAGGGAACTGTCATCATATTAGTATATGTTGATGACTTGCTGATTACAGGATATTCTCTAGAACTGATGAAAAGGACCAAACAAGCATTACCAAGTATTCAAGATTAAGGATTTAGGAGAACTAAAGTTCTACCTACGCATTAAGTTTGTTAGGTCAAATCTAGGAATTTTCATGCACCAGAGAAAACATGCTCTTGAGCTTATTTTCGAATCTGGACTCGCATCAGCCAAACCAGGTGGAACACCAATTAACATCAATGAGAAACTGACTTCAAGACAATATGATGAAGCAATATGCATAAATAAACAAACCGGTGAAGATCCACCTATAGATCGGGCTGCATATCAAAGGCTGATAGGTAACTTCTATACCTTACCATGACCAGGCCAGATATTGCATATGGAGTACAAACTTTAAGTCAGTTTCTTCAATTTCCAAAGAAATCCCATATGGAAGCAGCTCTCAAAATTGTGAAGTATGTCAAGAGACAACCTCAACAAGGGATTCTTCTGTTTAGCAAGACAAACAACACAGTAAAAGCTTACTTTGATGCAGATTGGGTTGCCTATCCAATCACCTGGAAATCAGTCACAGGATTTATGATCAAGGTAGGAAATTCACTAGTCTCATGGAAAGCAAAGAAACAAACCACTGTTTCAAGGAGTTCAGCAGAATCAGAATATAAAAGTCTAGCTACAACTGTTACTGAGCTTGTGTGGTTAACTGGTATTTTGAAATAAGTTGATGCTGAGATTAAGTTACCTATTGAGGCGTATTGTGATAGTAAAGCTGCAATTCAGCTGGCAGCTAACCCTTTATATCATGAACGAACTAAGCATATAGAGGTTGATTGTCACTTTGTGAGGGAGAAGTTACAACAAGGACTTATTGAGATCAAATACATCCCCACACAAGATCAACCAACAGATATTCTAACTAAAGGAGTTCGCAAAGTTCAACATGAGTATCTTCTATCCAAGCTAGGTCTTCTAAACATCTTCCTACCTAGATTTATGGGGAGTGTTGACGTATGAATGCAAGGAAAACAAAGTCAGATAGCCGTTCGAAAATTAGTTAGCTTTATTAGTTAGTTAATCAACTAACTAACTGTTTCCGGAAGTTAGTTTACATTAGGATCATACTTGATTCTAAGCTATGTATAAGGCTATATATACATGAGCTTATATACATGCAAAATACAACAAAAGAGACAAAAGAAAGAGATCATCACAATGATCATACTTTCCTGAATCATCTTCTCATTTTCAGTCAAGTTATTGTTCTTCATTTCTTTCTTTAGTTTCATTTACATAAAATCACAATTTTGCTAAGTTTCAGGAACTCAATAGTTGATGAAAAGGGGGAAAAAATTCACTAAAAGTTGTATGAAGTTGAGCAAAAGAAAGACAGTCATTTCAATAGAAGGTCCATATCCTCAAACGTCAGGTGATCAAGAGAACACCATCAAGTGGTATTCAATTAACGGTTCAAGAGATTGGCCATCTTTCAAAAAGACAGTCTACTAATCAAAAGACGAATCAAAGCCTAGCATAGTTCAGAAGTAGTTAATGGTTCAATGTGTGGACTACCTTTTCAAAAAATTATCCATCCGTCAAAAGATAGATGATTCCTAACAAAACGTCAAAAGGAAGAGATGATTCAATAGATGGACCATCCCTCCAAAAGATGGTCCATCTCTGCACATCTGGGATCCTCCAAATTTAAATAGAATTGGGGTTTTAAGGTCTTACTATAAATAGTCTTTTTCATTCTTTATAGTAGCAGCTAGGAATTATAAGTAGATAGAGATTCTTGAAAGTAGTTTTTAGCTAGTTTTCCATTCTTTTTTAATTGAAGTTGAAGATCAAATTGCTCAATCCAAATTTTCTTGTCTCGTCATTGATTTGTGAGTAAGAATGTCTAATTACTTGCTTTCTTTTTCTTCTTTTATAATGGGCAACTAAATTCAAATCTAGAGTTGTGAACCCAATTGGTTTGTGAATCCAAATAATTTCAATTGGGTGAAATTAATTACTAGGCTTAACAATATTTGATTGATTTGGGGTTTATATATGTGATTGATGATGAAAGTCATTCAATCCTTTACAATTACCTTTATTGTGCTTGAAATTATTGAAAGAAATCCATTCTATGCCTATGTTAATTGCTTGCATATTCACCATAAGCCCATTCTCAATTGTCCCTCTTGAGTGATTTTAGTGGATCAACCCAAATTTAGGGAAACTTCCCTAGTTTTTCTCAATATTGATGTAATCCTTAAGCATTTATGTTTTAGTTATAGTTATAACATCTATGTACCCTAACATGAATAGAATCTTAACTCATGAATCATATTTGAGTTACCATCAAGAAACTCATTATCACATAAAATCTTACTTAGTACCACATAATATATATCATAATTATTTACCGATTAGATTCATCTGTCGCTCACATTCTAGGCTTTGGTTATCTTTTTCAATTTCATAATCACGTTATTCAAAGTTATAATGATATCACAGACTTAGTCAATTATTTTCTTTACAATCAATCATATACACATATACAATTTACTAATCATAGTCTAACACAAGGTAAGCCATAACCTACCTGGGCGCCAAGTTGCTGTCAAGAAAATTGCGTGGCTGCATTCCAACCTCAAATCTTGGTGTTCTTGCAAAGAATTATCAGAGAGGATGACAGAATCTAGCTTTCTTGAGTCACCTTCTTCTCTTCTTGGTTAGAACACCCAAAATTTTATCTTGGGTCGTTTTTAACAACTGAACCTTATTAGAATAGGAAGTTTATCTTAAGATATACTAAAACACAGAGTTCTGTCCGTTGCTATGATTAAACTTCCGCTGCAGCAGTTCCGCTACGACGAGGAGATGCCATATGCGACGGTCCTACGCTGAGACCCACCTGATTTTAATTCAGCCCATTTTAAATACATCAAATAATTAATCACTTAATCCGAGAACATAATCCAGACCCATAAAATTTTTAACTTTCTCACGTCTATATCATCAAGGTGCTATGCAACCGAACGGGTCATTACACCTCTGCCATGGGAGCATTTGTTGAATCCTTGTCTTGTTCTACTAGGACTGTGAGTCCTAGAAGGAAATTATTCTTTTCTTTCCATTTGAATTTGTTTCAATACTAAGTTCTATTTGGACTCAAATTAAGTATGCTCTATCTTTTACTTTCCTTATCTGCATCCTAGTTTATTCCTGACTTTATTTCATGACATATGAGTGGTGACCTAGTTTACCTGTCACAACATAAACAAAGAGAGACAAGGAGTATTGAACCTAATTCACTCAGTCAATTATCAAAATTACAATAACATTAACCCTGCAGTTCCCACAGATAAATATTATATGGGATGGACTAATTTTTTTTGGTTCAAATGCTGATAATGTGATTAATTAATATGCATCATAATAAAATGAAGGATTATCAAGGTATTTATGACTTTTATAACATAGCAATATTCAATGTTTGTTTTGGTATATTATTTTTATAGCCAAATAAAGGATAAATTGTTAGGTACACAAAAAAATTATAAAGCCTTACTCTTTTTTTTATCCTTTTGTTTCTAGTAAATTTGTCACCTTTTCTATATATTTATGTCTAGAAATATATTTAATTTGATATAAACTTTAATTATCCTACCTACTTATAAATTGATATATGCAAGAAGACTTTGTGAATAAATAGGTTATACTTAGCATTTCAAAGATGTCTTCTAGGTGATACTCGGGACAAGCCCGTGTGAGGCGGACTAGTAACCACATTGATACGAAATGCTAGAGTGCAAGTATCGTGGAATTTAAATCTTAACATTTTATGTGTTTATTTGG
>JACEIK010001097.1:139187-177913 GCA_018107945.1 Datura stramonium
TTGTTTCAAAGTTTTTTAAGTACCAAATTAAATTAATTATGTCAGACTTTTAAATCTATAAATTAAACTAACAAAAGTCAAAATTTTAAACTTCAAATTTTCTCATATTTTTCAGTTTTCTCGAATTTTTTGGATTTTTGCGGTTATGTCTATGTAGAAATACATAATTAACTTGTTCTTCTAATATTCATTAAATCCTACAAAAATAAAACTATATAAGGTGCTTTTTAATAAAAACAACACAAAATGTGGGAGTTATCAGGATATAAGTACATTATTTTTAAACTGAAGGGGTGTAATTACGAGATCAACAATTTAGCTTGTTTTTTCTAATTTTTGTGCAGTTGAATTTGATCAAGAATTACATCAAAGAGTATAAAACTCATTTTGGTTCGATGATCGTGTACTTATGAATCAGAAATCTAGTAAATCAAACCATCTTAGTAAAAAATGGATAGAACTAGTTAAATAACTATCCTAATTCTATGTCCATCGCCAGTGATAAGCTTGTATGAAAAGTAATAATATCCCACAAATTTCAAATTTTATTAATGGTCTAATGACAAATAAGAGTAGGAGATCATATTTGATGAATGCCGAAATAAAAAATAATATAACTGTTAATTTTTATTGTTATACGTGAAAGATTAAAAAATAATATAACTTTTACTCACACATCAAAACAAGGATTATTATATATTCATATATTTTAATACATAGCATATATGTTGTTCTTATTTGAAGAAAATGATATTATCCGCACTTAATTATAATTAAGGATATCTAAGAAATATAAAACTTGTTGCTTTAACTTTTTCAAAAAAATATATTCATGCACATAGGGATAAAATGAAATTTTATTTAATACTTTACCACTTATTCTTCATATTTATAAAGCACCACAAATTGAATATATAAGAAAAACATACTGCAGAATATTAAAAATCAAAGTATGACATTTAAATATTAAAGCTGACATATATACTCTCCAAACTTAAAGGATCATTGAGTTAAGAAATTATTACTTTAAAAAAATAGTTTTAACTACTTAGATTTGCTTACTCGTTTTTAGATAAGTTCTAAATTTTTTTCTATATATATCTATATAAAAAAACATCTTTTCCTTCTTTGCCTCTTTAATTATTTTTTGAATGAGAAAATGAAAGTTTATTTAATGCTTTACCAGCTAATGCTACAAATTTGCAATGAATCACATATGAGGAAAAATAATTGAATTTCCTTTTTTTCCTTATCAATAATAATTTGAATTTATAGTGAGGTTTTTAAAAATTTTCCATCCATCCATCAATATATATATATATATATATATATATATATATATATATATATATGAAGTCTTCACAGATCTCTTTTCATCTAACATTGCTTACTTTTTATTTTTTTTCCCGATAAACTTATGTAGTCTGAAAGCTCTTCTAAGTCTAACTGCAACATCGTATGGTGAGAGAGTTTTATTGAATTCATACAATGGTTAGAAACCCTACTTTTTAAGATAAAACAGTCATCATAAGTATTTGATACTTCCAGTCTCTTTTGCCTCTACCTCCTCAGTTTCTTTCTCCTTTTCATCTTCATTACCCCTTCTCATCATCATCATCATTTTATTTTATATCCACATGTGTACCTTTTGAACATGGATTTTTTTGCACATTTTTGGAGACTTTTAATTTCCACGATATGAAAATTATTGTATATGACTTCAAATTACTTGAAAATTGTTTTATTTAATTTCAAATTGAGGAATAATAAAATAAATGGACAATAAGAATGTGAATCCTTTTTCTTGAACATTCTTGTGCCTTTTCATTCTTCTTCCTCAATTTCAAGTTAAATACACTATTTAAGTAATTTAATTCAAATACAAAATTTTCATTATGGTAAAAAATAAAAAAAGTCCCCAAGTGAGTGCAAGAATATAAGAAACCATGTCTAAAAGCGACTGAGAAGGAAAGAAGATGAATGATGCTGATGATGGGGAGAATATGAAGCAAAAGAGGACAGAACAATTACTTTAATTTCATTTATATTTAATATTTTTTAAAATAATAAACTAATTTTTCTAATGATGGCAGGAGATTTGTAGACACCTATTATTTTATTAGTATCTCAAAAGAATAGTATAGATATGAGGAGGAAATATTATTTTACATAATTCAAGATTATGTTCTTATTTTGTTATTATTATTGGAAATTTACATTATTATTGTTAATTTTGTTATCTTTTTGTGTAACGGAGTTATCTGTATGACATGGGTTAGACAGTCTTATAAATTCATTGAATATATTGAAAAGCTTTAAGTATATCTCTATTGAATAATTAAGTTTGTTTTGAAGATATATAACATGAACCATTTTATATTTATTTTTTTAACTCTTAAGTATTCATGACTATTGATGGCTATCTTGTGATCAATTAGTATTTTAGTTCTCATTATTTATATATTTTTTGTCTTCATCTTATTAAAGAAATAAATAAATTTTTACAAATAATTTAATTTCTAAAGAAAATAAAAAATATCTAGCTGAATAATACATGCATAAGTAAAAGACTCAATAATGATTATATAAAAAAAATTATCAACCTATAGAAAAGGGATAGGAGACTTTACTCAGTAATTCATAAATTCTTAAATCTACTATAAGAAAATGTGACAGAGCACCCATATTCATGATAGTAGAAGACAAATTAAACTAGGAATGGAAAACCTATTCCAATATGAACACGATAAATAAATCCTAACTAGACATAAATAAAATAATTATTAAATATCAAATTAAAAATTTATATTCTACTCTACTCTTGATTTATTTCCACACAGCTTCCCTTAAATCAAGATTTTAAACTTGAACATTCCATGAACAATATCTCATGTCTTGTTGTAGAAGTAAAGTACGTTTAGACTTCCATCAATTTTCTAAAATATATAGCATCAATAAAATCGTGGGTGCCATCTTTATTGAACTTCAGTTTCTCTTCAACAAGGGTCAAAGTTGCTTTGGATTTGTCCATATTAAATTTCATCAAAATATCATAAACATATTCTTTTCTAAGAAATAATGATTTAAATCTTCCAACTAAGAAACTACTTTTAGCTTGTATCCTTTACTAATCTAAATAACATGAATTTCTTGATTCAGCATCCGCTAGACAATCATCTTTAGCAGCTTCCTCAAAAGTAACTTGATCATAATATACAAATAGTGCAAAATTCGCAATATCTTCATCGGATAAACCATTATCATTACCAACAAGTAATCTTTCAAATTGGCTACTAAATGGTGATGTGTCTTTGTTGTGAGTAACTGAATCATCCTCTATTTTAATAGGATGTGCTACTTGTTCACTTGATGTCTACTAGAATCCATCCTTCATAGTTGAAATTATTGGTTATTTAGATGATTCAGGATTTTCCTTTGAGAAATCCCAAGTAATTTGCTCATCAAAAGTAAGATATCTACTAATAATCACTTTTTTGTAACTGAATTAAACAACTTGTAACGCTTTGTCTCATGACAATTGCCAATAACAATACACTTTTTCTGCTTTATCATCAATTTTCTTTCTCAAAGAATTAGAAACATGAGCATAAGCAAGACAACCAAATATTTTTAGATTAGAAGTATTTGGGTTTTTGCACATCTAAACCTCTTGTGGAATTTTTCCTAAATTAGATCCGAGTAGGATACCTATTTAGAACATAGGTTTCACAAGAAATAACTTATGGTAACATACTTTGCACAAGAAACAACTTTTGCCCAAAAACTTTTAGGAATATTTTTCGAATACATCATAGATCTCACCAAGTCCATCACTGTTCTATTTTTTTTTTAACCTACACCATTTTATTGAAAAGTATATATAATTTTGAATTGATGTTTAATATGACACTTCTTCAAATAATCATCATAAACATGAAACGTAGTGCCTCTATCGATTCTCGGTGTCACGACAAAATATCCACTTTCTCTTTTGAAATAAACTTTGATGCTTTTAAAAATATCACATGCATTAGATTTAATTGTCAAAAATATAACCCAAATTTTTCTACTAAAATTATCAATAAAATTAATACGCTTACTACCTCCATTGAAAAAAAAATTCAACTGAGCACAAGTTTGAGTGGACTAACTCTAATGTTTCTTCTTTATCCCTCAAATCTTACCTTTCTGAAAAAGATTTTATATACTTCTTTTCCAAGATACAAGAGCCACACTTTGTATCAGAAAAATTAGTACAAAGCAAACCATTAATCAATTTCTTTCTTGCAAGAAATTTCAAACTACCGAAGAGTAGATGCCACAATTAATGTGTCAGGAGTTTGCAACATCTGTACTTCTTTTCATGGGCTTTGTATGCCTCAGTACTAATTTAACTCAAAACTAACTCTATTTGCTAAGTTTCAGAAACTAAATGAGTTGATGAAAAGAGGGATAAATTCATAGAAAGGCTGCATGAAGAGTTGAGCAAAAGGCAGACAACCATTTCAATAGAAGGTCCATATCCTCAAACGTTAGGTGATCCAGAGAACACCATCAACTGGTATTCAATTAACGGTTCATGAGATGGACCGTCTTTTCAATATACGATCTACCAATCACAAGACTAATCAAAGACTAACAAAGTTCAGAAGCAGTTGCGGTTCAATGTGCGGACCATCTTTCAAAAGATGGCCTATCCATCAAAAGATAGATGATGCCTAAGAAAACATCAAAAGGAAGAGACGGTTCCACAGATGGACCATCTCTCCAAAAGACAGTCCATCTCTGCACATCTGGGATCCTTCAAATTTAAATAGAATTGGGGTTTTAAGGTCTTAGTAGAAATAGTCTCTTTCATTCTTTATGGAAGCATCCAGGAATTACAAGTAGATAGATATTCTTAGAAGTAGTTTTTAGCTAGATTTTCATTCCTTTGTAATTGAAGTTGAAGATCAAGTTTCCCAATATGAGTTTTCTTCTCTCATCATTGATTTGTGATGGAATGTCCAGATTACCTGCATTCTTCTTCTTCTTCTTCTTCTTCTTCTTCTTCTTCTTCTTCTTCTTCTTCTTCTTCTTCTTTTTCTTCTTCTTTTATAATGGGTAAGTAAACCCAAATCTAGAGTTATGAACCCGATGGATTTATGAACTCTAATGATCTCAATTGGATAAAATTAATTATGGGCTCAAGAAATATTTGATTGATTTAGGGTTTGTATGTGTGATTGCTGATGAAAGTCATTCAATTCTTCCTAATTGCCTTTATTGTGTAAGTGTGAAAGAGACCCCCTCGTTTCCTATTTTGATTGCTTGCATATTCACCATAAGCCCATTCTCAATTGTCCCTCTTGGTGATTTAAGGGGAATCAACCCAAATTTGAGGACACTTCCTAGTTTTCTCAATATATGATGTAATCCTTAAGCATTTATGTTTTTAGTTATAGTTATAATCTCTATTTACCCTAACATGAATAGAATCTTAACTCACAAATCATATTTTAGTTACCATCAAGAAACTCATTATCTCATAAAATTTTATATCATTACCATAATATATATCATAATTATTTACTAAATAGATTCATCTCTCTCACATTCTAGACTTGGGTTAGCTTTCCAATTTCATAATCTTCAAAGTTATAATGATATCACAGACTTAATCTATTATTATCTTTTAAATCAATCATTATATTAATGGTACATATATACGATTTACTAATCATAGTCTAACACAAGGCAAGGTCATAACCTACCTGAAGCTGGCCAAACTGCTGTCAAGAAAATTGCGAGGCTGAGCCTCGAATCTTGAGTGTTCTTGCAGAGAATCATCAGTGAAGATGATATAATCTAGCTTTCTTGAGCCACCTTCTTTTGTTCTTGGTTAGAACATCCAAAATTTTATCCTGGGATGTTTTTAACAACTAAACCTATTAGATTACGAAGTAGATCTTAAGATATACTAAAACATGAGTTCTGTCTGCTTTATTGTGATGAAATTTCTATTGAATATCAAAGATAAAGATAGTGAAGCATGAGTCCTAGAGTCCTAGTTTGATTAGTACTAGGTTGAGTCCTAGTATGATTAGTACTAAAGTTAGTGTCGATATATAACTCTAGTACTCTTGTATTTCTTCATTATCTGTACGTGTATATATAGACATACACTGCACTATTGTAAATTATTCATTCATATATATAGAGCCTAAGATTTTCTCATGGTATCAGAGCTTTAGCTCTTCTTCCTCTATCATAAAAACTGAAAACAAAAACTTAGTCCAAAAATGGCATCAACCTCAAACACACTTTCTACCTCGTCACTACACCATCTCATTGCTTCAGTTTCCATCAAACTTAAGCCATCCACATACCCAATATGGAGAACCCAGATGCTAAAACTCATTCAAGTTATGAGACTAACCTATCTCATCAAGGATGAGAAGAAGAAAACAGTAGCACATGAAGGGGACAGTGACAGTGGCAAAGGCAGTGATAAGAGCAGTGACAGTGTGAGGATTGGGAGGGAAAGATGTACTGTTGAAGTTGGATTTCTGGTACACTATCAGAAGAAACCATGTATCTCATAGTAGGTTGCAAAACTGCCAAAGAAATATGGAAAACTTTTGGAAGAAACCTGCCTACAAGCTACTAAGGACAAGAGCTGAGTTGAAGCAACAACTTCAAACTATCAAACTAGAAAACAGAAATGCTTACGTGAATTCTT
Source organism: Datura stramonium (assembly GCA_018107945.1). NCBI lineage: Eukaryota > Viridiplantae > Streptophyta > Magnoliopsida > Solanales > Solanaceae > Datura > Datura stramonium. The sequence goes on from JACEIK010001097.1 coordinate 145,909, forward strand.
GAAAGAATTCAAAGGTATATGTGATGGCTTAGCATCCATACACAAACCAGTTGATGAGGACAGCAAGGTGATCAACTTTATTAGAGTATTAGGCCCCAAATACAATACTTTTAAAGCTACATTATGCTTGGAAAGCCACCCTATCCCTCCTTTAATGTTTTGATTAATTCTTTGAGGGCTTTAATTTGAGGAAGATGATGTAGAAGATGTGAAAGTTAACTACAATGCAGCCTTTACAGCTAAAAAGACAAATAAAGGAAGGGGGAACTCATATCCAAGGAGAGGCAATAATAATTATAACTCAAGGGGCGGAGGTTTTAGACACGCTTTGCCAGCTCAAATCAGTCTTCTTAGGGTACTATAGATTCAAAAAGGAGAAGGAACAAAGTACTGCTTACTAAATTTATGGTAGAAACAATCACACTACACTGAAATATTTCTACAAATGGGACTTCTCTTATCAAGCATCTAAAGACACATGCCTCATGACTTAGCATCCAGTCAACCTATATGATTCTAACAATGGAGACAATTCAGTATATGTGGACTCAGGAAACAGCACTCACATGCAAAACTCTTATCTAATCTAAAAACTTATCAACGGACTAATAATATAGTAGTAGGAAATGAAAGTGAACTCAATATCACACACACTGGTAGTGGAAATATATTTGGACTGAAACTGAATAAGGAGGTAGTAGTCCCACTAAACTTAAGAAGGAAACTACTGTCAGTTAGTAAGCTAACTAAGGAGAATTACTACACCTTTGAGTTTGATGAATCTACTTTTTATGTTAAGAACAAGAGAATAGGAAAGCTTTTGGCCAAGGGAGCTAGAAGAGGAGGTCTCTATGTTTTGAAGGACAACAACCTGCTTGCATTACAGCAATACAAACAGAAGAATAAGTCTTAGTTCTAGTGATGTTTGGCATGCCGGACTTGGGCATCAAACTCAAAGTTTTGGATATTCTAAATAAAAATAAATGTATCAATATCACTTGTTGGAATAAAAATCCTACTGTTTATGCTAGCTGTCAAAAAGGAAAAGGTTGTAAACTGCCCTTTCGCTTGAGAAATAAAATTGAAAAAGAACCATTAAAGAGAATTCATTGTGATCTATGGGGTCTTTCACCTATTGAATCTTCACAACACATGAAATACTATGCATTATTTATGATCATAGCAGATACACTTGGTTATACCCTTTAAGAAGAAAATCAGACTTCTTTGAAGTATTTGTCAAGTTTCAGAAAATGGTTGAAAAATAGTTTTCTAAAGTATTAAAGTTTTCAAAGTGATGGAGGTGGTGAGTTCTCTAGCTCAAAATTCATATCTCATCTTGAGAACTATGGTATTGTGAGACACATATCTTGTCCTAATACTCCTAAGCAAAATGGTATTGCAAAAGGAAAGCACGGGCATGTGATGCAAACTAGCTTAACATTATTGTTTCATGCCAAGTTACCATTATTCCTATGGGTGGAAACATTTACTACTGCTATGTTTTTAATCAATAAGTTACCATCTTCAGTTCTTAACAAAGAGACACCCTTTCATAAACTTCGTAGGGGCTCATCGACTATAACAGTTTGAAGGTGTTTGGATGCAGATGCTATCCCTATATAAAAGGAAATAACAAGTTCTCTCCAAAAACATATCCATGTGTCTTCATTGGATACAACAACCTTCATAAGGGATATAGATACTACTATCCACCCACAAGAAGGGTGTTTATCTCAAGACATGTTTTTGATGAACTAACTCTCCCTTATGTGTTGGAACATACTGACAACTCCTCTGCAGGTGCTTCTCATCTTGCCACATTTCTTGAGTTTTTCTCAGAACCAGGAATCTGATTCTCCCCATGTCCGGTGAAGTATTACTCCCACTCAACTACATGATGGTTCAGGGGAAGTACTGAGTGATATTACACTGCTAAATAACAACACAAAGGAAGTAGTAATTACAACAGACATTGTGTTGACAGATGAGACATCACCACAAGTACTGACAGATGCTCAAAATGAGAATTAAAAAGTAGATACTATGGAAATCTTATCTTCTGATGAGGATGAGTTACATGCATAGGAAGATTGTTTAGACGAAGGAACTGTCCGCGGCCTGAACTATCACGCCCATAGCAGGGGGATATATTGGAACACAGTGCCCTACTAGGACTGAACTGCTAGACTACTGAGTCTAAGCACTTCCTGATGCCTGCCTGGCTCTAACTTTGATTCACAGAATCAATGGGCTATATAGCGGCTGTAAATACGGCCCCCCGGCCGGCTGGGCCTATAGCCACCTGTACAACCACAACAGCTAACCAAAACCACATCAACATAAGGGAACCTATGTGGGCCGACAAGGCCACCATGCTGTCTCAGTTACACTTCTGAATAAAGTAAACAAGAGCTAAACTGCTACGTGACCGACAGTTACCACTACCAACTTTGTAAACAAGGTCCCATACAGCCATCATAAACAAGCTAAGACATACACACGGCCTCACACGATCGGTATAACTAACGACAAGGAATACACAAGCTGCAAGCCTCTAAGAATACTGATAAGATGGTCGGGATAGGGCCCCGCCTACCCAAACTGTACAACAAAGAAAGAAATAAACACTCTAATTTGTCTGGCGGATGAGAAAGGAGCTGACTCAATGTGCTGACTGGAATTACGAGGTATCGGCTCCTCGTCTTTGAGTACCTGAAAGGCAAGTAATGCAGCGCCCCAAATGGGCGTCAGTACCACTAGTACCGAGTATGTAAAGCAAACTTAGAATAACTGAATATAAGCAATAATACTAGTAGTTCTGAATAGCAGAAAGTATCTGAAATTGTATGGGCTGGCGGGATCTGAAATAAGCTTATCTGTACTGAAGGTAAGGTAGAAGCATACAGTAAGGAAGTAAACGTCCTGCTATCTATCAGTTAATAAATAACATGTATATATATTTATAACATACAAGGACCTATACCAGCCCCCATAATCCGGAAGGTGCCAACCAACACACAATCTATATACCCCTACCCGGGTCAAAACCATCAAGTAAATCCTCCACTCGTCTGCTAACTTGGAGCACCTCTACCGGCCCCCTGGGTATGCAGCTTGGGCTCTCTAGACCGCTGACTATAATTTTATCTGAGTCTGGAGGACTCCTGTAACTGTAAACTGTAATCTGTATCTATATCTGTATCTTTTTAATCTGCCCCCTAGGTGCAAGCGCTCGACAAGGTAAGCTATAATTCTATGCTGATCAGCGTCATAGAGGGGAATGCTGCATCCCATCTTCTTCCTACTGCGGACAGTATGCCACTCCTTGGGTAGCGTATTCCCTCACCCTCTGGCGGGCGAGTCGACACAACTATTAACCCTGGGGCGGGAAAGAAGCTCTAAGGGTGCCCTCATAGCATAAACAGGTCTCAACAAACAATAATCACGTATAACAAGCATGTTCGATCTGAAAACACTATCCATATTTTGATCTCTTATTTTGAACTCTTTTCTGTTTTAAACTGATTCTCATACTGAGCTATACTGTATCTGAAATATTATCTGACTGTCTCATATTGCTTTACTAACTTTTCTTCCTGAATACAAATAATTAATATAAAACATGCTTGCTGAATTCATACTTTGGACTCAATTCTCGACTTCTAGGTTCATTCTTCCTAGACTTTACTTTGTTTACTATAATGGGATTTCTATCTTGCCCAAGAACTAGCTTTACATACCTTTGTTTCTGATTTCCCAGCTAACTGGCGTAATTCGGTCAATATTTCACTATTTCTCCCAACTGCATCCATATATATATAAAATTAATTAATAAATATTTGCATATATCTAAAATAAATAGTCGACCTCTGAATCTTAAGACCTCGTCTTCTGTCAATTTGAAGGTTGTTAGTAGTGTATTTCTCGAAAGTCCAAAAGGGAGAGAAATACTCGCACAGAGCTAGGAGTATATTGACACTAATTTGGAGCAATTATACTTACCTTAGCTCGGTAGCACGACGATTCACCGGCCGAATTTCTGTGAAGCCTTAAATCTGTAGGAATGCTCCTTGCTGCTTAATACCTTACTACCCAAGGTTATACCGAGTTTGGACTGCGTATAACGGCGTAATCGGAAGGAAATTCCTCAAAATCCTCGTGCCCTTTGTTTTCACTCGTTCTCTCTGGAAATTATATGAGGTTATCACTTAAAACCAAAGTGAGGGGTTTATATACTTGGTCCTAGACAGGGCCTCCGTGGCACGACGCCATCATGAGGCCCTCCCTCCGTGTTTCTGACGCCATTGCGGAGGGTTCTTCCCCGGCTCCTTCCGCAATGGTTCGGCAGGTGTCACTTATCAACTATTTCCCGGGCCTTTTTCTAGCATGCATGGCATTCTACAACTCTTAACCAATATGCAGATAGGCCATCACATGTTGAGAATTTATGGGGTGTAACATGAACATATGCCCGAATCGAGACACGGGGAAAGACAAGGAACCCGAGAGGCTCCAAGTCGACCCATGGCATGAACATAACATCTAACTCATTCAAATAAACAGAAAGTAAACATAATTAACATAGCGGAAGTCTAAACATAACATAACATATGAATACATATATAAGTCTGAAGTTGAATACATACTATGTCTGGAAAACCTTTAATACTGACGAGTTGATGAGACAAGACCCCAACTAACTCACTAAAGTCTTAAACTGGAAATACGAAATATAACTGATAATAAGGGTCCTCAAAAGATGAGGACTCACCAACTGAGACTGAGGAATGCTAATTATGGAAATCAGACCAGCGACAGGGTGAGCCTGGATATCGGAAACTGTATCATGAAATGATACAAGAATAGAATATGTGAGTCGGTATGTGGTCAGTACTTGGTATGTAAGGTAAGTAAAACCGCTAAGTAAGTAAAATCATAAATCATTCATATTATCAAACATATCCAGATAAGATTCTGAGAGTAGGGCTTGCATTCTGTTTTCTGAAATCATGATCTGAACATTACATAACATCTAATGACCCAAAGCTAAAAACTAATAATCATAAGTAAAACTTTCTACATTGGGTCAAACCTACTGAAAATATAATATCATGACTGATGAACATGCATAGATGAAATCATGAGGAACAATGGAAGACTCGTCATATAACGACATTACCACACGATATGGCTTGCGTTGTCTCGATTATCACCCTTAAGTGCGTAAGAGTCGTCAAAGCTTTGCCAAGAGCTAAGGACGCTACCATGATATTGATATCAAGTTGAAAGGTCCCTTGGGGGTAGGGAAGCTCGCAAGGAGTTCCCAAATAATCTGAACATACCTATGTTGACGTGTAGTTCTGAAACATAGGGTTGACTGACCCCTTAGCCTACTCGATTGCTAGACACTACTCCCAAAAATATGCATATGCTCTCCATTATTTTCCAACAAAGCTGAACCATCATCTACTGATGAAGTTGACTCATAACATACATACATAAATCTGAAGTATAACATGAGGAGCCTCGACTCAAACCATACCACAAGCTGAAAATAGTAGGAGGTCTAGACTCCAAAACCATGTGGTAAGCTAATACGCAAAATTTAGATAAATCATGAGACATACTTGATAATATGGGAAGCACCAATGCTTAAACATGCTTGACATAGATTTGATCATGTGATAATATGAACATAGACATGGGTAATTCGAAGTCATACTTTTCCTTCATGAATATCTCATCATGCTTGAATACATATTTCATAGAATCTCAACTTTCATTAACTTTCATGGATGGACATCATAATTTATAAAACATGAAAACATAATTTACAATTGGAAATATTATAAAATATGCCCATTAATCATAATTTAACATTAGAAACATGCTTAGATCATATCCATGATTGAAACTTTCAAAATTCACATGTTGGGTAAAAAAGTCCCCATAGATTCATCAATTAGAATTTTATGGTGAGAGATAGTGAGAACGGGTATAGTCTATTTCACCCATTCATAGCCTTAAATACCTGAAGAGACCTGAATTTACAATCCTTGATTGCCCAATGAGAATTTGGGGAAGAACTTTGAAGAAGCTAGGCTTGATTGCTCCTTAAATCTCCTAAGCTCGTATGCATGAATTGGAATAGGGTTAGAATGACTTAAACTTCTTAAAACACACTATTCTGAGCTTAAAAATACTTAGTTTAGTCCTTAGGAACTTAGAAATTACGGAAAATACTTAATAAATTCATAGGAAAATTCACACTGCCAGTCCCAATGAGGGACTGGATGAGATCGTGGTCTGGGAACGACTCGTTGTACGCCTGTAGTGATCAACACTGCCATTATTCATCTAAGAATCACCATGACTCGTGGTGTACCCAAAGACTCGTGGTGACCAACCCCTTGCTACCACTGCTGAAACTTCTCATCTTTCAAGCATCCCTTAGCCATGGCTGACATAACAAGTCGTGGTGCTGATCATGACTCGTGGTCACCACGAGCAAATTTCAACCAGATTGAATCCCCTCCCCATGAGTCACTCCACGACTCGTGGTTCACCCCACGAGTCATAGGACGACTTGTCCTGTGACCTGGTGTAGAAAATTTAATTTTCTCCATTTCAACTCCCGGATCTGATCTTAGGATTTTTAGGGTATTACAATATCTCCCCATTGGAAACATTCATCCTCGAATGCGAAAATCATACTAAAAAGTAGCAGAAATGCAATCATCATACTCAAATACTAAACATACATGTTGCAAACTGACAGGTGACTGACTCCGATTTGAACTACATGACTAAACTGAATTCCTGAATCACACATACATTCATTGACATGAAAGAAACTGGGGCACATGAAGTGAACATCAAACTAAATAGAGTACTAAGTAGGAAACTAATACCTCAAGTTGAAAGTAAGCCAGAAGGGAATAGATGCGGGTATTTAGCTATCATATCCGCTTCGGCTTCCCACGTAGTTTCCTCAACATGCTGATTCCTCCATAAAACATTACTGAAGCTACTTCTTTATTTCTTAGCTTACGAACCTGGCAATCGATATCTCCACCGGAACTTTGCTCATAACTAAGGCTGTCCTTCACACCTACACTCTCACTAGGACAACTAGAGCCGAGTCATCCAAGCTTCTTTAAGACCGATACATGGAAAACTGGATGGACTGAAGCAAATTCTGAGGGCAACTCCAACTCATATGCTACATTGCCAACCCGTCTCATAATCCAGTATGGGCCAACTTAATGGGGTTTGGTTTTCTTTATTTTCGAACCTCATCATTCCCTTCAGAAACACCCAATACTCAACTTCAAACTCAAGTTCTCTCCCTCCTCACATCCACATAGGAATTTTGGTGACTCTGAGCCATTTTCAACCTGTCCCTCATAAGCTAAAATTTCTCCATAGCCTCATGGATTGAATGCGGTCCTATCATCACAACTTCACAGACTTCAAACCAACCAATAGGCGATATACATCTTCACTTACAGAGGCCTCAAAAGGAGCCAGTTGAATGTTGAAATGGTAGTTGTTGTTATATGCAAACTTGATGAGAGGCAAATGATCATCCCAATTACCCTTAAAATCAATAACACACATGCTCTCAACATTTACTCTAGAGTCTGAATGGTCGCTCCGCCTGACCATCCGTCACAATGGGTGAAATGTTGTGCTAAGCTTGACTTGAGTACCAAGTCCCTTCTAAAATGATCTCCAAAACTGGGAGGTAAACTGGGTACCTCTATCTGATATGATGGACAAGGGCACTCCATGAAACCAACTATCTCTGAATGTACAAATTTGCATAATCCTCAGCTAAATCGGTAGCCTTGACCGATAGAAAATGGGCCAAAGAGTCATACTATCAGCGAGTACGGCAACCCTGTAATGAAGTCCATTTGATTTACTCCTACTTCAAGTAAGGATACTAATGTATTGAAGCACACCTCTGGGTCTTCGGTGCTCAACCTTCACCTGTTGGCAATTTCGGACACTTAGCCACAAATTCTCTATGTCCTTCTTCATGCATCTCCACCAATAGACTTCCGTAGGTCACGGTACATCTTGGTGGCACCTAGATGTATAGAGTATCTGGAACCATGAGCCTCGTGCAACATTTGATCTCTTAAATTATCAACACACGGAACACACAAGTGGACCTAGTATCGAAGCACCCCATCTCCCCCTTTGGAAGACTTCTACCTTCGATTCTGAGCGACTTCTTTCAACCTTATCAAAATAGGATCCTTGTCTTGTCTAGCTTTAACTTCGTCACCAGGATGATTCTAACCTATTCTGAACAATGACACCCCCATCCGTTGAGTCAACAAGACGGCCTCCCAACCGTGCAAGCCGATGCACATATTTCACTAACTCTTTCCTTTCCTCGTCTATATGGGACACACTCTCCATGGAAATCACCTTTTAAGAGCATCTTCCACCACATTAGCCTTACGGATGGTAAGGACACTCATATCATAATCTTTAAGAAGTTCCAACCACACTCCGCTTACATAGAAATTGAAATCCTTTTGGGTAAAAAAATATTGTAAGCTTTTTGTGGTCCGTAAACACATCTACATGGACCCCTAGATAGTGTGTCCAAATCTTCCAAGGCAAATACTACTGTAAGCCACTTCGAGATCATGAGTCAGATAATTCTTTTCATTGACTTTTAGCTTCCTGGAAGCATAGGCTATAACTCTACCATGCTGCATAATTGCACACAACCAAGACCGATCCTCCGAGGCATCACAATATACCACAAACCCATTGGTACCCTTGGGTAGGGTTAGCACCGATCTTTGAGGGTGAGTCGAGTCTTTAACTCTTGTAAGCTCTTCTCACAAGCCTACGACCATTGAAACTTAACTTTCTTCTGCGTCAATTTAGTCAACGGGGGCTGCAATGGATGAAAACCCCTCAAAAATATCCAATAATAACCAGATAAACCCAAGAAACTCCTAATATCAGAAGGATTCACGGTCTAGGCCAATTCTTCACCGCTTCTATTTTGAGAGTCTACTTGTACACCCTCACTTAACACCACATGACCTAAAAATGCCACTGGGATTCAACCACAGCTCACATTTACTAAACTTAGCATACAACTGACGATCCTTCAAAGTCTGTAGCACCACCCTCAAATAGCGACATGCTCTTCCTAGCTCGAGTATATGAGAATGACATCTATGAACACAATTATAGACATATCAAGAATGGATTAGACACCCTGTTCATCAAATCCATAAAAGCTGCAGGAGAATTCGTTAGTCTGAAATACATAACTACAAACTCATAGTGACCATATGGAGTCTGAAGGTGTGCTTCGGGATGTCACTCTCTCGAACCCTGAGTTGATGCTATCCCGGACCTACGGTCTACCTTCGAAAAGAACTTAACACAGTAAAACTGGTCAAACAAATCATCAATTTTAGGGAGAGGATACCTGTTCCTGATGGTGACCTTGTTCAATTGCCGATAATTAATGCACTTACAAAGAGAACCATCCTTTTTGCGGACAAAGAGGAGCAAGGTGCACCCACGGAGATTTGCTAGGTCTGATGAATCCTTGTTTAAGTCTTTAAACTGCTCCTTCAACTTCTTTAGCTCAGCTTGATCTATTATGTAAGGAGGGATAGATATAGGCTACATATCGGAGAGAAGGTCAATACCAAAATTAATCTCCTACTCGGGAGGGATTCCGGTAAATCATCTGGAAATACCTCTGGATACTCACACTATAGGAACTGAATGGATAGTCGGGGTTTGGGATGTATCCTTAACCCTAACTAGATGGTACACACAACCCTTAGAATCATCTTTCTAGCCTTAAGGTAGGAAATGAAGTGACCTACAGGCATAACTGAACTACCCTTCCACTCTAAGACTGGTTCACTCAGAAATCTGAACTCTACTGCACGGGTTCTATAATTGACTGAGGCATAACATGCATATAACCAATCCATGCCAAGGATAACATCAAAATCGGTCATGGCTAACTCTACTAAATCTGCTTAGGTGACTTTCTAAATGACTATGACAGGAAAATTTTTTATATACCCATCTAGCTATAACTGAATCACTGACTAGAGTAAAGACTGAAGGGTTCTGACAAGATTTTAGGACCGATTTCGAAACTAATAGCAACATAGGGTGACTCATAAAAGACAAACTATCCCTTGGATCTAACAATGCATATACATCATGGTGGAATACTCGTAACATACCAGTGGCTACATCTAGGAAGATCTCCTTCTCCTGATGGGATTATAGGGCATAGAATCTGTTTTGGCATTGACCACCACCTGCACTTGTAAATGCCCCCTGCTGAGTTGGGCGTGCTGGTGGAGCTGCTGAACTGGAGTTGGGCCTCGACCCCTATCATGTCCCTGTCTTGTTGTTGGGCAATCTCTAAGCATATTCCGGGCTTCTGCAGAAATAAGCACCTGAACCTACTAAACATTCTTGACCCACGTTTCTCCATCCATATCTTCTACCTCCAGAAGTGCTGGTCTCCTACAGGTCTACTACTCTAACCTCTCGAGCCTGATGCTCATCCCCTCTGATCACGCCTGCGCTATGGATGGCACACCCACTTAGCCGAAAGGCGCTAGGGCTGAAGATCTCTAATGAGACTCTTGACGGTGCCCACTAGGTCTCTGTTGGGAGAATGTGAAGCTATTAGTCTTGGCCCTCTTGACTCTCCCCTCTCGCTCACTCATCTGCACCGCCTCTATCTACTTGGTATAGGACTATCCGAGCAAAGTCAATGTCCTGATGAAGTATCATGATTCGGCAATCCTTGACTAGGTAGTATACTACCCCATGCACGAACGGCTCACTCGGGCTCTCTAATATGCCACCATCTCAGGTGCATACTTGGACAGATGAGTGAACTCTAAGGCATACTTCTGAACTGTCATCTTCCGTTGATTTAGGTCCACAAACTCAGCTGCTTTGATCTTTCTCATCTCATGAGGGAAGAACCAATCCATAAAACCGACATGAAACTCATCCCAACCAATAGAGCCTGCTCCAACTGCCCTACTATCCTTCTATTGCTTGAACCAGATGTGCGTAGTCCCTTTAACTAATACGAGGCTAGATCGACGCACTCCTCTCTAGTCCCATGATCTGGGTGATCTTCAGAACCTCATCTATGAATTCATGTGGATCTTCGTCCACCTTCGTCGAAAGAAACTCAGAGGGTTCATCCTTGAAAATCTCTGAGTCTTGTTGCCCACCCGCATTCTCGTTCTGAGGACATGTGCTACTGCCTGCGATTGAATTGGGAGGTCAAGGCCTAAGCTAACATCTGTATGGCTGCACACTCAACGTGGGCAACCGGCTTGGGTACATGCTCCTCATGGGCTGGTGGGTTCTGCTGGTGCCCATCGTCATTGCAATTCTCGTGGCCATTTCGGTTTTTGTTTCTTCTTCCGTTAACGCGGCGAGGAGGCATGATTTTGCAAATGCATATAACACGAGTTAAGAGGATAGAGAGACATATCATCACTGACATAGATTGTGAAATAAGAGAGGAAAACTTTCCTAAATGTCTCGTAACCTCTTCGTCATAAGTGTGGCGTGCTTCACAATAAGAAAAGAATCTACTTGACGACTTTTAGACACCTAGAACACTCCAAACCTAATGCTCACGATGCTAGTTTTCACGACCCAAACATAGGCCCGAATCGAGACACCGCGAGCTATTCGCCCCACAACCAGGAGGCATGACTGGCACCTGGTGCCCTACTAGGACCTGAACTGTTGAGCTGACTAAGCCTAAGCACCCCAGCACAGTGCGGGGCTAACTCTAGCAGCTAGAATCAAGAAAACAATGGGCTATATAGTGGCTGTAAATACGAATCCCCGGCCGACAAGGCCTATAGCCACCTGTGAAAATAAACAACTAACCAGAGACAAACAATCATAAGGAGTCCTCTGTGGGCCGATAAGGCCACCATGATATCTAGTATAAGCTGAGTAAATGAGATGGTAAACTGATCTATGACCGACAAGGCCGCCAATGAACAACTAAATAGGGTCCCACACGACCAACACACATAATTTAAAACACATATGACCCCACACGACAGATATCATATAACCACAGGGAAGCAACATAATCTACAAGCCTCTAGGAGTAATAAGATGGTGAACGGGGCCTCGACCTACCCATGCGCTGGAAACAAAAGAAGTAAACCTCTATCACACCAGTTCAAGAAGAAGGAGCTGACGGCTCTCTTCGTGACTAGACTACGAGGACCTGCTCCTTGTCTATCTGCACCTGCAGGCAAGTAATGCAGCGCCCTAGAAAGGGCGTTAGTACCACATGTATTGAATATGTGAGTAGTAACTTTAAATATCTGAAAGTAGAAAATAGAACTAACAATAGCTGAAGTAAAGAAAATGGACTGAAGATGACTTAAGCTGAGCGCAATCCAGGGCTAAACATAACTGTAATAAGGAAGGTAGGGGTCATACCTAACAAACAAGGCGTCTTCTTGTCTAACTATCGGTAACTAAAGAAAATATAAAACTTACCTGGCCCCCATAAGACAGAAGGTACAATCAACCTGAAGTAACCACATGGGCCCCCATTAGCCCTAGTGAGTACACCTCAATCTATATACCCCTATCTGGGTGATGCGGAGTCAACTACCAGCTATAAGCGTCTGCCAATCTCCTAGGTCTGCAACTGGGCCCGCTCGGCTGACTATAGTTGTGTCTGAGTCCACAGGACTCCTGATATCTACACTCCGGGTGTAAACGCTCGGCAGGGGGTGTGTATAAGGCCAACCACACAACATATGAGGATCTGGATCCCTATCTTCGTCCCTTGTGGACGGCATGCCGCTCCGTGACAGCGTATCCTCGCCCCACAGGCGGTGACACAACTATTAACCCTGGGGTGGTCACAGAAGCTATAGGTGTAATCCAGCCCAAAACAATACAAATTACGAGCCTCAACTGACAACAACAACTAGACATGATAACATACTCCTAACATGATTTACTGAGATTTATACTGGACTATTACTTGAAGAAACTAACTTGCTAGAGGAAAAAGCCTTAACATACCTCGTTTGTTGTTTACCGATTAACTGGCGAGTTTCGGCTCATGTTCAACTACCCTTCTCAACTGTAATCATATTAATGGAAGAGTAGGGCTACTTTATTACTATATTAGAAGAAAGCGATTACTTATATATATATATATATATATATATATATATACTGACTAAACTTCAACTTATCGAAAGACAATAAAACTTGATAATTTCTCGGGAATCTAGAAGGGAGAAATCCTTACTTTAGGCACTTGATCATTGACACTAGTTTTAAATAATTCCACCAACTTAGGCTCGGAGGAGCGACAGGTCGGGCATATTTTACAAAAATAACTCCGCAGCGATGCTCTCTGCGGCCTTATACTTCACTACCCGGAGTTAATTTAGATTTAGGCGGCGTTTAGCAGCGTAATCGAATGAGTGATTTTCAATAGTTCTCCTTCGTTTCCTACCTCTGTTTTGGCCGAGAATATATGAATAATGATTTAACTACAAGTGTGAGGCCTTTATATACCCGAGGCGGCAGACAAGGCAACGTGGCACTCTGCCGGTCGCGCCAATTACAGGCGTTCCACTTTGGGTAATGCGGAGGGGGCTGTTCCATGCCACTTTGCCCCTCTGGAAACTTGGTTCGGCCTCCTTCCGTGAAATCCTGACATTGGCACCCATTTGCCCTTTCGAGGGCCCCTTTCCTCGTACATATGACACTCTAAAACTCTCAACCAACGTACGAATAGGCCGACTAAACTCTACAAACTTATGGGGTGTAACATCCCCCCTAAATAACATTCATCCTCGAATGTTAACTTCTACTTGAAAGAACCTTAACCTTGCAATTACTTTTTCTGGAAAAATTCGGCAGAATCTCACAGCAACCATGGACTATCTAAAAACCCTACAACGTAGAAAAGTCCAATACAGGTACTTCTAATACTATAGCGTTTGCTTCACAACCAAACTGGAGTCAACTTCTCCACATATACATGTATATAATGCAACTTATGAAACAAGAACAACAATATACCTCTAGCTGCATAATCTGACTAAGTCTGAAATAACTGAGGATATCTGGTTTTCATATCGTCTTCTTCCTCCCAGGTCATCTCCTCTCGATTCCTGTTCTTTCATAACACACTTTAATGGAAGCAACATCTTTGGTTCTTAGTCTGCGGATTTGCTGAATTCTAGTATAGCTACTGGAGCTTCTTCGTAGCTAACTCCTCAGTGATTTGGACGTCTTTGACTGGGACAATCCGGGAGGGCTCCTATGCACTTCTACAACATTGATACATGAAAAACTAGGTGAACAGATTCTAATTCTGCAGGTAAATCCAATTCATAAGCCACCTGGCCTATCCTTCAGTGAATTGATAAGGTCAATAAACCCAGGCTGAGCTTGCCTTTCTTACCGAATCTTGTCACACCCTTCATCGGTGAAACCTTCAGGAATACCCAGTCACCCACGTTAAATTCTAGGTTTCTTCTCCACATATCAGCATAAGATTTCTGCCAGAGGCTCTGGTATCAGCAGTCGTTCCCTGATAATCTTTACTTTCTCTTCTGAATGATGAATAATATCTGGCCCAATCAATGTCGATTCTCCTACCTCAAACCAACCAGCTCGAGAGAACTGCACTTCCCGCCCATATAACGCTTCATAAGGCGCCATCTGAATTGCTGAATGGTAACTGTTATTATAGGAAAATTCAATAAGTGATAGATGTTCATCCCAGCTGCCTCCACAATCTATCACACATGCCCGTAAAATATCCTCGAGCGTCTGGATTGTACGTTACACTTAGCTCGTATGTCTAAGAATGGAAGGTTGTGCTCAGTTTAACCTGCATCCCCAGGACTCTTCGAAAAGACTGCAAAAATTTAGCTGTAAACTGCACCCCTCGGTCAGAATAATTGACAATGGAGACACCATGCAATCGGACTATTTCTCTAATATACAGCTCAGCATATTCCTCAACGTAAAAGGTAGCCCTTACTAGCAGAAAGTGAGCTGATTTTGTCAACCTGTCAACAATTACCAAGATAGAATTATGATTACTCCTGGTATGAGGTAACCCTATTAAGAAATCCATATTAACTACCCCATTTTTAATAAAGGCACCTCTATATCCTATGTCAATTTCTCTTGGTTTCTGATGCTCAGCTTTCACCTGTTGGCAATTGAGACATTGAGCTAAAAATTCTGCTATCCCCTTTTCATTCCCGGCCTACCAATGTAAATCTCTTTTACGTCATGATATATTTTTGTCTCTCGACTCTAGATGGAGAAAGTAATGGGCATAGTGTACCTCCCATAATTTGCTGGCGAAGCCTTCCGTCTGGAACTTACAGAGCGATCCCTATATCTCAAAACTCCGTCCTCGTTAGTAGAAAATCTGTTACTTCCCTCGTTGGACCCTATTCCTGAGTTGAACCAGGCTATGATCTTCATACTGCCGTTCTTTCACTTCCACCTCTAATGATGACACAACGGTATTCTGGATTACCTCTCCATTATCTCCTGATTCTACTATACGAACGGCTAAACTAGCTAGCTGATGCAATTCTTGAGACAATTCCTGCCGCTCAGGCTATAAATATGCCAGGATTTTCATGGATTTGCGACCAAGGGCATCTGCTATAACATTGGCTCTTCCTAGGTGATATAAAATATTCACATCATAATCCCAGACCCGCAATTTTACTTCTATTTAGTTGGTTTGTATTAGATCTTTTACACCTACTTGACTTAAGCTGGTCTTTTTGAAGGTGGTAAACTAGTCAACACCTATGTATTATTTTCCTCAATAACATGAATTTCTTGATTCATTGCATCCCCTAGACAATCATCTTTAGCAACATCCTCAAAAGTAACTTGATCATAATTTACAAATAGTGCAAAATTCGCAATATATTCATTGGATAAATCATTATCATTACCAACTACATAATCTTGCAAACCAGCTACTAAATGGTGATGTCTTTGTGGGCAACTGGATGCCTCTATTTTATTAGGATGTGCTACATGTTCCTCTTAATGTCTACTAGAACTTCCCTCCTTCATATTTGAAATTATTGGTTATTCAGATGGTTCAGGACTTTCCCTTGAGAAATCCCAAGTACTTTGCTCATCAAAAGTAAGATCTCTAGTAATAATCACTTTTATTTGGAACTGAAATAAACAACATGTAACCTTTTGTCTCACTACAATAGCCAATAAAAATAGACTTTTCTGCTTTATCATCCAATTTCTTTTTCAAAGAATCTGAGGAACATGAACAATCAAGACAACCAAATATTTTTAGATCAAGAAGTATTTGGGTTTTACCTGTCTAAACCTCTTGTAGAATTTTTTTCTAAATTAGATCGAGTAGGACACCTATTTAGAACATAGGTTGCACAAGAAATAACTTCTGGCAACATAGGATTGCACAAAAGAAACAACTTCTACCTAAAAAGTTTTAGGAATATATTTCGGATACATCATAGATTTCACTAATTCCATCACTATTCTATTTTTTCTTTAAGCCACACAATTTTATTGAGAAGTATATATAGCTGTTAGTTGATGCTTAATACAACAGTTCTTCAAATAATCATTGCAAACATGAAATGTAGGGCCTCTATCAGTTCTTAGTGTCTTGACAAAATATCCACTTTTTTTGTTTCAAATAAACTTCGAAGCTTTTAAAAACATCACATGCATTAGATTTAATTGCAAAAAATATACCCAAATTTTTCTGCTAAAATTATCAATAAAAAAAAGATTAATAAAGCTTACTACCTCCATTAGAAAAGAAAATTCGTGAGCACAAGTTTGCGTGGACTAACTCTAATGTTGCATTATCTCTCCAAATCTTACCTTTTTGAAAAGATTTTCTATACTTATTTTCCAAGATACAAGACACATGCTTTATATCAGAAAAATTAAGGCAAACTATTAATCAATTTCTTTCTTGCAAAAAATTTCAAACTCCAAAAGTGTAGATGCCACAACTAATGTGTCAGGAGTTTGCGACACATCTGTACTTCTTTTCATGGAGTTTTGCATGTCTTGAGTACTAATTTAACTCAAAACTGGCTCTATTTTCCTAAGTTTTAAAAATTGAATGAGTTGATGAAAAGAGGGATGAGAATTCACTGGTTTGCCTTGAAGTTGAGCAAAAAGACGGACAGTCATTTCAATAGAATGTCCATATCCTCAAATGTTAGGTGATCTAGAGAACACCACTAACTGGTATTCAATTAATGGTTCATAAGATGGACCGTCTTTCCAAAAGATGGTCTATCAATCAAAAGATGAATCAAAGCCTAGCAAGTTCAGAAGCGTTAACGATTCAATATGCGGACCGCCTTTCCAAAAGATGGTCCATCCATCAATAGATAGATAATGCCTAACAAAACATCAAAAGGAAGAGATGGTTCAACAAACGTACCATCCCTCAAAAAGACAATCCATCTCCGAACATCTAGAGGATCCTCAAATTTAAATAGAATTGGGGTTTTAAGGTCTTAGTAGAAATAGTCTTTTTCATTCTTTAAAGCAGCAGCTAGGAATTAGAAGTAGATAGAGATTATTAGAAGTAGTTTTTAGCTAGATTTTCATTACTTTGTAATTGAAGTTAAAGATCAAGTTGCTCAATCCGATTTTCTATCTCTCATCATCTATTTGTGAGTAACAATGTCTAATTACCTGCTTTCTTCTTCTTCTTCTTCTTTTGTAATGGATAACTAAACTCAAATCTAGAGTTGTGAACCCAATGAGTTTGTGAACTCTACTCTCAATTAGGTAAAAATTAATTATGAGTTTAAGAATATTTAATTTATTTGTGGTTTGTATGTTTGATTGCTGATGAAAGTCATTCAATCCTTTCTAATTGCCTTTATTGTCTTGAAGAATTATTGAAAGAGACCTATTCGTTGTTTATGTTTGTGCTTATATCACCATGGCCATTTTTCAATTGTCCTCTTGAGTGATTTAAGGATCAACCCAAATTTTGGGACACTTCCTAATTTTTCTCAATATTGATGTAATCCTTAAGCATTTATGTTTTTAGTTATAGTTATAATCTCTCTTTACCCTAACATGAATAGAATCTGAACTCACGAATCATGTTTGAGTTACCATCAAGAAACTCATTATCTCATAAAATCTTACGCATTACCACATAATATATATTATAATTACTTACCAAGTAAATTCATCTTTCTCTCACATTCTAGGCTTGGATTATCTTTTCCAATTTCATAATTACGTTATTTAAAGTTATAACGATATCACAGACTTAATCTAGTACTATCTTTACAATCAATCATACATTAATAATTTACATTTACGATTTACTAATCATAGTCTAACACAAAGTAAGAAGTCATAACCTACCTGGGCGCCAAGCTGCTGTCAAGAAAATTGTGGGGCTGCGTTCCGACCTCGAATCTTGGTGTTCTTACAGAGACTCGTCGGGGAGGATGATAGAATCTAGCTTTCTTGAGCCACCTTCTTCTCTTCTTGGTTAGAACACCCAAAATTTTATATATCCTGAGACGTTTTAAACAATTGAACCCTATTAGATTATGAATTAGATCTTAAGATATACTAAAACATGGAGTTATGTCTACTACTGCGATGAACTTTTCGCTGCAGCGGTCCCGCTACGAAGAGTAGATGTCCGCTGCGAAGGTCTTACACCTAGGCCCGTCAGATTTTAATTCAACCCATTTTAAATATATCAAATAATTAATCACTTTATCTGAGAATATATCCCAGACCCACCAAAATTCTTAACTTTCCGTCTATATCGTCAAGGTGCTATTCAACCGAATGGGTCATTACACCTCACCCTGGGAGGAATTTTTTGAATCCTTGTCTTGTTCTACTAGGACTGTGAGTCCTAGAAGGAAATTCTTCATTTCTTTCCATTTGAATTTGTTGCACTATTAAGTTCTATTTGAACTCAAAGTATGCTCTATTATTTTCTTTTCTTATCTGCATCATAGTTTATTCCTGGCTTCATTTCATGGCATATGGGTGGTGACTTAACTTTTTGTCAGAATATACACAAAGAGAGACAAGGAGTATTGAACCTAATTCACTCAGTCAATTATCAAAACTACAATAACATGAATCCTGCAGTTCCAACAGATGAATATTATATGGGATGTACTACTTTTTTGGGTTCAAATGCTAATAATGTTATTAATTAAAATGCATCATAATAAAATGAAGGATTATCAAGGACTTTATGACTTGTATAATATGTATGTAACAGTGGGGCAAAGTTCTTCTGAAAAATAGTAATTCATAATTTGTCTATTATATTATTTTTATAGCCAAATAAAAAGGATGAATTGTTCGAGTACACAAAAAATTAAAAATATTTTTAATTTTTTAAAATATTTAATTTCGATTTTAAAATATTTTTTCAATAACTTTTTCTATATATATATATATATGTCTAGAAATATATTTGATTTGATATAAACTTTAATTGTCCTGCCTACTTATAAATTGTAATTAAAAAATATTGGACTACATGGTATACGCAAAAAGACTTTGTGAATAAACAGGTTATACTTAGCATTACAAAGATGTTTTCTAGGTGATACTTGGGACAAGCCCTTGTGATGCTGACTAGTAACCACATTGATACGGAAAACTACAGTGCAAGTATCGTGGGGTGTAAATCTTAACATTTTATGTATTTATTAGGGTTGTGACTACTAAAAACTACCCCAAATTAAAATCAAAATTGCTTAATAACTATTATAAAAAATTAGTACTCATAAATTATCTCATTATAAATTATCATAATAAAAAAAACTCAATAGATAAACTTTTTTCGAATGCTTGTTTTCTTCCACTAGTCAGTTCCTTCTCTAAACTTTATTTTCTTAGTGTTTTTGGCTCTTCAAGGAATCGTCCGATCTTTTTAAGATTTGTTTTGGCTAATACTTTGATGACTTAATTTATTAATAATAAAAAAATACAAACAATAAAGTATAAGTAAGGAGCTGGGACCTTAGTTTACTAATCCTAACAAGCATGAAAAAAATATGAAAATCATTTATACTTTATTTTGTTCATAACATTATTTTCTTATTAATTAGCTACTAAAATGTGACTATTTTTTACATTATATAAAGATGTATTAAATGATAACATTATACTCAAAACAAAATTTGTTCTTTAAATATGAAGAGAATAAATAACAATTATCCAAACAAATTTGCAAGAACCATTTGTGTTAAAAAGTCACTTAGTTTCCTTTAGAAAAAATTATGAAAAGAGTCAAACTTATCGAGTATCATTCAAACTAAAATTTTGACTAGTTTACTATCTCTAGACAAATTATGTACAATCTTTTCTTTTTTACTATCTCAATTAGAGTTTGAAGCATTAATTTCTAAAGTCTTGACTATAGGAGATTATAGTTAATTTAATTTAAATTGTCCAGATGTAGTGTAACTCAGTGCATAATATCAACTAAAAAAGGAACTATTTCTTATTTTTAATTTTTGTTCGATTGAATTTGATCAAGAATTACATCAAAGCATATAAAATCTACATTTCGCTCGATGATCGCGTATTTACTTATGAATTAAAAATCTAGTAAATAAAATCATATTAGTCAAAAATGGATAGAACTAGCTAAAGAAATATCCTAATTCTATATCCATCCCTGGTGATAAGTTTGTATGAAAATTAATGATACCCCATAACTTTCAAATCTTATTAATGGTTCAGTGAAAAATAAGAGTAGGAGATCATATTTGATGAATATAGAAAGAAAAAGATCAGTCTCTAAACATAAGAGATCATTTGAGTTAAGTGTTTATTGAGTTTCTAAACTAAATAATTATTAAAACGATCAATACTTTGAATAACTGATTATTTCTACACAAATCTTACTTTTTCCTTCTTTGTTGCTTCTATTAGATTTTGTTGCATGCATTTCATTTTTGACGATTTGGTTACGATGGATGAAATTCAAATTTAATTTAATGTTAAAATGATCAAGTCTAGTGTAAATAAGTACATAATATCTCAAAGAGAATTATTATTATTTAATCTCTATTTAATTTTTATTGTTATGCATGAAAGATTAAAAAATAATATAATTTTACTCACACATCAAAATAAGAATTATTATATATTTGTATATTTTAATACAAATATATGTTGTTCTTATTTGAAGAAAATATTAACTACTTACTTAATTATAATTAAGGACATCTAAGAAATATAAAACTTGTTGCTTTGACTTTCTTAAAAAATATTTTCATGAACATAGGGATAAAATAAAATTTTATTTAATACTTTATCACTTATTCTTCATATTTATAAAGCACATACACTAAATATATAAGAAAAAATATACTGCACGATGATTAAAAACCAAAGTAGGACATTTAAATATTAAAACTGACATATATATATATATATATATACACACTCTAAACTTAGAGGATTATTTTGAGTTAAAGAAATATTGACTTCTTAAAAAATAGTGTGCTTCTACTTAGATTTGCTTACTCGTTTTCAAGACAAAATTCTAAATTTTTTTCAATATATATCTATACAAATAACATCTTTTCCTCTCTTACCTCTTTAATTAGATTTTGAATGAGAAAATGAAAGTTTATTTAATGCTTTACCAATAATGCTACAAATTTGCAATGCATCACTTATTAGGAAAAATAATTGAATTTCCTTTTTTTCCTTATCAATAATCATTTGATTTATAGTATATATGTTTAAAAATTATTCCATCTATCCATCCATCAATATATATATATATATATATATATGAAGTCTTCACATATCTCTTTCATCTAACTTTGCTCACTCTTTGTTTTCTTTTTCAAATAAACTTATAAAGTCTAAGCTCTTCTAAATTGTAACTGCAACATCGTATGGTGAGAGTGTTTTTGAATCCATACAATGGTTAGAAACCCTACTTATGAACCAAATCATTCATTATAAGTGATACTTCCAGTGTTGTTTTTCCTCTATCTCGTCCGTTTCTTTCTCCTTTTCCTCTTCATTACCCTTCTCATCATCATCATCATTTTTATTTTTATATTCACGTGTCTACCTTATGAACATGGATTTTTTTTTCACATCCTTTGGAGATTATTTAATTTTCATGATAATGAAATTGTGTATTGACTTCAACACTCAAAAACTATTTATTTAATTTCAAATTGAGAAGGAAGAATCAAATGAAAGGACAATAAGGAGTATTGATTCATTTTTCTTCAGCATTCTTATTGACTTTTCATTTCTTCTTCCTCCAATTTCAGAATACATTATTTAAGTAATTTAATTCAAATACAACATTTCCATTATGGTCAAAAATAAAAAAAGTCCTCAAGTGAGGTGCAAGAATAAGAAGCGATGTCTAAAGGTAGACATGTGAAGAAAGAAAGACAAAGATGATGATGATGATAAAAAAATTAATAAATCTTAAAATTTGAAAAAATTAAAAAAACTAAAAAAAATAAAAATATTTTTAAAATAATAAACTAATTTGCCTGATGACGACAGGGGTTTTTAGACACCTATTATTTTATTAGTATCTCGAAGAATAGTATAGATACATGGGGAAAATTTTAATCTTTTGATTTAATTTCAAACTTAAAACAAACTTTAGATATTTGTGTTTAAAATTAATTTATAAAATTAATTTTTTGTTTTTTTTAAAATATTGAAATTAAGGAATTAAGCAATTTCTTATAGATAGTCTTACAAATTTATTGAATATATTGAAAAGCTTTAAGTATATCTCTATTGAATAATTAAGTTTTGTTTGAAGATATATAGTATGCACCAGTTTTAATTTATTTTTTAACTCTTAAGTCTTCATGAATATTGTTCTTTCAATGGTTATCTAGTGATCAATTAATATTTTAGTTCTCATTATTTATTATATTTTATGTCTTCATTTTATTAAAGAAATAAATAAATTTTTGCATATAATTCAATTTCTAAGAAATAAAAATATCTAACTGAATAATACATGCATAAGCGAAAGACTCAACAATGACTATATAAAAGAAATTTATCAACCTAGAGAAAAGGAATAGGAGACTTTACTCAGTAACTCATAAGTTCTTAAATCTACTATAAGAAAATATGTGACAGAGCACCCATATTCATGATACTAGAAGACAAACTAGACTAGGAATAGAAAACCTATTCCAATATGAACTCGATAAACAAATTCTAACTAGACATAAATGAAACAAATATTAAATATCAAATCCTAAACAATTTATATTCTCTACTCTTGGTTTATTTCCCACATAGCCTCTCTTAAACCATGATTTTCAAAGTTGAGCATTCCATGAACAATATCATGTCTTGTAGAAATGCATGCCTTAGACTTTCCATCAATTTTCTAAAATATTGGCATCAACTAGATCGTACAGTTGCCATCTTTAATGAACTTCGATTTCTCTTCAACAAGGGCCAAAGTTGATTTGGATTTGTCCATATTAAATTTCTTCAAAATATCACCAACATATTCTTTTCTAAGAAATAAAGATTTAAATCTTCCAACTGAGAAAATACCTTTTGCTTGTATATTTTACTAATCTTATCGTAAGCAATCTACTTCTTTAGTTGGTTTGTGTTTGATCTTATATATGTACTTAGCTCAAGTTGGTCTTTCTGAAAGTGGTAAACTAGTCAACATCCATGTATTATTTTCCTCAATAGAATGAATTTCTTCATTCATTACATCCGCTAAACAATCATCTTTAGCAGCTTCCTGAAAAGTAACTTGATTATAATATACAAATAATTGCAAAATTCATAATATCTTCATCGGATAAATAATTATCATTACCAACAACGTAATTTTGCAAACCGGCTACTAAACGGTAATGTCTTTGTAGGAGATTAGATGTCTCTATTATAACATGATGTGCTACTTGTTCCTCTTGATGTCTGCTAGAACTTCCATCCTTCAATGTTTAAATTATTGATTATTCATATGGTTTAGGATTTTCCATTGAGAAATCCCAAGTATTTTGCCCATCAAAAGTAAGATCTCAACTAATAATCATTTTTTTGTAATTGAATTAAACAACATGACTTATTGTGTCACGATAATAGCCAATAAAAATACACTTTTATGCTTTATCATCCAATTTCTTTCTCAAAGGATAAAGAACATGAGCATAAGCAAGTCAACCAAATATTTTTAGATCAAAAGTATTTGGATTTTTACCTATCTAAACCTCTTGTAGAATTTTTTCTAAATTAGATTGAGTAGGACACCTATTTAAAACATAGGTTGCATAAACAACTTCTACCCCAAAACTTTTAGGAATATTTTGAATACATCATAGATCTCACCAAGTCCATCACTATTCTATTTTTCTTTAAGCCACACCATTTTATTGAGAAGTATATATAGCGTTGAGTTGATGCTTAATACGACACTTCTTCAAATAATCATCACAAACATGAAACTTAGTGTCTCTATCAGTTCTCAGTGACGACAAAATATCCACTTTCTTTTTCCAAATAAACTTTGAAGCTTTTAAAAATACCACATGCATCAGATTTATTTTTCAAAAAAATATACCCATGTTTTTCTGCTACAATTATCAATAAAATTAATATACTTACTACCTCCATTGAAATAAAATTCAATTGAGAACAAGTTTGAGTGGACTATCTAAAAGGTGCATTATCTCTCCAAATTTTTACCTTTTTGAAAAGGTTTTCTATACTTCTTTTCCAATATATAAGACTCACGCTTTATATCAGAAAATTAATAAAGGTAAACCATTAATCACTTTCTTTCTTATAAGAAATTTCAAACTTCGAAAGTGTAGATGCCACAACTAATGTGTCAGGAGTTTGCGACACATCTGTACTTCTTTTCATGGAGTTTTTCATACCTTGAGTGAATTTAACTCAAAACTAAGTCTATTTTCTAAGTTTAGGAACTCAATGAGTTGATGAAAAGAGGGATAGAATTCACTGAAAGCTGTATGAAGTTGAGCAAAAGACAGACAGTCATTTAAATAGAAGGTCCATATTCTCAAGCTGTCAGTGATCGGAGAACACCACCAAATGGTATTGAACTAATGGTTCAAGAGATGGACCATCTTTTCACATGATGATCTACCAATCAAAAGATGAATCAAATCCTAGCAAAGTTTAGAAGCAGTTAACGGTTCAATGTGCGGACCGTCTTTTCAAGGTGGTCTATCCATCAAAAGATGATGCCCTAAAAAACATCAAAAAAGAAGAGACGGTTCAACAGATGGACCATCTCCCTCCAAAAGACGGTCCATATTTGCACATCTGGGATCCTCTAAATTTAAATAGAATTGGGTTTAAGGGTCTTAGTATAAATAGTTTTTCATTCTTTATAGTAGCAGCCAGGAATTAGAAGAAGATAAAGATTCTTAGAGTGATTTAGCTAGTTTTCCATTTCTTTGTAATTGAAGTTGAAGATCATGTTGCTCAATCCAAAATTTATTTTCTCATCATTGATTTGTGAGTAAGAATGTCTAATTACTTGCTTTGTTTTCTTCTTTTTGTAATGGGAAAAATAAACCCAGATCTGAAGTTGTAGACGAATTGGTTTGTGAACCTTAATGATTTCAATTGGGTGAATGTTACACCATGTAAAATGTTAACAGTTAGTAGGCATATGCATGGATTTATAATGAGTAAGGAGAGCTTGATGCATATGGGAAAAGTCTCGGAAGCAGGGTCGAGCGAGGCCGGACCGCGAGGACCAATGCAACGCTGGGCAGCGCGGGCGCACTGGGTACATGCCGGTGCAATAAGGGGTGCAGCATGACAGGGTGTTTGGTGCAATGGGCAGTGAGGGCCGCCACCCCTGCCACCACCCATGCATATATATATATATATATAAATCCTTTGCTCATTTTATTTCATTCTTAATATGTTTCCGTGTCTAAAGTAGAGAGAACACACAACTTTTACTAGATTTTAAGTCCGATTGCTCTACCAAATGCCGTCAAACACAAATTAACTTCGGGTAATGAGTTCTAGGCCTACAGGAAGCATTACTATAGAGTTATTTCTAAAAAATTCTCTTGTCATACCAGAACTCCGCCCGAGTAAAGTTGTCAAAACTATGCCAAATTGAATCTAAATGGCGACAGGCATTAGGCAAGCCTCTCCCTTTTGAACTCTCTCGAAATTGTAGGTTTCGACCGAGTTATTCAAAGATGAATTAAGGTTGATATTATTATCGAAAGTTATCATTATTTGCGAATTTAGTATTGAGAAATTAGCCCTATTCTCTTAGTATCAGGGCTACAGTTGTATAGAACTGCCGGTTATAAGTTGAAACTCTCAGTTAAATGAAAGTCGGCACTCGAGGTATCTGTAAGGCTATCCTTTTCAGCAAGTTACACTCGTTGTTAAGTTAGTATGGCTTGCGTATCTATAGTACTTCAGAGTAAATCTATTGTTGTCACCCGTTATGAATTGAATCGAGATGATGATAACGCTCAAAACATACCTCCTACCAAAGTATGAAGCAAACGTTATCAATAAAGAATCCAACTAGAGGTTGGGGTGATCCTACAGAGAATAGAAGACCTATATTACAGCCGGTAAGTGAACTTGTTAGGTAGTTACTTCAAAATTGGGGATTCTAAGAAAAGCAATAATAAAAATAATTATCAAAAAGTTCGATTTTGAATCAGTGATAAAGGATAATCAGGAGTTATTCCCCATGGATTTATAACTGATTTAGGTATACACTCTATGATCATCACCAATACTTACTTATAAAACTAATAGCAAAGGTTCATTCAAAATGACCGACCAGTCTAATGAATGACTATACTCAAATCACTCGACCAAGTATCATGAGCGGTTTCAAACTATCCATTATCACTAAGTTCCAGATTTAACTATCCTGCGACCACAACTCATGTTAATACAATGACCATCAAGATCAAGGCTCCATTGTAATTCTCTTTTCCTAATCTCTACCTCTTAGACCTAAGCAAGTAAAAAATTTGGCAAGTCTAACGTTGTGCTCCAATAAGAAACATTTAAGCATGAAGAGAATACAATATAAATATTTAGTATTGGTGTGAATCACTTTGTGCAACCTAGCGTGTTAATCACCATGGTTCCCACAACCCTAGCTATGGATGTTTTTAGCCTCTCATAGTTTGTAAAGTTATGATTTGCATTCATGATTAGAACATAAATCAATACTTACAATTATGAATGAGAATTAATAAATCAGCAAAATATTCAAGAACACGTAGAAAGAACAAGAAGAATTCAAGAAAAGGTTGATCACAAGTCAAATCAACTCAATTCTCTCCTTTCTCAATGTTTTCTAACTATTCTCACATCCACACACACGTTCGTTCTCTTGAAAAATAAAACATAAAACGTATTTATACAGACATAGAAATCCTTTTTCTAGGATAATAGGGTGAATTTTCATATCTAGTTCCTCTAGTGCCATGACCCATCCTACGATCCATTCCATGATCCTACGAACCGTACCTTCCTCTTGTACATAGTTGACTGGCTGAATTTTGACCAAGTGTTGGATCTTGATATGACTCGTGCCTACATCCTATGAGTCGTACTGTACTCCCGTGGCTCGAATATGATACTTTGAAATAATTCTAAAGTCCATCACGAATGCAATGGTATGACTCATACCTTCGTTCCACAATTCATCTGTCTATATGTAGCAAGACTCAACCTCTTGTGCAAGTCTTCTGAATCAGATCTTTCCACGACTTCTTCTACGACTCATACAAGCTTTGTACGACTCGTACTGAGACTTGTATAATGCACCTCTTCATCCTTAGCCTTCTGCAACTTCTCACGACTAGTAGTACGACTTGTAAAACCTTTTTACGACTTGTACTGTGAACTGTGGTGAGCCTATTTTATACACTTTCAGGCTAACTTTTGCATTTTAGCTCCAACACAAATTTATCCTGTAACCAAAGGAAAAGTGCCTTATATCTACATAAATATACCTAAGTCCATGCTATTTTCTCAGTTTTGAGCATCGAAAGTGTTGTAAATCCACAGCACATCAACACCCTCAACTTAAGACTTTTGCATGTCCTTAGGCAAAGAAAAGAAAAACTAAACATGACGCTCAACTAGAAAATAAACTTAAGATACTACATTCAATACCCAAATAAAACTTGCACTTTCCATAAAACCTTTTCTGACCCTTTTCCATGGACCAACATCAGCTAATGTATTACAAGCAACCTCAAAATATAATAAACAGGGATCAAGACATGTCACCCTTTATTCTTTCATTCCCTTTTCTTCCCTTTTCACATTTTTTATATACATTTGTATGAGTGGTGTATTTTCAAATTTTTCTGCATTTTCATTTTCTTTTGAAATTTCTTTTTCAAGATTCTCAATATTTTTCATATATTTTCTTTTCACCTCACCACACCTTATTTTCACCCTTTTTGTATTTTCTTTCCCTTTTTCTCATTCCCATCATTTACATACCCCTACTCTAGCCACACTCAACTTAAGAATTTTATCTATGTTGAGGTTCACAATATCCAAAGAAGGACCAGGACCAAAACAAGTTCATTATAAATAAATGGGTACGGTTAATCGGTAAATCAAAGAAACATGGTCTATTAAAACTCAAGCTTTGGATCAAGGGATTCATGTAATTTGGTAGGGGCATATAGGCTAAAAGTGATCCAAACAAAAATAACCTATGATCATATCCTAACCAACCATCATTGGCCTATGCAAAGACCAATCAGGCAAGTTCTAGATCTTCAACACAATACTGAATTGAGTACTATACCTCACACACTCATGGTACATGAACTATTTTCACCTCATCTGTCTGGTTTATACCTGTCTTAACAAGACTACTCATGTTAATAAACTTAATGACATCAAAAGATCCACAGAAATCATGCATACTATCACAAATACATTGCTAATGCATCTCAAAAAAATTTTAACTGGGTCAATTTTTTTCCAAAAACCAAAACTAGTGCATTTTTATTGGTTGAGTACTCCTAAGTTATTTCCTAATTAAACAAAAATCACAAACTAAAAATAAAAATCCAACACATATCGATTCTACTAGATAGCATGCCTGAGGGAAAAGAAATATGGCAAGAAAAACCCTCAGCCGAATAAAACACATTCCCAAAACTCACAAGCACAGCCCTCCCCTTTTTAAAAATTTAACTTCTTCCCCGAAGCATGAACTATAAGAACATAGGTAAGAGAACATACCTGTGGCACTCTAGGCGCTCCTGTCATCTTGCGGAGGCGGTACCTCTGCTGCAATGGTGGCGCTAGCGGTGGCCGGCGCGCTCAATGATGTGGCAACAGGGGGAGTGCCCCCCAGTAGTCGTGGCCGCTTCGATGGACTCTGTAACAATCTGGGCTAAACGTGGCTCACCCGAAGGGTCATGGCCACTGGCAAGCTCAGGCTGAGCCATGGTGGAGCTACCTGCTCCTCTAGCTCGCTCCTGCAGCTTAGAAAATGTGTTTCATGAGTCTGTAGGCTCTCTGCTCTGGCCCGCTGGCACTCTTTTCTCTCCTTCTTCCTTCTCTTTCTCAGGTTCTCCTCTCCGGCATCCTTTATAGCTCTTTTCTTTCCTTTATCACCAGCAGCTGTCGTCGGCTCCTAATATGCCACTAAATCAATCTTCTCATCAGGCTCAATATCTAGGTCTGGAAGAGTGGGGGCTGCTGTAACTGTTGGTTGTTGTGATGATAACTCAACTACTTGGCTCCGAAGAGCCCCCAACTCCGCATGGAGACTGCTGGTATCTTTCTTCTCCTCCATCCGTACATTGAACCGACTCTTAAATCCGTTTAGGTGAGCATGTAGAGCTTGAGCTGCTGCCTTTATCTCTGAGTTGACCCATGGCTTTACATTTTCCATCATGTCCTGAATCTTTCGCTCCACCATGGTCAACCCTTTTGCCAGCTTCTGGAGGAAGTCTAGTGGCACCAAAACCTGCACTGCTGGTGTCTAAGTCTACAGGCTAGGCAGTGGTGCAGCTGAGGTGCTAGGAGCTAACTCTGAATGACCGGTATCTGTAGTCGGTGTCTCGCTCATCTCCTGTGTAATAGGGACATTCACCTGTGCGTCCCCTACTGGCTGGACTACCAGAATCACGATGAAATCCTGGCTCTTCTTACCGGGTTCATCTCATCCCGAATAAGGCCTATGTCTGCAATCCTATGGCCTCCAATCAGCTGCTTCTCGCTCCGTCGTATTGGCACCCCGCCTCTGTGCATAACCTGAACACAAGACTCAGGAATGGGATAGTAGTTCTCACTCCCACCACCCGATCTCGTATCTCCTCTGCCATAATCCTCAATATATTGATTGGGTAACGGGACATGAGGCATGCCACCAAAGCTGCCCTGTCAGCACTCAATATATTGTCGTTGACCGTGGATGCTAACCGATGGCATACTAGTATAAAGAAGGCTTTTGCTATGAAATTGAGCGAGTTCTTTGTCACCTACTTTCCACCAGTAACCCACTCAACTTCTTCCTTGTTCTTAGCAATCACCTCTGCTAGCCATTTCAGTTGCCTCTGTCGCTCCTCCTAACCCAGTTGCCTAATCTACTTCATTTCCTCCACCTTGTACTCATATTCTAGCATCATTCTTGTAGGCAGTAACTGAGGTCCGTACAAAATTCGAGCGATGGTCCGCTCAGATATATAACCTCTCGACCTCAAACCATGACACTCTCCAGATGGGGTGGTCTTTTATCTTTTTCCCCTCCTTCGCCTTTATCTCCATGGTAGCCAAATAGTTGGCGTAGAACTCTCGGACCATTTCTACTGTATACTGGGCTGGAGTCTTGGCCATCCACTCGAAACCATAGAAACTAAATATCCGCTTCATCTCCTCAACCTCATTGAGTGAGTTAGTGAGGATCCGTGGCTCTTCTTGGATGCTCCTCCTTGGCTTATTTTTAGTGGTGAGACAGATGCCCTGCTCATAGATCTCTCTAGCTCCCGGCACTCTCCATTGGACTGTGTGGTTCTCTCTGGGTGGGGTCTGTTCCTGTGAAGCATTAGGAGCCTCCTCCTCTGATTCTTCACTGCCACTTTCTTCTCCAGTTTGGGTCTCTCCTGACCCTTCTTCAGCATTTGAGTCATTTCCCGACTCCTGATGTGTCACGACCCGAATGTACACCCGGATCATATACATGGGACAAGGAGCCCCGAGATACCCCAAGTCAACCCATGGCATGAGCGTATATTTAATTCAATCACATAAGCTGAAGAATTAACATAAGAAAACGTAAACATGCCATAACAACAGAGAAAAGACAATACATGATACATACACGACTGCTGAATACAACTGGTAGTCTAAAAAGCCTCTAATCATGAAAGACGGGTTGATGGGACAACTCCCTCAACTAACCCTACAAAACAGAAACTGAAGGAAAAGAATAGAGTCTGAACATATGGCCCTTGGAACATGAGGACTCACCAAATAAGCTGATAACTATCTCAGGAGCACTACTGAGGAGGGTGAGCCTGAGAACTGGGTCTGGTATCATGAAACGATACAACATAAAAAGTATGCGGTCAGTACTTGGAATATATTGAGTATGCAAGGTAAGGAAAATGGACATTTAAAAAATAGAAATCCCATAAATCATCATAAGAGTGGGACATAATGTTCATATCATAAATATTGTACCATAACATAAGACTCAAGGTTTTCAAAACATTCGTAATATAATCGTAATCATAATCATAAGAGAAAAGCCTTGTTAAACATGACTTGATACCATATACATAATCGTAAACATGCATAAATCATGAGGAACAGTGGGAGATTCTCTTAACCGACATACCCCATATGAGCACACATGAAGCCCGACTTGTAA
>JACEIK010001097.1:208092-220902 GCA_018107945.1 Datura stramonium
CTCATAGTTGTAAGGTTGTGATTTGCATTCATGAGTAATAACATAAATCAATACATAATATTATGAATGAGAAAGACGCTTCTTTTAATAAATCAGCATAATCTTCAAAAACAAGTAGCAAGAACAAGAAGAATTCAAGAAAAGGTTGATCACAAGTCAAATCAACTCAATTTCTCCTTTCTCAATGTTTTCTAACTATTCTCTCACATCCACACAAACGTTCGTTCTCTTGAAAAATAAAACATAAAATGTATTTATATAGACATAAAAATCCTTTTCTTAGTCTAACAGGGTGAATTTCCATAACTGGTTCCGCTAGTGCCACGACCCATCCTATCCGTACCATGATCTTACGAACCGTACCTTTCTCTCGTACATTGTTGACTGGTTGAATTTTGGATAAGTGTTGGATCCTAGTATGACTCGTGTATACATCCTACGAGTCATGTTGTACTCCCGTGGCTCAACTCTAAGACTTTGAAATAATTCTGAAGTCCATCAGGAATGCTATGGTACGACTCGTACCTTTGTTCCACGATTTGTATTATCTACCCGTAACAGGAGTTAGCCTCTTGTGCAAATCTTCTAAATCTTTCACAACTTCTTCACCACAACTCATACAAGTTTTGTCTGACTCATTTTGAGACTCGTACAATGCACCTCTTCATCCTTAGCCTTATGCAACTTCTCACGACCAACAGTACGACTCATAAGACCTTCCTACGGCTCCTACTGTGAAATGTGAGTTGAGCCTATTTTATACACTTCCAAACTAACTTTTGCACATTTTAGATCCAACACCAATTTATCCTGTAACCAAAGGAAAAGTGTATTTTATCCACATAAATATACCTAAGTCCATGCTATTTTCTCAGTTTTGAGTGTTGAAAGTGCTGTAAATCCATAGCATATTAGACGATGGCGATGATATAGTAACCCTCGTCAGAGTTAACCCTAGCCAGCTTTATTGTTGTATCCGATATTCAGGGTTTGGATATTATCGCCTATAGGGTTATGCTCGCAGGAGCAATATGATGTCCGGAGGGACCAGAGTTAGGCCGTGAATGTCGTATCAAGTTTCAAAGCTTAAATTATGACCCATAGTCGAGTCAAGGCTCGGGGTCTGGCTACAACAGTTATATTATGACCCATAGTCGGGCCAAGTCTCGGGGTCCAGCTACAACAGTTACATTATGGCCTATAGTCAAACCAAGGATCGGGGCCCAGACACAACAGCTACAGTATGATCTATAGTCGAGCCAAGGCTCGGGATTTAGTTACAACAATCACAAGATGACCCACAGTCGAGCCAAGGCTTGGGGTCCAATTACATAGCCCAGACGGCTTAGACACAAACAAAGCTACAAAAACCTATCAGGATCAGATGCAACTTTAGAGAACGGGAAAATCCTAAGCTACAATATGCTTACGAACCTTTAGTAGCCAAATAGTAGGAGGGTATATTGTTTGCACTTTTCGGGGCTTATGGGGCCCCAGGTAGGTTATTCTGTGTTGTTTGTACCTTCCAGGATTATGAGGGTCTGGTTAGGTTCTTGTGTGTATTTATATACTTGTTAGTTAGATATTTCAGACGATAAGGTTACTCAGGTTAAATTCTTACCCTTCTTCTTGATTACTTCAATTTTATCAGTTTTAAGTCAGTTATTATTTTACTGCCTTACATATTCGGTACATATTGTACTGACGCCCATCCTTGAGGCGCTGCATTACTTGCCTGTAGGTGCGAATAGACGCAGTTCGGGACCATCTTAGTCATCATCCAAAGTTAGTAGTGCATTAAGCTCCTTTCTTCCAGAGATGATAGTTAGAGAAGGTTTGTTCTTTTGTTGTATAGTTACGGGTAGGTCGGGGCCCTGTCTCAATCATTATTCCATTCTTAGAGGCTTGCAGGCTATAGATTTCCGATGATTAGCTTTTGTTGTTGGCCGTGCGGGGCCTATGTATGTTTTATTTCATGAGATGGCCGTGTGGGGCCTTGTTTAGCTGTCATTTAGCAGCCTTGTCGACTTTAGCATAGTTTTAGTTGATTGATTTCATTCAGTTATAACTAGACAGCAAGGTGGTCTTGTTTGGCCCGCATAGGATCCCTGTTATAGCATTGTTGTTGGTTAGCTGTCTTCTTTTACAAGTAGCCTTGTCGGCCAAAGGCTGTATTTACAGCCTTGATATAGCTCATCGATTTCTTGAATTAAGTTATAGGTGTGCACTAGAAGTGCACCAGGCCAGTCAGGTTAGTCCAGATCCCAGTGTGGCATGAGGTGCCAGTCATGCCTCCCAAGGTAGGGCGTCACAAACTTAGTGTTAGAGAAGATCGTATCCTAGGGAGTCTGCAAGCCGTGTCAAGTAGAGTCTTGTGTATGGGTGTGTTGTGCACCATATTATATATATAGGAGGCTATGAGGCATAATAATGTGGTTACTCTTCTTTCTCCTCCAGTCGTGATATAGAGTTGTGTTGTATAGGATAAGTCCCTAAGCTTATGTTATTCTACTTATTTACAGAGAGATGTCTGACGCACGACGGACCGCCACTGATTGAGAATTGGATGTGGCAGCATGAAAAGGCACTAGTAGGGGGCCCCAGGCAGAGTCAGCCCAATCTGAGGACGACAGGGAGACATCACCCCGATATCCTCAGCACTCACCACTGCACTCAGAGCCCGCTTAGGTAGCAAATATACCAGTACCACCCCATCCATTCTTGTTCCAATAGATCAGGAGCTCAAGGGCGCATTCTATACGTTGGTTCATATGATGGTTGCAAAACTGATGAAGGGCGTATTTACGCACTTCATAGACATATTTTTACCCGTAATTTACTTTGTTTTGAGATCAAATTATGTGTATTTGCATGTGTTTATGTTATATATTTGTGAAATTAGCTAACGCATGTGATTTGATGTTTTCAGGGCTAAAATGACAGATTTGAACATATTTGAGGCTTTTTGATCAAACGTGAAGAAGTTGGAGTGAATGATACAAGGATTGAAGTTAGCACTATGATGGCACATAGATGCGTGAGGCAACAGCACACTGGCGCAACGCCAGGCATGGCGTGGCACCTGCAATGGCACTCGGCCAGGCGCGAGGCTCCCTTACTCCTGTGTGTGGGCAGGCGCGACACGGCCTTAGTCCTACGCATTGGCAGGCGCAACACGACCCAACACTTGCGTTGTGGCATGTGCGACGCGGCACTGGACACGGAAACAACATGAGGAGATGCGGCAAGGAGGATTCAACGCCCAAAAATGGATCTCCCACTTCAACTAGGAAAAGGAACCTTAATTCCCAAGTCAAAATTCATCAAGGAACAAGGAAAACATAAATCTACTACTATAAACACCCTTTTTTTTTCATGTGATAACCAAGTCTTCAAGGAGCAAGTTTCATGTTTTAAGTCTTGAAGATTTTTTAGAGAAGTTTTGAAAAAGTTTTAAAGTTTTAGAAGTTGAGAGATAGAAATATTTTGAATTAATTGTAGTTTAGTTGTTCTTCCGAATTTTTGCGTTAATCAAGTGAAGGTTCTTCCAATCATTGTTGTAAGTATTAATTTGTGCTTTTTCTATGAATGCTATTAAGATACTTATAAACGTGCTAGGCTAAAACTTCCACAACTAAGGGTGTGGGAACCATGGTGAATTAATGAACTAGGGTTTTCACGAAGTGATTCTAAACCAATACTAATCGCTTTTATTGTATTCTCTTCATGCTTAAATGTTTCTTAACAGTGTACAACATTAGGACATGCCCCAATTCTTTACTTTCTTGAGTCTATAGAGGTAGAGATTAGAAAAAGAGAACTACAACAAAGCCTTGATCTTGATGATCATTATATTAACTTTAGTTGTGGTAGATAGTTAAATTTGGGACATATTGATAACGGTTAATTTGCAATCGCTCATGAGACCTGGTCTGTTGATTGAGTATAGTCATTCAATAGGTACTAGTCATTCATTTGAATGAACCTAGGTTATCAGTTCTACAAGTAAGCATTGGTGATGATCACTAGTGTAAAACCCGAAGTAGTTAAGGATCCATGGGGAACACTTACCCTAGTTAATTGCATTAATTTGGAAACAATCATTAATTTCTCAACATTGTTACTTAGTAATTTTACAAATCCCCCCCCCCCTCTTAGGAAATAATTGACTAAAAAGCTTAAGCACTAGCGTTCTTTTATATCCTTCCATATTTCCAGTGGGGATCAACCCCAACCTCTTAGTTGGGTTCTTTATTGACAACGTCTACTTCATACTTTCGAAGGAGGTGTGGTTTGAGCATTATCAAAAAGTGGCACCGTTGTCGGGGGATACGGTTTAGGATTAGATTAATTGCTTGTGTTTAATTTTTTGTCTTTATTTCCTTTTTTTTAATTTTGTGACGTGTCACAGAGTGGCGTGGTAAAACAAGCGGCCAAGATGTGACCACAGTCTCAACAGGCATCTTGATGAAGTCTAAGTAATCAAGATACCTGTGTCGTGCCGCGACGTTAAATCAGGCGCTACTTGGGAGGCGACCCAAGATAAAATTTTCATTTTTATGTGTTTGTTCAAGTGTGCAGGTGATAGCTCATAATTTTCAACAAAACAATTTGAGCATGAAATACATAGATGGGGGAAGCTGCTCTTACCCCCACAGACGATGAGGAGTGGAGACCCAGGGAGTTCTTCTTGCACTCTATTACNAAGTGTGGGGTGGGAGAAGTGAACTTCATAGTACCATGCATACCTTAATTTCTAAATTTGCACATGGTAGGCCTAGTTTTTTGGGATTTATGATTTATCCTGCATGATTGATTGGTTTGTAGTAGTTTTTTCTTTGTTTTATTTTATTTTGGGTTCCTCCAATTTTTGTTTTCGGTACTTTTCCAGTGAATAGTCCCTTAGAACCGACTAGAGAGCCTAGATTTTTATTTTTTTAATTTTTAGTCATTGAGTCATGACTTTGCCTGATGATGGATGGATGACAACTGTCTTAAGAGTAAATTAGTCATTAGGAAGAACAAAACATTGGACCCTACAAATGTTAGGTGCTTCACTTTAGGTATCATTGAGATTTTATTAAATTCACTCAAAAATGTATGAAAAAGGTAGAAACACTTAGTCTTTTGGAAACTTGACTCTTGTACTTAAAAAATGGGCTTAATTATATTATACATGCAATACGGATATATGTGTTTATGTGATCATGATTTCCATTGTTAAACCATTTTGTGCCAAAGTGTGAGGAATTTTTTATACACTCCATGCATGTAAATTGATATCTAGAACTTGCCCGGTGTTTGTGCAAAGCAAAATAATAATGATGGATTTAGGAAGTGATATAGGCATTTCTTTGGTAGCCTTATTTTTATCCTATTTTACCTACTTTGATTGTAATTATCCTAGTTAGCCATGTTGAGCCTTAGCTATTCTTTTGATAGACATATTATAAGCTTGAATCCCTCTTTGTTCTATTGACTTGAATTTGATCCAAATGACTCCTAGATCACTTTAATGAAAAAAATTTGTAGGAAAGGAGCATAATTGGAGAAATGAAGGGAAAAGCTAAAAAGTGTGGTGAATTAGAAGAAAATAAAAAAGTAAAATTTGCTAAACAAGGAGGGGTGATTGTTAGTGGAAAAACAAAAAGAAGAAAGAGCTTTGAAAAAAATTGATGATGAAAAAATGTGTGAATGAGCTCAATGTTGAAAGAAAAATTCCCACTAGTCATCTAAGTTTAAAAATTAAAAAATAAAAGGAGGTATAAGGAGAAATTTTGGAAATTGAGGAAAGTGCTAAAAAAAATTCAAAGTGGTGTATAGTATTAAAGTGCTTAGGGAGATTAGTCACTATCTTGGCCAAATAGTTCCTACCCGTCCCTTAGTCTACATTACAACCAAATTTAAGTCCTAATTGATCTTTGATTCATAATTCTATATTAGCGGAGCATTACACTATGGGCAAGCCTATGGGTCGTCGTTTGCATGTATGTTGAGTTCTTTGGGAGAGTGAGCGAAAATTATTTTATTTATCCCCAAGTTTATATTGACTTATATCTTGTGTCTTAAAGGGCATCTCTCCAAATTGTGAGGGGCACAATGGTAAGACTTTGGTAAATCTTGATTGATAAATTACATATGATTCATGTTGTCCCAAAATATGTCTTGATGAGCTAATTTTCCAAAGCTAAGTGATTTCGAACTTTGACATTTTAATGTTGATCCTATATGCATGCGAGTGAGTTGTTTGAGCTTCATTGATGTATCTCATGATCCTAAGTGCAAGTAGACCTATTCATAGGATGAATTTTGTGCTTAAGTGTGAGGGGGGAAGTAGTAGATTGTTCGAGGATGAACAATAGTTTAAGTGTGGGGTGTTGATGAAGGGCGTATTTATGCACTTCATAGACATATATTTACCCGTACTTTACTATGTTTTGAGAATAAATTATGTGTGTTTGCATGTGTTTATGTTATATATTTTTGAAATTAGCTAACACATGTGATTTGATGTTTTCAAGGCTAAAAATGATGGATTTGAATGTATTTGAGACTTTTTGATCAAATGTGAAGAAGTTGGAGTGAATGATGTAAGGATTGAAGTTAGCACTAGGATGGCACGCAGTAGCGCGAGGCAGCAGCACATTGGCGCAAGGCCAGGCACGGCACGGTAGCTGCAATGACACTCGACCAGGCACGAGGCTCCCTTACTCCTGCGCGTGGGCAGGCGCGACACGGCCTTAGTCCTGTGCATTGGCAGGCGCGACACGACCCAACACCTGTGTTGTGGGATGTGCGATGCGGTACTGGACACGGCAGCAGCATTAGGCGACGTGGTAAGGAGGTTTCAACGCCCAAAAATGGATCTCCCACTTCAACTAGGAAAAGGAACCTTAAGTCCCAAGTCAAAATTCATCAAGGAACAAGGAAAACATAAATCTACTACTATAAATACCCTTTTATTTTCATGTAATAGCCAAGTCTTCAAGGAGGTAAGTTTCATGTTTTAAGTCTCGAAGTTTTTTTTACAGAAGTTTTGAACAAGTTTAAAGTTTTAGAAGTTGAGAGTTAGAAATATTTTGAAATAATTGTTTTTGAGTTGTTCTTCCGAATTTTTGCATTAATCAAGTGAAGGTTCTTCAAATCATTGTTGTAAATATTAATTTGTGTTTTTTTATGAATGCGATTAAGATACTTATAAACATGATAGGATAAAACTTCCACAACTAAGGTTGTGGGAACCATGGTGAATTGACAAACTAGGGTTTGCACGAAGTGATTCTAAACTAATACTAAACGCTTTTATTGTATTGTCTTTATGATTAAATGTTTGTTAACGGTGTACAATGTTAGGAGATGCCTGAATTCTTTACTTTCTTGGGTCTAGAGAGGTAGAGATTAGGAAAAGAGAACTACAATAAATCCTTGATATTGATGATCATTGTATTAACTTGAGTTGTGTTTGCATGATAGTTATATTTGGAACATATTGATATTCGTTAATTTGCAATCGCTCATGAGACCTTGTCTGGTGATTGAGTATAGTCATTCAATAAGGACTAGTCAGTCGTTTGAATGAACCTAGGTTATCAGTTCTACTAGTAAGCGTTGGTGATGATCACTAGTGTAAAACCCGAAGTAGTTAAGGATCCATGAAAAACACTTACCCTAGTTAATTGCATTAATTTGGAAACAACCATTAATTTCTCAACATTGTTACTTAGTAATTTTACAAATCCCCCCTCTTAGAAAATAATTGACTAAAAAGCTTAAACACTAGCGTTCTTCTATATCCTTCCATATTTCCTGTGGGATCGACTCTAACCTCTTAGTTTGGTTCTTTATTGACAACGTCCGGTTCATACTTCCGAAGGAGGTGTGGTTTGAGCGTTATCACCAGCGTCAGCCTCAACCAATAGTACAAGCTGTCGTTGAGCCCACTGAGGGGCTTGGTAGTTTGAGAGTCCATGAGTTCCTTGCTTTGAGTCTCCCGTAATTTATAGGGATAGATCGTAGAGAGGACCTGAAGAACATTATAGATCAACTGTAGAGAATAATCAGGGTTATGCATGCCTCATCCACAAAATCGGTCGAGTTAGCAGTATTTCGATTACATGAGCTAGCAGTTTTATGGTATGAGAGTTGGGAAAGATCCCGAGGCAGAGATGCACCTCTACCTACGTGGCCTAGCTTCTCTGAGGCTTTTATAGACCACTATTTTCCTCGAGAGGTCCGGCAGGCCAGAGTAGAGCAGTTTTTGCATTTGGAGAAGGGCAGAATAAGTGTCAGGGAATATGCATTGAGATTTGATTCTTTATCCAGGTATGCGCCCTCGTTTGTTGACACTATGCCAACCAGGGTGCACCGGTTTATTATGAGATTTTGACCAAAAAATATGTGGAGTATTGCATTACTGCCATACCGTGAGAGGATATGGATATCTCATGAATTCAGGCCATTGCTCAGAATATAGAGGATCTCAGACAGCGTCGGTACGCCATGGAAAGGGAAAGTCAGGAGCAGCGTCGCAGGACCTGCAGATTTTCAGGCATATCTTCAGGGTGGGCCCAGGCCCCGTTTATTAGGTAGGCCACCTAGGCCCCAGTTCCAACAGCAGCAAATCAGATCATCGAGGGCAGTTAGTCCCCAACGAGAGTTCATGAGCGCCAGGCTCACAG
Source organism: Datura stramonium (assembly GCA_018107945.1). Classification (NCBI taxonomy): domain Eukaryota; kingdom Viridiplantae; phylum Streptophyta; class Magnoliopsida; order Solanales; family Solanaceae; genus Datura; species Datura stramonium. The sequence goes on from JACEIK010001097.1 coordinate 216,771, forward strand.
CAGCAGAGAGGGCCAGATCAGATAGGACCAGTGGTACCACGTGCATTACCTGCATAGCCTACATCTGAGGAGGTGCAGGTATGGTTCCACTGCCTGTTAATCATGTGGACAAGAGGGACACATAATGATAGATTGCCCAAATACACGCCAAGGCGGTCAGGACTAGCAGAATAGATCCTCAGCAGGTTCATATGCCCTAGCACCTTCTGCAACGCGCAGGCCCTTAGCTCCGGCCGGCAAAGGCCGTGGTAGGTCAGGGGCATCCAGTTCAGGAAGCGAAAACAATCGTACATATGCACTATCGGGGAGGAGTCAGAGTCGTCGCCAGATGTTGTGATAGGTATATTAGATGTTTTCTCTCACTCAGTTTATGCCTTGATAGATCCGAGATCCACTTTGTCATATGTTACTCCGTTAGTGGCTCAAAAGTTTGATATAGAGCTAGAATTGCTTCAGTGACCCTTCTCGGTGTTTATACCCGTCGGTGACTCTATCATTACAAAAAGAAGTTACCAGGGTTGTACCATAGAGATTGTTGGTCGTCAGACATTAGCAGACCTAGTAGAACTAGAAATGATTGATTTTGATGTGATTATGGGTATGGATTGGCTGGCACCATGTTACGCCACTGTAGAGTGTTGGATCATAATTGTCCAATTTCACTTTCCAGGGGAAGTCATAAGAGAGTGGAGAGGGAATACAGCTACGCCAAGAGTTAAGTTCATATCCTATCTTCGAGCGAAAAAGTTGATAGCAAAAGGTTGTATATACCATATTGTGAGGGTTCAGGATATGCAAGTAGAATCCCCAAATCTGTAGTCTATTCCAGTGGTTAATGAGTTCCCAAACGAACTTCCTGGTATTCTCCTAGAGCGGGAAAATAGATTTCTCTATAGACTTGTTACCAGATACTCAGCCTATATCCATTCCCCCGTATCGAATGGCTAAATTAAAAGAATTGAAAGAAAAGTTGAAAGATTTGTTAGATAAGGGTTTTATCAGGCCGAGTACATCACTGTGGGGTGCGCCAGTTCTGTTTGTAAGGAAGAAAGATGGCTCCCTATACATGTCTATAGATTATCGACAGTTGAATAAAGTTGCTATTAAGAATAAATATCCTCTTCCAAGGATAGATGATTTATTTGACCAGCTGCAAAGGGAAAAGTACTTTTCTAAAATTGACTTGAGATTCGGGTACCATCAGGTTCGAGATTGGGAGAAAGATATCCCAAAGACGGCTTTCAAGACTAGGTATGGTCATTTTGAGTTTCTAGTTATATCCTTCGGGTTGACAAATGCACCAGCAGTGTTCATGGACCTAATGAATAGTATCTTCAGGGCATATTTAGATCTGTTTGTGATAGTATTCATTGATGATATTCTGGTATACTCTCGCTCAGAAATGGAACACTGAAATCATTTGTGAGTAGTACTTCAGATCCTCAGAAACCACCAGTTATATGCAAATTTCTCTAAATATGAGTTCTGGTTAAATTCTATAGCTTTCTTGGGCCACATTGTATCAGAGGCTGGTATTCAGGCTGATTCGCAAAAGATAGAGGTAGTAAAGACATGGACTAGACCCACAACTCCAACAGAGGTTCGTAGTTTCCCGGGATTAGCCGAGTATTACAAACGGTTTGTGGAAGGATTTTTTACCATGTCAGCGCCTTTGACTAAATTGACTCAGCAAGCAACCAAGTTTTAGTGGATCGAGGCCTGTGAGCAGAGTTTCTAGGAATTGAAAAACATATTGACATTAGCACCAGTGTTAGCTTTGCCAAAAAGTTCAGAAGACTATGTTGTGTATTACGACGCTTCAGGTGTTGGGTTAGGGTGTGCTTTGATGCAACACGGGAAGGTAATTGTGTATGCGTCAAGGAAATTGAGAAAACATGAAAAGAACTATCCCGCCCACGATCTGGAGTTAGCTACAGTGGTTCACGCCTTAAAAATATTGAGGCATTACTGGTATAGTGTACATGTGGACATTTTTACTGATCATAAAAGCCTCCAGTACATTTTCACACAGAAAGAGCTGAATTTACGACGGCGTTGTTGGCTAGAGTTGTTGAAAGACTATGATGTCAACATTTTGTATCACCCAAGGAAGGCCAATATCATAGCTGATGCCCTCAGCTGTAGATCCATGGGCATTTTAGCACATCTGCGACCAGAACAGCGAGAAATGGCCCGAGAATTGCACCGGTTGGCCCGTTTAGCAGTTCGGGTAGTGGATTCAGAGAATAATGGGGCTATAATTTAGAATACAACAACATCGTCCCTAGTGATAGAGGTAAAAGAGAGGAAATATGAGGATTCTCATTTAGTACAACTTAGAGATAAGGTCCAACAAGGTGAATTATCAGCTTTCCAGCAAATAATGGCAGAGGTACACTACTCTCGTTACTCTCTTCATCCAGGATCGATAAAGATGTACCACGATATAAAAGAGATATATTGGTGGCCTGGAATGAAGAAAGGTGTAGCCTAATTTGTAGTGTTGTGTCCTAATTGTCAATAGGTAAAAGCTGAACATCAGAAACCTGGCAGCCTAACTCAAGAGATGGATATACCTATGTGGAAGTGGGAGGTAGTTAATATGGATTTTGTGACAGGGCTACCCTGTACGCAAATTTGACTCTATTTGGGTGGTTTTTTATAGGTTAAAGAAATCAACTCACTTTTTGCTAGTCCGGACTATATCCTCAGCCGAAGATTACACCGAGCTATATATTAAAGATATAGTCCGATTGCACGGCATCCCAACATCTATTATTTTAGACAAAAGGGAATAGTTTACAGCTAGATTTTGGCAATTATTTTAGAAAGGTTTAGGGACACAAGTTAATTTGAGTACAGTCTTCCACCCCCAAACAGACAGCTAGGCAGAGCGCACCATTCAGAGGCTCGAGGATATGTTATGGGCGTGTGTGCTTGATTTTGGAGGAAGTTGGGATGAGCATTTACCCCTTATTGATTTTTCATATAATAACAGTTATCATTCTACAATTTAGATGGCGCCTTATGAGGCACTATACGGGCAGAAATGCATGTTCCCCATTGGATGGTTCGAGGTAGGAGAGACAGAGTTAGTTGGACCAGATATGATCCACCAGTCAGAAGAGAAAGTAAAACTTATTAGAGAGCGGTTACTGACGTCGTCAGAAGTCCTACTCCGATGTGCAGTGTAGAGACTTGGAATTTAATGTTAACAAATGGGTATTCCTTAAAGTGTCACCGATGAAAGGCGTGATGAGATTTGGAAAGAAAGGCAAGATTAGCCATAGATTTATTAGATCGTATCGGATCCACCGAAGGATAGGATGAGTGGCATATGAATTAGAGATGCCTCTAAAATTAGAGTCTGTTCACCCAGTCTTTCACGTTTCTATGTTGCGAAAGTGCATAAGAGACACGTCTCGAGTTGTGCCAATTGAGGATGTTCAAATCACAGAGGAGTTAGCCTACGAAGAGGTCCCAGTTGCCATACTAGATCAGCAAGTTTGTAGACTAAGAACCAAAGATGTAGCCTCCATTAAAGTGTTGTGGAGGAACAGAAATAAAGAAGAGATGACCTGGGAAGCTGAGGACGATATGAGATCTAGATACCCTCACTTATTCCAGAATTGACCCAGAATATGTATTTGAGGTGAGATCGTTGTTCAGATGTTACTTTATTATTTATGTTGCTAATACTGTTCAGATATCTACCTCTAAATTGTGGACTAGTTGATTGTAGCATCCTGTGAGATACCTATGTTGGACTTTTCTACGTTTTAGGTTTCTGGATAGTCCATATTACAGAGGAGACTCCATCAAAAATATTTCTAAGCGCTAGTTAAAAGAGTTAACTCCTTTAATCCTAAAGATGACATTTGAGGACGAATGTTCCTAATGGGGGAAGGATGTTACACCCCGTAAAATGTTAACGGTTAGTAGGCGTATGCGTGGATTTGTGACGAGTAAGAAGAGTTTGGCGCATGTGGGAAAAGCCTCGAAAGCAGGGTCTGGCGAGGCAGGATTGCGAGGGACCAGCGCAACGCGCCAGCCTGCATGCATGCTGGGCAGTGCGGCGCACCAGGCAGGCCAGCGCATTGAGGGGCGCAACATGGCAGGGTGTTTGGCGTAA